>JARFJB010001340.1:3020000-3065000 GCA_036346205.1 Vesta saturnalis
GTGTATTCTTCCCAATTTTGTTTTAACAACAGTTTGGCGCCAATTACTCGACTTTATTCCAATTGCGACGCACCTTCATTTGCGATTTTCGACAATACGACTAACCACCTTCAGTATTTTTACATTCAAAAACCTTCCGTGTTAATTTCATTTTTAACTGTAACAAGACGTTGAAACAAATTTAAGAAATTTGAAAAAGTGAAAACGCTAACATACGCCTGCCATTAATAAACAGTTTGATAAACGTATAAAGCCAAGTATGGGCTACAATTTTAGTAAGGAATAGCTAAATCCTTAATAAATTAAATATTGCTAAACTGCTTTTAAGATGACAAATCAGAACACCCTCTAACGGTTGAAGGCTTACAGTGAAAAATATTATAACCAAAGAACAAAGGACCACGCAGTTTTCTTATGCAAAGTGGCTCTAAATTTTTGGTATATTGTACTTTTAACCATCCTGATCAAAAGTCTTTATCGACACAAACTTCAATAATAGACAGTTTTTCTTCTTCTACAGGGTGTTCATCATATTTTTAGAACGGCATTATTAGTGTATTTTTAACCTTTCAATTATTTCTTTGTATATGTTTACAAATACTTCAGTTATGTTATCGACCACGTATATTACCATAATTGCAGGAAGGTACAGCGTGAGTCAAAAGCAAACCACCGGGTACTATTTTCATATTACCTGCATTTATACTTCTAACAGAAAATAGTAATATTTTTGTATGCTATAACGTGTACCTTGTGTACAGAGTGAGTCAAGAGTAATTAATATAACTTGATTAAAATATTCTTTAGCATGCCATGATCTCCTTTATACGTTTACATTTACAAAAAGGCGTAAAAAAATTTAATAGTTGATCTGGACATAATCAAATCGAGTGCTTCAGAAATTTTACTAAGGATTGATTTAAATTTCCTAGATGCAAGAGTGTTTTATGCATTAATCTTGTTCAAAAAGTCTGTTAAATTTTAAATAATTCATTAAATCAATTTGTAATTGTTATATTAACTGTTGTTTTTACTAAGAAACTACAATCTCATAGCCAACTTAGTAACTCTATTTTCAATCATTTTGTATCACAATCGCAATTTCACGAATAAACTGAAAATATTTTAAAAATTATTAATTTTAGGTGTAAGACATAGGTACTTGATGTAAAAGAAAACAATATCAAATGAGGCATCGAATGTCATGAACACCATGGGTGCCATTTAAAAAAATTTAAAAAGGTTGTATTTACAAACAGTGACACGCCCTGTACATTATTAAAAAAAAATCATTAAGAAATTTCGAAGTACTACAGGACCACCAAAAATTTTGAGTCATTTTAAAATAAAAGTCGCCTAACAAATCAGTGGCGGCGACCGCAAGTGGGATAATTTTTCGAAAAACAATTGAATATCTCTAAGGAAATAGACACATACGATTTGGTATCAAATGAAAGCGTATTTTATGGGCTTTCCAAAAACGTAATACTATACATGGTGTTTCATTTAAAAAAATGTAAGTTTAGTTTGCTCCAACAACATGAAATACCCTGTACGATCAAAAATATGTTTGAAATGTAGTACCTATTAATATTCACCCGTGGTCCAACTTATTTCATCCACCCCCTCCTTGTTTGGCCACCCTGTATAATTCATTGGCGAATGGTGCAACATGATTTGTAATATAATCTGGTATTGTAATGGCGTTCAGCCCAATATTATTTGACAAAAACCTTCTAACTAAAGGCATACGTACGTTGGAAATAATCATACTTGTAGTTTGCCAGGATGCATATTCAAATATAATTTTTAGTCATCCGATACCTATACCATGATAATTTTGTAAGGAATGTAAATAGATGTTTTTCTGTAATATATCATAGATTACCAGAATGTTAGAGGTGATCACAAAATGTATACAGTTCTTCAAATTGTTGCCGAGAAGCTTTTAAATTGTTCATCTGAAAAACTGTAGAGTTTTTATGATTATATGAATTTGCAGATTCTCGAAGACCTTGTAGAAATGGTAGAGTTATTACGCATGGCCTATTAACGAAGCGAAGGGCATAATACAAAATGTTCAAAAGCATTCCACGTTCGTCAAGGTGATGTTCACAGATTCCAAACTCAAGTCCGAGACCAAACCCCCAAGACCAGCTCGAGGTCCAAGACCAACCCCAAGACCAAGACAAGCCCCTACATCTGCCCCTCACGTGAGCAAGTACAAAAAATTGCTGTCAAAAGGCTCTAATTAGGGTTGAAAATTCCATCAAGGGTTGACCCTCGAAAAGAAACCATAGGTGAAAAATACACCAGAAGTGACGTCACAAAATCCAAGATGGCGGAAGGTGTCTCCCTTCTACTCATATGGTTATCCCAAATAAGCGTGATCATATTTAAAGGGGTCTAACTAGGTATTCTTAATTTTTGACTGAATTGTATTTTTATAGATTTATTCGGATTTATTTCTATTAGTATAACATTTTAAATGAATTGTCCAAAATCCGATTAACATCATGTTTTTATATTACTAAACAGAAAGCTTTAATCTTTCCATTTTGAACCTCTAGTATTATAATTTTCGTTTCGTTAACAACACATATATGGCAAATCGTAAACTTTCATCAAATATGTGTCCCGGTCCAGAAACAGTGAAAAGATAATAAAGAGTGTCACACGACATTGCAATTTTTATATGATCACCGTTGTTCTAACTAGTAGAAGATTATTAAAAAACTTTGTAGACTAGGGTCGCTAAGGTTACCACAATAAAAAAATACACCAACATATCTAGCTCTGGGTTAGTTGGTTATTGTCATTTTTAATGTTCCACATCAAATAGATAACTTATAGTAAGGAGGCTTCTCGGGAAATAGAATACATTCTCTGTATTTAAATTAATGTATTGTACAGTGTGGATATTTAGGTTGGAAACCTCAAATTATCTACGTTAGGCAACGTTCAGGCAAAAAACGCCGAGACACGTCAAATTTTAAATTCAGTTCTGCTGTTATTTTGGATAACCATCGTCAGGATGACGTCATAATGACGTCGTGATGGCGTCATCCATTTTTTTCTAAATAGAAACCTGAATTTTTTCTATCATATTTAAATACACAGTTGAATTCTAAAAAAAGGCAGTATGTATCACTATCACCCTAAAGCTCATAATTTTTGAGATACAGGTCGTTAAAGTTACAAAAATAAGTTTGGAACAACATAAACAAAAGTATTAGTTATTTGAACGAAAAACATTTTGAATGAGGTACTCAAATTGAAATCATCCCACTTCTTGACAGTAAGCCAACCTTTGCTTAAATTCTCTCAACACTTATTCAATGGTATCAGGTCGAATAGCTCTAATTTCATCATGAATTCTATCTTTCAATTCTTCAATACTATTGGGTTGATTGACTTATTCTTTCGACTTTAATTACCCTACAAAAAGAAATCCAATGGAGTAAGATCTGGTGACCTAGCTGGCCATTCGATAAACCCCCTTCTCCCAATTCGCATCATATTGGGGTAGCGTACAGCTTCATTTGGTATGTTCCGGTTATTACCATTTAGTAACAGGTCGATTAACTCTGGTGCTACTTGCTGCCTTAACATGTCTAAATATTTTGCATCAGTAATATTTCATTCTATGAAATACGGGCCAATGGTTCTGTTCCCAATAATTCCCGCACATACCTTAACTTTTTGAGCGAATTGAGCATGGGACTCCATCGATCAGTGTTGGTGGCCAGTATTGACAATTTCGTCTATTAACAGTGCCGTTTACAAAATCGATTAGTATATCTAACTGTATGCCTTCTGATACTCTTTTTCGACCATGAAAACGATTTGTAACATTTCCAAATTGCTCAAACTTTTTCAGTATCTTGAAAATACTCGATTTCCTAACCTGCTCTGCATATTTGTTATTGAATATATTGGATACCCCGGAAAATGTTCGAATAAATGCCACCACGCCCTCTTCATATTAAAATTTCAATTTTTTGTTTTTCACTTAATTTTCACACCATATTGTATACTTCGCGTTGGGTTATGAAACTTATGTCAACCAGTAAGTAAACATTAATGAAGTGTCAATTTTGCAATACTATCTAGATTATAATCTGAAAATAACTTAAGTTGTGTAAATGTTAGTTCCTTCAGATTATAATCAATATAGCCATGCCAAGTTGACAGTTAGCTACTCTTTGCTTATTGCTCGATATGCGATTTAATAATAACGAGCTTTTCTCCCGCAAAATTTTGCGGTTAAATTAAATTTACAACGTTGTAGAAACAAAAACAATAAACGATTTATCAAGATCCAATACCTAAATCATCAAGTTTTCTTAATAAAACCGCTTTTTTTGTTAAAACAATTTTTTTAATGGATTTAATTTTAAGTAACCATGGAAATATGAAGCTTATGACATTTCAATGACTTTTATAAGTAACCTGTAAACAGTTATTGACGGTATTTGAAAAAATCTCCCAAAATTAACGCAGATATTGATTATTCGAACGAAGTTCTTATGAAGTTATTTATTTTATACGGACAGTGTGATCAAATCATTACGAGAACTTGCAGAAAATTTTACCAAATGTATCCTGAAGTAACACCAATGAACGAGAGAAAGTTTGTAAGATTACAAAACAATTTTATTAACTATGGCTCAAATTTAAAAGCGTCTCCAATATTACCAAAACCAATATTGCTAACGTTTTGACATATTTTTATGCGTATCCAGAAAATCTTCCATTCGTAGCGCAGAAGAAGACTTGGGTCTATCATACGCTTCAGTCTAACGAATTTTGGAAAATCACAAAATGCATCCATATAAATTTACTAAAGTTCAAGCCCTCAAAGCGGAAGACTTTGAACTTAGAGTACATTTTTGCGAAACCCTGTTAATATGTACACAGGAGGATCCGGAATTTTTGTCAAAAATAGTTTGTAGCGACGAAGCAACATTTACGAGGGCATGGGATTTTTAACAGTAGGAATAAGCACTTTTGGGCTGATCATAATCCTCACGTAAAAAAGAAATGGGGTTTCAAGAAAAATTTTACCTAAATGTTTTCTGTATTTTAAAGAAAAATAAAATTTCCTTTTTTATCTATGATGAAACAATAAATTCTGAAAGATATCTTCAAATACTAAGGACTACTGTTACTGATTTCGTCAGTTTGTTTTTTAGAATATATCAGACTATACGAAATGTTTGAAGATCTTGGTTTGGGTGTTTACGTGGATTGGCCCCAAGATCACCGATCTCACACCTTGACTTTTTCATGGTGTTTTAAAAGAGGGTTTACAGTACAGTGCCTCAAGAAGAACTGCGACGGCGAATAGTCCAGTGTATTGAAGATTTATCCTCATGAATTGAAAAAGCAACCACGAGTCGCGTACAAAAGCACATTGTAAAATGTTTAGAATGTAATGGAGAACATTTCAACATTTATTGTAAATATTTTTTACAATTTTGTTATTTTATTTTCCTAATGATGTTATTTTTTGCACTTTTTACATTTGTTTAAATTTTCTGCAAGTTATAATAATTTGATCACATTGTCTATGTAAAATGAATAATTCATAAATAGTAATCAATATTTGCGTTCATTTAGGAGATTTTTCAAACACCGTCAATAATTGTTTACAGGTTCCTTATAATAGTCATTGAAATAGATCTTGATATATCGTCTTAAAGCATTGTTCATTGTCTTAATTCATTTAGTAATATACATTTCATTAAAAGACGAACTTTTTGGCTTATTTTAATAATAAATAATAGTAATTTTAACTTGTTTGTAAATTAAACACATCAGTCTGTCTAAACTATCACCAAAATTTCAACTATGCATTGAGATCACTAATTTACATAAATTTAATTAGTATGTTTTGACCATATTTAATAAATTAGTTTTATCTCAAAAAACCGATAGAGATAATTATTGTCAGGTATTTTGAACACCCTGTATACGTATTGGGTAATTTTTTTATTTTATATTTAGTTAGATTCCGAATCTTTTCTTTTCTTTCAATTTAGTTTAGAGCTTACTGGAGATAAAAGATATTTTGCTTGAATAGGTCACGCTGTATGTAGGAATTTAGAATGTATAATTGTGCATTATCTTTACTCATTGTAAATAGGTACGTATTTTTTGTGTAGTTACGTCATTTCATTAAGAAAAAGTCTAATTTTTGGATTTTATTAAATAAATTCGTTTGATTTTGTTACATAGTTTCATTACAAAGAAGTGTGTTATCGCGTTGGTGCCTACTGTCGCATCCGTGCAGAGGACCAATTTAAAGTCGGAATGATGGTTTTCATCCATATAAGTAATATGGGTGGGCGATTGGTTGTACCTTTGCAATAACATATCTGTATTGTAGAAGGAAATGCAAACGTAGCAGTTCCTTCGCCTTAATCGAGTACCATCGTATATTTGAAGAAATTTTAAAGTTCAAATGGTTGATTGGTTTGTTTAATTGAATTTGTAAGAACGTTTTTAATATGGCGAAAAAGTGAGTTTGAAAGGAAGGACTCTGCCCTAAGCTTTTGGCGTGAGTCGTGTGTGTGGAAAGTCGTTCGAACTAGCGGAATTTGGGGTTTCATCATTGTGCGAGCTCTAGTGAAATTTCTTTAAGTAGCGTTGAAGACTTGCAAGATTAGTCGAATAAAACCAAGTTTGGGATATTTTTGTGATAACATTTCAACCGGGCTCGCTCATTAATTCAGTTCATTGGAGAATAACGGCATCTTCGAGTGCGTTTATGATAGAAATTTGGGTTCGTGTTTTTGTAGTGCGAACCCGAGGACTTTTGAGTTTCGTGATTAACGAGATATAATTAGAGAACCCCTTTCCTAAAAGTTAAGTGAACGTAGTGAACGAACACTAACCACACGTACTGATTAAGGTTTTCTTTTGTAATTAAACTTACTAATTTAAACTGTAAAACGATTTGCTGAGTGTCTTTTTGTCGAACCTAACATCTTTGAGTTAAAAGAAATTATTAAAGTGATTTAATCTAGTTACTGCTGCTTCAATAAATTTACTAAACGTTATTAAATTAATTTAAAATCAAGTTGAATATGATAGCGATCTAGCAGTCGATTGCCGTCATCAAATAACACCGAAGACCGTGGGCCCGCTCAGCCTTAACGCTTTCGTGGAGCAAGAATCATCACTAGTTGCCTGTGTGTGACTAGGTATTCAATTTATATTTATTTGTTGGTCTTCCTTTGAGAATAAAATTTGGTTTTGTTTTATATGGAATATTTTATGTGTGTGTTAACGAAGGAACCTGTTTGAAGTAATTATTTTGTTTATTGTGTCATTTTGTTAACGTTCACGACAGTTTCCTTTGTCTATTTAGAAGCTATTTAAGGTGTTTGATACCATTAATATTATATGCATAATAAAATCTTACCTTCATTTTTAATGTAAGATTTGCGTACGTAATTCAAGTTTATAAATTTCTTTGAATACTATTTAACCAAGATAGTTTGCTACTGGCCAGAATTCAATGAGGTAAAAGTTAAGAATAGACGATTACCATTTATCCAAATTGACATGCTGTTTAAATTTTTAATTGTTTTATTTGAGTTAATAGATGTTTATCTTATTTACTATTTTGGGGTAATTATTTAATATTAAGCCTTAACAAAGGGTATGATGTATTGCTCAAATAGGAAGCGTCGCCGAGTTCTAATGAGAGAGTTTGGAGTTTTTGTTTGTTTTGTTACAAGATTAAGTTAACGTAACGTAATTTACAAGTTTAGAAAATTGTAACCGAATTGTCAGTTTGGTATGTGTTATTTTGATTTGTTTAAGGGATATTGGTAATTTAACGTAGAAACATGATTTGTATTGAAATTGAATTTGAATATTGCTGCACGGTGGTAAGTTGATCAGATTAATGCAGATTTTGAAGCCTTTCAGGTGAAGCAGTATTGCGGAAACCTGAATCTACAGTTACGATTTGGTAAGTGTGATAAGTTGGGTATTCAGACTACGTACCGTCGTTTATTTCGTTTTAAAAACACCTGGTGTGTTCGTTTGGAATATCCTGGCGCCTATAACCTATGTGACATTTCTCGATTTCGACCTTGGTAGTATCCTAACGAAACTGCTTTTCATAGACCCTTACCCGCACGCCGAGCTAGCCGTGCAAAAACCAGGTTTATCTGTCACCTTGTCTAGTGAGCATTTTTACCGTAACAGTATGGCATTATTAACAAAAAGTATCCCAATAAAGGATGATTCTAAAATTCATTAATATATTGTTGTTCAAAATAATGTTCAATATGTTTGGTATCAGCAACATACAATGCTAAAAATATTTTAATCGATGCGCATTACCGTTATGTAAATGACCAAATTTTTAAACATTATACTGTGTTAGTATATATTATTGTAATGTTTGATTCTAATATTATACTAAAAAGTGTTGTATTCTAGCGTAAGTTATGGATTACATCAAATACTATTCATGATAATTGTATTTTTAAATACAGCATATTAACAAAATCAATTTTTAATTAAGAACCTAAATGTCAGAAATAATAAAATGTACCTAACGAACATAAAAATAATTAATTATTATATGATGTAAATGATTTGAAATTGTAATGTTTATGACAAACATATGATAAGAGTATAAAAGAGAAAATATTACATTTCATAGTTGTTTGTGAAAAAAATAACAGATAAACAAAAATGAAGACTCAGATCCATGTTCTTGTAAAATTATGTTTATACGTTTTCTTTCTTATTACAGATTATGAATTTTCTGTATTTCTTTATTGTCAAATAGATCTCAATTTGAAAACTTATTTTAAAATTTTTCGTTCAAATCATTGTGTTTTGTTTTATTTATTTCAAATTTAGCGTCCTTTGACTTATTTTGAAAAGTATATAGAACAGGCAAATTTTTTTTTAAAATAGTTTCATTTTTATTAGCATTTTATCATATTTTTCTAAACACGTGTAGTTTTCATATTTTACACATCCATTAAGTTATTTCAATTCTGTTATTTTCATTATTATTATACAGTGGTATTTTTCACTATTTTTATACGCTTTGACGTATTTTACCCTATTTTGAGATGATCTTTTATTATTTTTATTAATATAAGATGATGATCTTTAATTATTTTATTAATTAATTATCCTAAATTCTCAATCTGATAGTTTATAAGATGATGATGTTTAATTATTTTTATTAATTATTTTTATTAATTATTTTTTTTATCCTAGAAATTCTTAATCTGGTAGTTAAGATGATGATGATCTTTAATTATTTTTATTAATTGTAAATCTGGAAAGATGTAAAAGATAGTTTATTTAATTTGTGTTTACTATTAACTTTTATAGAACTTTATCATTAATTTAAATGATTGATAATAATAATCACACACATTGACTGTATGTTCCTATATTACTTTTGTCTATTTTTTCTTGTTACTTAACAAAAACATATCAATCATGTTCTTGAATTTGTTGGTGTCAATAAAATCAGAAATTAATTTTTTATATTTATTCTGTGATATATCTGTTTTTTTGTTTACAATGTAATTTAATCTATTATATAAAACATAATATTAAAATGTTATACATTTTCTTTAATTACCATGCATGTATCTTCTAACTGCGTTTTATAACAAACAATGAATTGACGATAATAATGTCGACCTATAGTTTATAACACTATTGCTTGGTACAGCATTTTTATATCGAACTCATATAAAAAGTTAATTAATCATTTTAATGGAGCTATCAACTATCTAATTGCAATGTTATTAAAATAAATAGGTAGTATTTGAAATGTTTATCTAGTGTTAAATGCATATACAATTAAAAGAAGACAACGTTGATATTAAAAGATGATTAACATTTGATTTTAAAAACTTAATTATGAGGATCAGTAACAGAATAGACTTTTTAATTATTTATAAAATAAATATAACAATAAAAAGTGTATTTAAAGATTACTATCAATTGTAATAAAAATGATAAAAATAAATCTTAGATTTTAAATTAATTATTTCTACATTTTTAATTAAAAATGTTTTTCAATGAAGTTAAACGATATAATCTATTTAACAATAAATTTTTATACCGTAATGAATAATAAAACGTTATAAAACAAAAAACGTTATTAAATTATACATTTCTTTTAATGCCAATTTTTGTTACAAATTATGTTTTTATAACTTCATTCAGGTCATTCGAAGATAAATATCATGTTATTTATAAGAAACAAGTTGTGTTTGATTATTAAGCTAGTTATAAACTTATTTTTACAACAAATATTATTCTAAATTAATAGTCATATTTTGAAGATATATCTGAAAGAATACTATAAAAGTATTCTTGGTTTATTAATTATCTAGAAACATAAATATAATCTTTAATGTGTAAATTTTGAGATTATGTGCTTGCATTAACCGATGAGTAAAAAATACAATATATATTATAAATGTTGTAATACACTATGATAAATATTTATAATGTTTTATGGCGATGCACAAAGCTGGTAATGTAAGTACATATTCGTTTTTATAGATTTTTGAATGATACATATTTTAGAAAAGCTATACACATTCATGAGATAAAAGTTTTGAGATACAATCTGTATCGTCTTCACCTTGAACGATTATATTGTAACAACCTATAAAAGTAGCTAATAATATAGTTTATCAGACATTATTATTATTGCATGGACACGAGTTAATAAATTAACTGGTTTCAACACGGCTCTTATACATTAATCTTTAGCTCGTTCTAAGTTGTACCGTATTCACTTCCTTCAATTTTTATCTGCATTCTGTTTATCTAGTACGTTTTCTAATACATAAACAAAATTTTCAATATGTGATACGTGTAGCAATAAAACACATTTATAAACATGATAATTTTATGTTATAATTTATAATACTTCATCTAAGATAACCGATTCTAAAACATTACATTAAAGAAAGGCTATGTTCTCGTTTCTCGTGTGTCGCTCTTTAAAGTTTAACTGTCATATACATTATATAATGTATTTCTCCTGTATGAGCCAACATCTACATTATATTTTCTTGTTAATAAACTATTACACAATTCAAGATAATGATGAAGCTTATATGGTTGAAAGTACATCTATAAGTGTGGTGATGGTTCACGTGTGAAGAGCGATATAAAGGGATCTAAAATCATGTGATGTGACGACGAATACATAAAAGAAAATATGTTGTTAAATAATGTGTATTGTTGTTTATAATAATATATATTCATTAAATTTCCTTCAATTTTGTTAATATTGTATCTTGATTATGTTTAATTTAAATTTTTTCCTTTATGTTTTATTTGCGTGTTTTTGTGTTATGTTTTCGTTTGTGTGTTTCTTTGCGTATTTTTATTTTATATTTTATGTTATATTTAGTTTCTGTATTTATTATAATTTTATTTATATTTTGTTGTGTGTATTATGTTTATTTATGTATGTGTGTGTATATGTATGTATATATATATATGATGTGTATGTATATATATATATATATGTATATATATATATATATATATATATATATATATATATATATATATATATATATATATATATATATATATATATATATATATATATATATATATATATATATATATGTATATATATATATATATATATATATATATATATATATATATATATATATATATATATATATATATATATATATATATATATATATATATATATATATATATATATATATATATATATATATATATATATATATATATATATATATATATATATATATATATATATATATATATATATATATATATATATATATATATATATATATATATATATATATATATATATATATATATATATATATATATATATATATATATATATATATATATATATATATATATATATATATATATATCTATATATATATATATATATATATATATATATATATATATATATATATATATATATATATATATATATATATATATATATATATATATATATATATATATATATATATATATATATATATATATATATGTATATATATATATATATATATATATATATATATATATATATATATATATATATATATATATATATATATATATATATATATATATATATATATATATATATATATATATATATATATATATATATATATATATATATATATATATATATATATATATATATATATATATATATATATATATATATATATATATATATATATATATATATATATATATATATATATATATATATATATATATATATATATATATATATATATATATATATATATATATATATATATATATATATATATATATATATATATATATATATATATATATATATATATATATATATATATATATATATATATATATATATATATATATATATATATATATATATATATATTTGTTTTACGATCGTTGTTACAGTAAAATTTGTCAATCAGAATATTAAATTGAGATCCAAGGATAGTTAGATTCTATTTTACGAATAAGTATTAAAGGCCCAAATGAAATAGGAAAAGAACTTTCGTATTAAATAATATTTGTATTTATGCTATAAAATTTTTAAGTTTTCTCTTTTTTTTCGATATACAAATTACCTACTCATATCTCTTAGTCTTACCAGTTCACATCCTTGCATGGGATCCTCGACATTTTAAAATTCCCCCTTAGGCAAAAATATCTTAATTGAACACTGATTAAGAGTAATGCAAAATGTATTAGTGTTGGCAAAGTAAAATTCATAATTCATAAAATGGCATAATGACAAAGATTCTAACAGTAATGATGAGATTGAGGAACAAAGGCAACAGCGTTAAAATAAAATCTAAATGGAAGATTAACTGTGGCTTTTGCTGCCAAACTAAAGGTTATTATTATTTTTAATCTCTTCGAAATGGAATTTATTATACGACTGCTAGAAGAGTTCCAGCTAAGTTCTTCATTTTAGATGCTATATTTATGGTAACCGATGGTCTCCGAAACGAATGGCCCGTGTATAATTTATAATTTTCCAGTTTTAAGAAGGAAACAATTTTCCTTGACGCATTAGTGTGAAAACCCACAACCTGCTTAACACAGTTCAGTTCCGGTAGCCAATTAAAGGCCGCTGGGTTTCCAAATTTTGGGAGCACAAATCGGCGTATTTTTTGTATAAATCGTAGACAATGAAAGGATGTTTTTCTTTTGAAATGACAAATACTATTTTTATTTTTTGTGTACCGCAATGTAATTAAAACGTTTGTATTTGTCTCTTTAAAATCCTATGTGTTCAACTTCACAAGCTCATCACGCCTACAAGCGACAAATATTCCACATGCTAAGATGACTTTTTCCAACAACCATGTATGGCCATCTGCTTCCAATAAAAAAGCCATGATTTGCTTTTCAAACAAAGCTTTAGCTGTTTTTGGTTTGTAACCGTCACATTTTCTTCTCAAAGACATGAATTATTTTCGGAATCTGAAATGTCTAGAATACACGTAACTACTACAGGAGTATAATAATACCAACCTTCAAACGTCAATATTGTTATATACAGGGTGAAATAGAAGGAAAATTCAAAATTCTTCCATGCATATTAGAAAATTGTATGGCTGCAAGTATTGATGTGCTACCAGAAAAAATCGGGAAGCGATATTATAAAGAATACGAAGATCTTAAGGAATGGCTTAATATGAAGAACATCAGTTTGGTTAATGAAGGCGTGTTATTAGCGTACGTAAAGGGAAAATCCACTTCATTATGGACGAAAGTTTCAATGTTGAAATTCACTTTGAAACTACAGGGTGAGGCATCTAAGCTCCGTCGGTTTGTATACGAAAAATGGTAAAATATTTTTGAAATCTTTTTTTTAATTATCATGTAGGTTCATTAGGAGCACATTTTAAAATTATTTTCGATTATGCAGGGTGGTCCATAAAAATTTTACGCATCAAAGTTATGAAAATTTAAATGGAACACCCTATATATGATGGCATATTTCGATTCTGTGGGCTAAATAAAGGTCACTTACTTTTATAGTCCCTATACCTAACTCCACCTGTTGCCGAGATATTTCATTATTTGTGAGAATGTAGATCGAAATTCAAAAGAACTTTCTGTTTTACGTACTCCAGGATTTTTTTTCAAATGTTTTCCATTGTTTACTGAAAGCATCAAACTTTAAAATCCACCGATGTTATTATCACAAATTTATACTGGGTGTATAAAAACTCAGTTACTATTTTGACCAACATTAAAGCCAATTAACCTCCTTGTTTTAAATGGAACACCTGTATTTATCACCATATTTTTATTCTAATTTTAATTCCTACAAAACTGTATTGTTCCTATACCTATCTCTTACAGATTTTTTGTAATTTAGGATTTTCTATTCCAATAATAATTTCATGCAATTTGTTCTTGAAAAGCAGGCTTTGACGGTCTTACTGTCACACAATTTATTGAAAAGTCATAGTTCGTGTTAATGTTAAATCATTTTAGCTAATCAACTTTGAGAATAAGTTTTATTAGGTGGGTACCTACTATTTAAAATGGCTTGCTATTCTCGAATTGAAAAGTGCGACATGATCTTAGTAATTAGGAAATGCAATGATAATTGCTTGCTAGCATCTAGAGTTTACGCACAAATGTATCCTGATAGGCGTCATCCCGACAGGCGTTCATTAGAAAAAATATTTCAAGTTTTTCGAATCACTGTATCATGCAAGACACGACTAAAGCAAAGGCCGGTTACGGGTAACGAAGAGAATAATTTTGCCGTTATGGAATATCTGGTAGAAAATCCACATACCAGTCAGCGGAGAATAAGTGAAGAATTTGAGATAAGTCAGCGGAGCGTTGGAAAGATAATAAAGAAGAATAAGTTTTATCCATATCACATTCAATTACACAAAGAACTTTTAGAAATGGATTACGATCGAAGCCTTGCATTTTGTTTATGGGTTTTAGAAAAATTTGTTGATAATGAAAATTTTGTTGATTTTGTGCTTTTTTCGGACGAATCAACGTTCCACAATAACGGTTTAGTAAATAAACATAACTTTCATTATTATAGTGACGAGATCCTAATTTTTTTAGAACTCTCGATAGGCAACACAGATGGTCCGTAAATGTGTGGGGTGGTAAAGCCTGTCCGGTAGAACTGAACGGGTATCGATTAACAAGGAGGATTGTCAATATATGGTTCTATTGTGACTTGAAACCTTAATGCTTGCTGTCTCGTACTTATTGTACGTGACAAAGAAAGATGGATATATTATGAAAATGCCTCTATTTCTGCCGAACAAAAGCGTTTGCAACTCACACATAATGACAAGGCAATAAGAATCAGATGCAGGTAGAATAGAAATTCAATAGGTATAATAAAATGCCAGTGGTTCTCAACACTGCTTTAACATTACATTTAAAATTTATGGAAGAATGCAAGTTTTATAATAAACATTTATAAAAGCCATTCATAATAATGAATATTCGATTAAGTATAGGTATTTCAATTCACATTTAGAAAGTTCATTGTATACCTAAGTATGGTAATGACGTTTTAGTGTACTCCAATTACAAAAGAATCCAAATAAATATGCAATACTGTAACAATAAGTAATTAATAATGATTATTGTTAATGAAGAGATTGTGGATGAAGTAAGACCTCTTATTTTCACAGTTAACACTGAAGAAAGTGATGACTCAGGAAGTGATGAATCTGAAGCCGAATGACAATTATAATTTTTACATTTAATTATAAAAGTATATCTTTGTAATTTAATTAATATTTACTAACTATAATAAAAATGTATTTGTTATTGTTGTTATAAGTATAAGTGAAAGGTGTCAATTGAAATTACTTATAGGTAATTAGTAATCGATTATTATTTTTATTATACAAAAGTTGCATTTCTTCACAAATTATATAATGTTAAAGCAGTGTTGAGAACCACTGGCATTTTATTATACCTATTGAATTTCTATTCTACCTGCATCTGATTCTTATTGCCTTGTCATTATGTGTGAAAGTTGCAAACGCTTTTGTTCGGCAGAAATAGAGGCATTATTCATAATATATCCATCTTTCTTTGTCACGTACAATAAGTACGAGACAGCAAAGCATTAAGGCGGTTTCAAGCACAATAGAACCATATATTGACAATCCTCCTTGTTAATCCGATACCCGTTCAGTTCTACCGGACAGGCTATATATTGTGAACACATGTAGTAGGTCCGTTTTTTTAATGGTATTTTGAACGGTGATATGTTTATCGAATTTTTAAATGGAAATTTGCCTGTTCTTTTGAAACACATATCGCTTGATATTCGGCAGGAAATGTGGCTACAATTAGACTGAGCGCCGGCGCATTTTCGTGCTAATGTTAGCGAATTGACAGGCAATTTCAACAGGTGGATAGGCGGCACAAAATTGGCCGGCAAGAACCCCTGATTTAACTAGTCCTGATTTTTTCTTGTGGGGGTACATCCTAATATTGTCTACCATACACCACCAACCACACCAGACAACATGAAGGAGCGAATCAGAACAGCTTTTAATTCCATAACTCCAAGCATGTTGAGAAAAATGAAGGAGCCTTTCCTAGAGAGAGTTCGTTTATGTATTGAAAGGAACGGAAATCATTTTGAACATTTGTTGAAACGTTGAAGTTGCTCACTTATCAAGGCTGTGCTTGTTCAATAAAAGAATGTTTTTGTTATTTACCCAGTTATTTAACGTCTTTCAGTCATTGTTAAGCTGTGTTTGTTCAATAAAGCAATGTTTTTGTTATTTGCCCAGTTATTAACGTCTTTCAGTCGTTGTTAAGGAAAGCCTAGTCAAACGATTGGACTATCTCGAGCAATAAAAGCTTTTCATCAAAACCTGCTCATAAAAAATCGAGTAAAAAATGACAAAATGAATGATTAAATTAGAAAATCCTAAATTACAAAAAATCAGTAAGAGATAGGTATGGGGAACCCTAATACAGTTTTGCAGGGAATTAAAATTAGAATAAAAATATGGTGATAAATACGGGGTGTTTCACTTAAAATAAGGAAGTTAATTGGCTTTAATGTTGGTCAAAATAGTAACTGAGTTTTTATACACCCAGTATAAATTTGTGATAATAAATTCTGTGGATTTTAAAGTTTGATGCTTTCAGTAAGCAATGAAAAACATTTGAAAAAAATCCTCGAGTACGTCAAACAGAAAGTTCTTTTTTTTCGATCTACATTCTCACAAATAATGAAATATCTCGGCAACAGGTGGAGTTAGGTATAGGGACTATAACAGTAAGTGCCCTTTATTTAGTCCACAGAATCGAAATATGCCATCATATATAGGGAGTTCCATTAAAATTTTCATAACTTTGATGCGTAAAATTTTTATGGACCACCCTGCATATTCGAAAATAATTTTAAAAAGCGTGCTTCTAATGAAATTACACGATAATTAAAAAAAAGATTTCAAAAATATTTTACCATTTTTCGTATACAAACCGACGGAGCTTAGATGCCTCACCCTGTACTTTCAAAGTGAATTTCAACATTGAAACTTTCGTCCATAATGAAGTGGATTTTCCCTTTACGTACGCTAGTAACACGCCTTCATTAACCAAATTAATGTTCTTCATATTAAGCCATTCCTTGAGATCTTTGTATTCTTTATAGTAACGCTTCCTGATTTTTTTCTAATATACATGGACGAATATTGAATTTTCCTTCTATTTCGCCCATATTTTTCAAAAGAAGTCGTAAAACTATTCAAAGCGTTTTTAATGAATTGTTTATGTTTAAAAACTTTTCCATGACAACCCCTAACATGATGAGTAGAAGCATACCATGATCAAGATAATTATTATACTTATTGTTCCCTTGCGAAATTAAATAATTTAAAAATTGAGGTCAAACTATAATTTACCGGTGATTGGGTTAGGAAAAGTCTTGAACGGCACACGGCCGATACGTAAATAAACGGACTTGGTTGATTATAAACCACGTCCGTTATTGCTACATATCGGTCTTATGACTTTAACAACTATTATTAAAATAATGACGTCAGACACATGATGCTGATGTTTGATCATGGCCAAATTACTTTTAGTATACTTTCCATGGAGACACGGAATAATTTTGAAATCAGTCAATTTCGGTACGAAATACTGTCATAGTCTAGAGCCATATATAGACAGTTGGAGAAAAACAATTTTTAGAGACAGATTTGGACCGATGAGTAGTGCCGATTTGATAAATCTGGTTTGTATTGTATAATTTATTATTAATATTACTAATCGACGCAAGAATGGACAGAATACTTAGATAAAATACTTATCTTTTTTTTGGTTTTTTTAATGGTGTATTTTAAATTATACAATCTAAACATTTCGATAACACTTACAGTTATCTTCGTCAGTAGTAATATCTGTTAAAATTGTTAAAGATGTTGTAAACAATTTTGTCAAAGTTGAATACTTAGATGGTTTGGTCTGAACACATTTTCACTTTTTTTGTCGAAACACGAAAGAATTGACAATGGTTGCAAAGGTGTATGATTTGCACTAGTCTGGATATGGTAAACATCTTCATCAAATTAATAATGTATATCTATGAGTACTAAATGACATTCCGTTTACTTGGACTTTTGTACCAACAATTTAGTAATCAACAACAGAACTTCGTTACGACATTCTTACCATATGCACTAAACTCACATAATCTATTTTTACTTTCTCGTTTACTACGTATACTAAGAGAAAGCATTGCAATCGAAAAAAAATTATGAAATTTTTTTGCGGATTTCAACGTTTCCGTGTTCCCCGAGTCGAAAAACATCGATTTCGTGAAAAAAATTTTCGTATATGTCTGTCTGATTTTAATGAGATTTGCCATGGGCCCCTATATCTGAAAGTTATGTATAATACTGGCTTTTCGTAAAAATCAATTGATGGGGGGGCGAAATGAGGGTGGTTATTTAGGGGTACACTTCCAAAACCAGAGCCAGAAAGTCTATCTTTGTTTAAAAGTTAGTAACCCTAATACCCGATCGAACAAAATTTTTTTAGAAATAAATTCAATATGGCGATTTTAGTACATTTCAGCGCTTACGCTGTCACCAAGAAACTATAAAAGTTACTTACAATTTGAAAATCGCAATTTGTAAATAAAAGTACATGCATTCGAACGGTTTATAAATATTTTTGAAAAAAATAAAATGTTGCCTTTAATTACGGGATTAAACTTGCTCTTTCCTTCAAAATTGATTTTCTCAAAAACGGCTCTGGTAATATTTTTTCAATTTACGTATTTTATAGTCACATATAACGAAAATATAATCAGCTTTATGAGATTTCTCTAACTTATCCGGACCGGGGTTATACATTTTCAAATTTGAAAATTTCAATCCCTCATAACTATGCTTCTGATAAAATTGAAATCTTGGAGTTAAGGGATTATACCGGGGTTACAAAGAAGTAGGCCAATCCATTAGCCACATATTCTTTGGGACAAAATAAGGGGACATTTCTTATGTCACTTTTCATTTGAACGCTTTTCGATATCAAGTCAAACTTCACTTTTAAAAGTGTATTTTTTATTATCTCTGGTGTGTTTAAGATATCGTTTTCAAATTTGAACAAATTATTTTTCTAATGCACCTTCTGTATGATTTAAGTAAAAATTCAAGTACTAATAGAAAAATAAGAGTGTAATCTTTAAATTCTGACGAACGTATGAACGCCGCATCCATTTTTGTAGTAGTTTGATGATTTATCTAACTTTTGGCTCTTGTAAACTTTTTGATTTGATACTTTTATGACATACTTTTAGTTATTTGACTAGGTGTTGCTATTTTTTAACAATTTTTTATTTTATTAATCAGAATAAATTCAATAATAACTTAACTAAGCTTCTGTGTAACTTTGTTATTATAACAGTTACAGATTCGGTTAAGAAAAGTAATTGACAGATATTGTTACGAACTTTAAGATAAGACTATTTTAAATTTAGTTTGATAATAATAATAAATTAAAAATCAATTGAGGGATCGCATCGCAGAAGGTGCAGAGTATTTAGATTGAAACCAATATTTGAAATATTCGGTTTTCAGTTATAAAAAGAGCCAGAAGGTGCATTCGCGAAGGCGGTGGACACATCGAACATTTAATTTAATTATTTGCATCCAACTTCGTATTATAATTATTTGCACAATTGATTGTTTTAAGTTATTATTATGAATTTATTCTAATTAATAAAATTAAAAAAATTGGTAAAAAAATCGCAACACCTAGTCGAATAACTAAAAGTATGTCATAAAGGAAACATCAAATCGTTAGAAAAAAATGGGGGGTTAAAGGTTACCGCACCCCTATTATTTTTCTATTAGTTCTTTGAATTTTTTACTTAAAATCATACAGAAGGTACACTTAGAAAAGAGTAATATTTTTACCAAATTTGAAAACGATATCTTAAAACACACCAGAGATAATAAAAAAATACACTTCTAAAAAGTGAAGTTTGACACCCTGTATATCGAAAAGGAAGCGTTCAAATGAAAAGTGACATAAGAAAAGTCCTCTTATTTTGTCCCAAAGAATATGTGGTTAACGGATTGGCCTACTTTTTGTAACACCCTGTATAATAAACATATATAACTGCTAAACTAATATATTGAAATATTTATAGCGCTACCGGTTTTGCCGAAAACAACAAAAGAAATGATTTTTTAAATTTTTTTAATATTTTATATCAAAGTTTCAAAAACAAAAAAGTAGATTAAAGCTAATTTCTCATGCTACCAAAATACGTAAAAATATACAGTGATTTGCAAAATATAAGGTGAATGAGAAAAAAATAATTTTTGTAGGTAAGTACAGGGTGTCCCAACGATAGAGTAAAGTAAGTTTATGCTTAACTAGAATTATTTGTGTAAATATTGTATGGACCATGGGGTAGAGGTAAGAAGTGCATTTTTTAAAATATTGAAGTTATACAGGTGTGCCAGAAAAGCAGGACGTGAAAAGTATAATTTTTTAAATAGAACACCGTATTTGATTTTAGTTTTAATTCTACGTGTCCATACAAACATATTTTGTCATACAAAGATTGGCTGAAAGTTTTAGTTCTTGAGATATTCGCGTTTAAAGATTATTATGGTCATTTTCGTGGGTTGATGAATGGGCAATTGTTCCGTTATTTCACAATAAAAAAATTGATATTTCGTGTGAAAATGAGTGATATTATACTAACGTTTAGACCGAGTAGTATTTCTAATTTTCTCAACAGGGTGTTTGTTATAACCATTCAAATTTGAAAATTCTCAAATTAAAAAAATCAGTTTTTTAATTGCACACCCTATATATTTTTATTTCATTTTATTCGGGATTAAAAATCTATCATTTTTGTCAAATATATCCTATATCTATCTTTGATAGTTTTCGAGGAATTTCGATTTTCTCACTAGCTACGTTACATACGATACTATAACATTATTGTGGATCGTGGTAGCCATGGAAAACAATTGCGACGAAATAAAACAAACCACCAAGCGAGAATATTAACAGTTTTTATTAATGAGAAACAGTAATTCAATAATGTTCAACATTGTCTTAGTAAATGCTCAAATAGACGGCCTTCTTGCTGAATACACATATTGAGCCTTTTTCTATGTTCTGTCTCACTTCGGATAACATAAGAGGGTCATTGCGACAAGCTTCGGAATTCTATTTTTCATGTCCTCCTTGTTGTAGGTTTAATAATATACACCGATCTTTTATGTATCCCCATAGGAAAAAATCCGTGGAGTTAAATATGACCTGGTGGCCATAATATAAAGCCATTCTTATCATCTCTCGGGTATTGGGTTCAAGAATTACGTCCGATAAAATGTGGAGGTGCACCATCCTTTGCAACCACATATTTAGTCGTCCTTCTAAATTGATATTTTCATGTAACACAGGCAATTTTCACGTAAGAAATGCAAATAGCTGCCCGTTAATGGATCATCAAAAAATAGGGAGCGATAATTTGGTCATAATACCACACCACACATTTAGTGACCAATATTTGGTTTGAACTTCGTAGCCAAAATGGATTATCAATGGCGTAATAGTATATTATGCCGATTTACAGCCCCATTACTTTTTAAACGTCGCCTCATCGGAAAACATTATGGAGCAAAAAGTTGTTATTTAATTGCAGCCGTTGATAATATTTGCAGAATTCAATTGTCTTGCAAAATCCTCTTCTCGCAATTCTTGATGAAGCTCAATGTGATAGGGATGGTACTTATACTTCAGCGTTGTTCGATTCAGGTTTGATTTGGAGGTATCACATATCGTCGCTAATGTTCTAGAACTCACTTGGGATTTTCTTGAATATTTAATAATATTTCAAGTTCTTTTTCTTCATTAGCTGCCCTTTTATTAACAACTTTACGTTTGAAGTATTTAACACTAGCTAGAATCAAATCTATCCATCAAATTTTCCAAGCCAACAGTAGTAGGTATTCGACGTTCAGGATATTTCATTTTGTAGATTCGTTGTGCCAATAAAGGGTTTTTTCAGCCTCGCCCAACACGTATATCGTATCAATTAATTCATTTGTCGAATAATGCATAATTGATACAAGAATTGATAACAAGTTAAATGCGAAAACGACAAATTTAATATGTGTTTATTTTGACAAGAGGAAACCTTGTATCTTAGTAACGCAATTATTATTTTCCATGGCTACCAAGATCCATGCAATGCAATGTTATCGAAAATAAAGTAGTAGTGAAAAAATCGAAATTACTCGAAAACTATCAAAGATAGATATAGGATATATTTGACAAAATGATAGATTTTTAATCCCTAATAAAATGAAATAAAATATATAGGTGTGCAATTAAAAAAACTGATTTTTTAATTTGAAAATTTTCAAATTTGAATGGTTATAACAAACACCCTGTTGAGAAAATTAGAAATACTACTGGTCTAAACGTTAGTATAATATCACTCATTTTTCACACGAAATATCAATTTTTTTATTGGAAATAAGGAACAATTGCTCATTCATCAACCCCACGGAAAATGACCATAATAATTTTAAACGCGAATATCTCAAGAACTAAAAACTTTCAGCCAATCTTTTGTATGACAAAATATGTTTGTATGGACACGTAGAATTAAAAACTAAAATCAAATACGGGTGTTCAAAAAAATCATAACGTCCTGCTTTTGGCACATGTAAACTAATAAAAAATGCAATTCTTACCTCTACCCCATGGTCCATACAATATTTACACAATAATTCTAGTTAAGCATAAAATTTATTTATCGTTGGGACATGTATATCTTATTATATTGCGTTATAGTACTTGCCTATTAACGTATAGCTTTTAAATTTACATATTTTATAATCACGTATAATAAAAATATAATGAGATTTATGAGATTTCTACATTATCCAGGACCGGAGTTAGAAATTTTTTAAATTTAAAAAATCAATCCCTTATAACTATGTTTATAATAAAAATGAAATCTTGAAATGAAGGGATTACATAGCAGACATACGTAGCTACTATACTCCTATATTGGATTATTTTTAGCGCTTCCGGTTTTGCCGAAATAACAATAAATATTCATATCAAAGTTTCAAAAACAATTCTAAAGTATTTTAAATTTAATTTCTCATGCTACCCAAATATGTAAAAATATGCAGTGATTTGCAAAATACAGGGTGAATAGAATTGTAGGTAAGTATATGTTATTATATTGCAAATTATACGGTGTTAGGAATTGCTGCGGGCAACAGTTAGTTTCCTTATACGAGAAAGTGTTGTGCCGAAGTCCATCGGCCAGATTTTTCAAACCTAAGATATTGTCTTAGCTTCATTTTAGAGTTTTCGGATCTGCGTAACGCAGATGTCCAATTCTATTTGCTGTATCGAAAGATAAAAGATTAAGTTTTGTTTATAATCTAAAACATGTTTTGTTAGTAAGACAAATGCAACTACCGTTCAATCGTTTTTAAGTTTGTAAATTTATGTAAAGTACACAATTAAACCTAAAACCGACAAGTACTGTATTGTGTGCAAACTCCACCTACCCACAGAACTGCAATATTTGCAAACAATTTTGCTTTGTTAAATGACTGACGCTGACGGTTAATAATTTTCCTGGCTCCAAGTAAATAAACTTAACTCATTATGGCCTGATGATATAAAGTTTATGTACATTTAACCACAATACTATATTTCCATTTAGCGATATTATTCCATTCATTCATTTTTTACAAAGAATTATCTGTATGTATCCAAGATTATAAAATATTTTATACTAACACCAGCCCGACAAACTTTGAAAAGTACGTTAATGATAACAGTTCTCCCCCAAGAAACACCATATGCGCCTAAACTTATGTTCAATTTATTGGACTTGTATAAATGGAGTTTAAAGCTCGGTTTGTTAGAACCGTTGCTCTAGCAGAACATACAGACGCATTTCCGGACCCAAAACCTCAGGCTACACGTAATTCCCAGTTAATCCAGACGTTCTATGCGAGCAAGGGTTTCACTAGAGTCCGCTTACTCGCTCCGATGAACCCAGATAAATTCTCAAACTCTTATTACGAAAAACAACATCGTTATTACTAAATTGTATAGCAAGATAGCGAAAACCTTCAAGTTTAGATATAATCAATCTAACTCTGATTTAACCCCGTTATATTCGTTTTCTTTCTCTTTCGTTAAACCGCAAGCCATGAATTTATTTCATCTTTTTAAATGAAAAATACTGTATTTTTGATTATTTGTAGGAAATGATTTAACTACTCGTGTTTACATATCAAATTGCGCTACCTTAAGACTTATCCGTAATGCGATCTATTGATCATTTTTTGCGGAAAACATGAAACTTAATTAGAACTGTTGACCTTCTGTTTTGTTATTTGTCTTTATATATTGTTTTATAACAGCAAAATTTACTTCCAAAATAAACAAGACCCATGTTCAATGTCGTTAGCAATTTAAATATTACTATGACTACTATTTATTTCCTTTCGCGTAAAGCGAATTTAACGATGCGTTTCGTACATCTTGTGTTTAGAAGCCGAATTAATATTGCACGTACGATGGTGCGTCCAGAAATAAAGGTGACATACACAATGTTTTGGGAAAATGCCGATAACTCAGCTGGCCACCTAAGGATGAAACCAGGTAAAAAACACTTGGTTGCAGGGGCGTCTGACTGGCGAAATGAGAAAGAAAGTCAAGACTAGTTTTTTTAGAATATTTGAAGCTCAACTCAAAATTCCTTGTTCAAAAACGAAAATTTACTTCGTTTACACAAAAAATTCCAAACAGAATAGAAAATTCATTTGGCGATCAGGCGGTATCGGAGATGATACATATATGGAAACTGCACAGTAAAAAATATTCGGAAAAAAATATTTATTTATATGTACAGGGTGTTCTAAAAGTCTATCAGGAAACTCCGGGAGGAGATTCTACGAGCGAAAATAATAGCAGTTTGTAAAAAAAATTTTTTTAGGATTGTCATTTGTTTGCAATTTACGGCTTGTCAAAGACCAATTTTTTTATTTTATTTATTAACGATTCTGGTTTTACAAAGAGATAGCGTTAGAAAGGAATTACAAGAACAAAGTATGACAGATTCTCCTATTTTATAATAATAATAATACATTTTATTTGTCCAACAGAAACAAGTACCAATTACAAGACAAACTGAAAAAAAAAAACTAAATACAAATACATCAACACCAATACAAGAGAAAATACTACACACATAACATAAGGATTATAAGTTACTTTTCTGACTAAACGGTTGCATTTATCGGCGTGAATAAAGAGCACATAATTTTTTTTTAATATTGTTTCTCTTTTTATAATAATGTTCATACTTTTGCGATGTTTGGCAAGAGAAAAAAGTTATCAACAAAACAAATTTTGAGTTTTAGGTAAAGTGCCCTCTAACGGCGCATAATGGAACTTTTTTATTACAGCTCCAATAGAACTTGATCTAATTAGTAAGTATGTCAAATGAAAGACTAATCGATCCTGAACTGCAGAAGTTATTTAAAAAGAAAATTTTAAAAAATCGGTTTTTGACAAGCCGTAACTTACAAACAAATGACAATCCGAAACAAAATTTCCTTACAAACTGCTATTATTTTAGCTTGTAGAATCTCCTCCCGGAGTTTCCTGATGGACTTTTCGAACACCCTGTATATTAAATGTATAATACGGTTTTGAGGTTGAGCCCGAGAGCACATACAAAACTTTATGCACGATTAATATATTGAAGATTTAAAATGAATTATAATGTTAATTGTTTACAAAAAACACATTTCTCATTTATAATAGTAGGTATTGGTGCATTACAATAAAAACGAGTACAAAAGCAGGCATGGTAATTTGATAATTCGTTTGACGTTTTGGTTTAGTTAGTTCTAAACGAAATATCTGCTATTCCCAGAAATAAAATAAATGAAGTGGAGGAATTGTATCACCTAGTATAAACATGACTAATTGTAATAATTGCACTGTAAATACCGTTCAACTCAAAATTTTGTGTCCTTTTGTTTTCAATGTTTGACTTTTCATTATAGTCCGTTGGGTCATTACGTCCGCGGGCTATAAAAAGACGGTTACGTCAAAGAAATTTGGATATGATCATCATATTATACTGCATACCGTGCATTATGTATAAAAAAGTTAATAAATATATATATATATATATATATATATATATATATATATATATATATATATATATATATATATATATATATATATATATATATATATATATATATATATATATATATATATATATATATATATATATATATATATATACTGGTGTTTCTAAATTCATGCGAAAAAGTTCAGGACGAAAAAAAAAGTTCGGTACGAAATTATGATGGATCTTTCCTATAACAAAATTTCCTCAGCCCACACCTTCCGAGATATCACCCCCTATAAGGTGTTGAGTAAAATTAAGTTTTTATTTCTTTTTTCTCAAATTAAAGTAAAGATAGAAATTTGAAATTTGGTAATTTCCGTGCACTCGCAAATGATTAATCACCAGTATTTTATGTTACATTATAAGGGGATGAAATTAGCAACCCTTGCGTTATTTGATATCAAATCTTTTTTTTGAAATTGAGTTTTGTGAAATAAAAGTGTTACTTAAAATCCCTGTTTATTTAAAAACATTTCTTAATCCTAAAATTTTTTTCCTGGAACCAACACATTCGGAGAAGAAAAAAAAATAAGGTACAATACCATGATTTTTATTCTTTTAAATAATAAACTACGTATTGAGAGTGTAAAACAGTAAAGATGTAAAATGCCAGAATAAAATTCATAATAAATGTTGGAAATGACCGCATCCAGCCAAAATACATGAACGTAGTCCACGTCCCGTCGATCGTCGAACACGTTCAAATATCTGAGGCGTATTTCTTATCGTATCACACGCTATTTGAATACGATTATTCAAATCGTTGATATCAAGTATAGGTGTGTTGTAAATTGTAATTAAATAAAAGGTATCACACAGGATATTGTATTTTATCTTTTTATCCGAGTCTATTTATATATTTTATTTTATATATTATATATATATATATATATATATATATATATATATATATATATATATACTATATATCAGTATGTCTCCGGATCGACTTTAAAAGAGGGAAAATTCTTTTATTTTTGATTTCTCAGAAAATTTCATTCTTGCTGATTTTCCCTGCTTGTTTTCAAACCCCCGAAACACAAATTACTTGCTAATTAACTCAAACGGTTCTCGAGATAACATCATTTTCCTTGAAAAATTCGAGCTTTTCGTAATTTTTCGAAGTAAATTGATTTGTTTCAAAGGAAAAATCAAATTGGTCTCACAAGTTTTAATTAATAAATTTAACAATTGATGGTAAAATGAAATGAAATTCTCAAAAAACTGACCTATTAATTTTCTATTCGAATAATGCTCCTCCTTTTTCCGCACAAATTTCAATGCGAGCTCTGAATTCATTGAAACTGCGCCGTATTTCTTCGATTGAAAGGGACTGGACAGCATTCCGTATCCTATTTTTCAATTGCTCTTCATCATTGTCTAATGGCTCACTGTACACAATTTGTTTTAAACGACCCCACAGATAAAAGTCCATTATTGTGAGATCAGGACTTCTCGGCGGCCATAAAATGGGACCATCTCTTCCTATCCAGTTATCATGGAACTCTGTATTGGGCCACTGGCGAACAGTACCGGCATAATGAGCAGGGCACCCATCGTGCTGGAAGAACATTTCAATTTGGTAGTTCAATGGCAATTCATCCAGTTTATCAGTTAAAAAATTTTGCAACATTTCCAAATATGAATAACGGTTTAAATTTTGATCAAAAAAATATAGGCCAATAATTCCATGGTACGAAACCGCACACCACACATTAACTTTTTTCAAACATTGTCTGCGACTAGCAGTTTGGATTCGTCCTACTCCAGTAACGGCAATGTTAGAAGGAAACGACTCCGTTAGTTGAAAAGGTCGATTCATCGGAGAACATTATTCGTTTATGAAAATTTGCATCTTCCTAAACTCTATTGCCCATTTCCAAACAAAAATCCAGACGTTTGGCTTCATCACCGTTCTCTAAAGTTTGCCCAAATTGCGGCTTAAATGGTAAAATTTTGTTCTCCTTGAAGATCCTTTGTAAATGAGATTTACCTATCCCAATTCGTAGTGCCCTCCTTCTTAAAGACAGCCTTGGAACTTCGGTTGCGGAATGAACGGCGAGAACAGTAGCAGCATCTTCTTCATCGAACAACTTCTTTGGCTTCTTTAGGTTTAAAACCGAGCCTGTTTGAAGGAATTTAGTTACCAAGTTTTTTGCTCCGGCATTCGAAATGGCAACCTCCAATAAACTACATTTTGCACAAATGATGTAAGTAACATTAACTATATTAAGACCCCTGTCGTCATCTTTTACTTTAAATTTATAGATAACTAACACAAACGTACTAGGTGATCTTAGCACATTTGTGCTATGCATTAAAAGAATGCTCATGTTTTATTGCGTAGTTGGCACATGTGTTTCAGTTTTGAATGTGAGGTTAGTGACACGGTCGATGCCGGTGTTTCCGCACTGATTATTAGTTTTTATTGTTTCTAAAAAGGCAAAAATTAACTGAAAATGTTACTACGGTAAAAACAGACCCGATACAAATATCTTCACGTTCCAAGAGAATGTGTCAAATGGCTCAAGAAGAATATTATAACAGACAAAATGCAGGTAAGACATTTTAGTCAAACTAATTTTTGTGGTAGCTTTATATAAATACATTGAATTTAAGATATCTTAAATGAGTATCTGCTAACGACCTACATTAATGACACAAAGACACAAAGACACACAGACACACAGACACACAGACACACAGACACACAGACACACAGATACACAGACACACAGACACACAGATACACAGACACACAGACACACAACAGACACACAGACACACAGACACACAGACACGACAACAGACACAGACACACAGACAACAGACACAGACACACAGACACACAGACACACAGACAAGACACAACAACACACAGACACACAGACACACAGACACACAGACACAGACAGACAACACAGACACACAGACACAAGACACACAGACACACAGACACACAGACACACAGACACAGACACACAGACACACAGACACACAGACACACAGACACACAGACACACAGACACACAGACACACAGACACACAGACACACAGACACAGACACACAGACACACAGACACACAGACACAGACAACACACAGACACACAGACACACAGACACAGACACACAGACACACAGACACACAGACACACAGACACACAGACAACTAGACACAAGACACACAGACACACAGACACACAACGACACAGACACACAGACACACAGAACAGACACCAGACACAGACACAGACACACAGACAGACACAGACACACAGAAGACACAGACAGCACAGACACACAGACACACAGAACACACAGACACAGACACAAGACAACACAGACACAGACACACAGACAACACAGACACACAGACACAGACACAACACAGACACACAGACACACAGAACACAGACACACAGAACAGACACAGACACACAGACACACAGACACACAGACACACAGACACACAGACACAAGACAACAGACACACAGACAACACAGACACACAGAATAAACACACAAAGACACAGCAAAGACACAGAACACAGACACACAGACACACAGACACACAGACACATAGACACACAGACACACAGACAACAGACACACAGCACACACAGACAAAACACGACAGACAACACAGACACACAGACACACAGACACACAGACACACAGACACACAGACACACAGACACAAGACACAGACACACAGACACACAGACACAGACACAGACACACAGACACACAGACACACACACAGAACACAACAGACACACACACAGACACACAGACACACAGACACAGACACACAGACACACAGACACACAGACACACAGACACAGACAAAGACACAAGACACACAGACACAGACAAGACACACAGAACACACAGACACACAGACACACAGACACAGACACACAGACACACAGACACACAGACACAGACACACAGACACACAGACACACAGACACACAGACACACAGACACACAGAACACAGACACACAGACACAGACAGACACACAAGACACAGACAAGACACAGACACACAGACACAGACACAGACACACAGACACAGACACAGACACACAGACACACAGACACACAGACACACAGACACACAGACACACAGACACACAGACACACAGAACACACAGACACACAGACACAAGACACACAGACACACAGACACAGACACACAGACACACAGACACAGACACACAGACACAGACACACAGACACACAGACACACAGACACACAGACACACAGACAAGCACACAGACACAACACACAGACACAGACACACAGACACACACAGACACACAGACACACAGACACACAGACACACAGAACACAGACAACACACAGACACACAGACACACAGACACACAGAACACAGACACAGACACACAGACACACAGACACACAGACACACAGACACACAGACACACAGACACACAGACACACAGACACACAGACACACAGACACACAGACACACAGACACACAGACAAAGACACACAGACACACAGACACACAGACACACAGACACAGACACACAGACACACAGACACACAGCACACACAGACACACAGACACACAGCACAACAGACACAGACACACAGACACAGACACACAGACACAGAAACACACAGACCACAGACACACAGACACACAGACACAGACAACACAAGACACACAGACACACAGACACACAGACACACAGACACACAGCACAGACACAGACACAAGACACACAGACACACAGACACACACAGACACACAGACAACAGACACACAGACACACAGACACACAGAACACAGACACACAACACACACAGACACACAGACACACAGACACACAGACACACAACACACAGACACACAGACACACAGCACACACAGAACACAGCACACACAGACACACAAGCACACACACGACACACACAACAACACAGAACACAGACACACAGATCACAGCAACACAAGACAGAACACAGACACACAGACACACAGACACACAGGACACACAGACAAACAGACACACAGACACCCAGACACTCAGACACACATTCACACACAGGCACACAGGCACATAGACTCACAGACACATAGACACATAGACATATAGACACATAGACACATAGACACAGACACACAGACACAGACGCATAGGCGCACAGGCTGCATGGCACAGGGAATCGGAACATTCTTTACTCAATAGCCTGACAATGTAATTAATTATTGGCAAAATCCTGTGACATTTGGTGACAACTTCTGCATATTACCTTTTTTATTAAGGTGTGATGAAGTATACAATTGAAGAATCAATTGAAATGATTTAACCCTTGGAAATTGCTCAAAGAGTTGTTTTTTTGGCATCCAGAGTGGACGGTGAGGGATTTCCCGAAAGAGAGCATCCAGATGCAAATACTTGTGACTAGATTTCACAGGACCAATACAGTTATGTACGAGAAACATGAAAGGATGAAGCCATTGCTAAACGAAGAGAACGAATTTAACGTTGTCATATCTGTTGTTGGAGATCTTCATGCAAATAAACCAGATATGAGTGATTTGTTACCCTTAGGTCAAACTTTTTGAGTAGGAGCCGGATACATCCGCATCGTGTGGAACTAAATGAAGCACTTCAAGGAAAGGACATCGAGAACAGGATATATTTCTGTAATTGGGAAAATTGTAGAAAAGAATTGTAAAAAAGAAACGATTTTGAACAATTGTATTGGGCTTTGATTAGGCGACATTCCACAACAATGGTCATGTAAACAGGCATAATTTACTTTTCTACACCTATAGCTATCCACATTTTATAGGACCTGTTTACCAGGAACATAGGTGGAGTGTAAATGTATGGGGACGAATAATTGGAGACCACATAATAGGGCCTAATTTTTTTTATGGACACCGTAATGGTAACACTTTTCCAAATTGTTTAAATAAAGATCTTGATAATCCGCTGGAAAAAATACCACTACAACTATTGAGAAGGATGTGATGTCACATGGTCAATGGTCATTTCACAATTGGAGTCCGAAATACTTTGGATCTAAAATTATCAGGCCTCCAAATAAGACGAAACTTGATTTTCTTCCTATGGGGACACGTTAAAGATCTGGTCCACAAAACACCCCCAACTAAATTAATAAACATGCAGGAAAGAATAAGATAAGCGGTTTATTCAGTTAGTCCCTTGACGTTACTAAATGTGAATATATCTTTAGTGACGGGTTCAATATGTGTCTACAACAAAATGGTAGAGCGTGTGAACATCTGAGAAAGTAGTTATTGTGTTTATGTTAAATCATGTTACGTTTAATAATATTTATTCAGAACAAGTTTATTATTGTTTGAATAAACTTTTCTAATATTGTGTATAAATTTAACACCTCAAAAGTAGGGTGAGGTAGATACGGCATACGTGGTATTTTCTGAATGAGCACATTTTAAGCTTTTCAACGGCAAAATAATATACAGGATGCTGTATACTAAATTAAATTAAAATTGAAGAAAATGTAGAAATATTCCAAGACACCCTGTATGTTAGAATCCAAAAGTAAAGATAGTTCAGCATGAACTATGTAAGGTTGCGTTGACGCACCCTGTATGTAAGATGTTATAATGACGTGTATTACGTGTTTTGAGTACGAGTGTATTGAGTTTGAACGGAAAAAAAAAATTTTGTGTGTACGCATAATGTATGTGGGTGGGTGATACGCCACTGGAAATTTAGGAGAAATATTATTCAGTATGTAGATACGTGTATTTGAATATTATAAAGACATTGGTGTTGGAATAAATAGATTCCGATGAATGTAAATGTGAAGAGAAATTTGTCGATGGGACGATAATGGTTGCTACTGTTGACTACTTGATAAGAAATGGAATGTTGGAAGATAAAGGAGTAATCTTTGCCAGAAGATGTGAGTGTATAAGTGCAGAATGTTTTAGAAAATATGTAGAGAAAGATTTGGGATGTTTAATTGTTGATTATAGAAAGTTTTCGTAATGTTGTGCAATCAGTTTTAAGAATACGTGTAAGTATATAGGATTTGAGACCTTAGACGGTACTTATTTTTGCAAATGTTGCGGAAGGAGGACGAGCGCATGTGAGAGATAAACGTTGAAAGTTGTGTAATGGTCCAGAGTGGCCACTGAATGAATGTGATGACGAGAAATGGCTTCTTCATAAAGTAATTGAAAAATTTGCAGGTAAAAACAAACATGGCGATGTATTGTAGTTATGAGCGTGGTTGTACAGAGGGTAGCATCAGTCGGCACTAATAAAGTTTGAATGAATACTATTGGTGAATATAGCGCGGAAGTCAGACATGTTTAAAAATGGATGGCTTAAGGTATAAATAGGAAAGTCAGAGATTGACGTGGGCTTTTTGGTTTGTTAGCTTTTAGCTTTTAGCTTTTTGGTGAGAGCTCGGTGAGACACGCGCGCGAGGTGAAGTGTGAAATCAGAATGGGCTAAGTTGGAGTTATATTTGTGAATAATATTGAAGTCAGTCATTGTTTAAACAACTGCGTAACCCGAAAGGGGATGAATCGTATAAGACATTCATAAATAAAACAATTAATTAAATTGAGATTGAAGATAAAATCAGTTTGTTTATTTTCAAGAAAATAAAAAGTGCGTAAGCAGATTTATAAAAGATAACAGTTATTACGTTATAGTGTTGAGTGCAGCGCGTGTTCTTGTACCGATATTTAGTTAAAATTATTTATGGGACCACCTTTAAGTAAATGAAATATTCATGATAAATTGAGCCGATGTTAAGGTAATTTTATATGACATTAAAAGTTTATTTGTGTAAGGAAGGACTAAATTGTCCTAAAGATTGCAAGAAACTTTTAAGAGGCAACCAAACGTGTACAGATTATTACGTTATTGGAGTAATAACCTCGCATAGTTGGACTAATCGCGAGTGCAAGAAGAAATAAGTGGTTGTGGAATTGTGAAGTATTTGTTATGCGCCTTCAGGCAATTTAAGGATACAAATGGACTACAAATAATTGATTTACGGGAAGAAAGAAGAAATAAGAGCGTAGGATTAATGGACAATTTTAAGTAAGAATTACATTTAAGTACTTTAAAAACTCAGATAAGCACGATTATCTTTTTGTGTTTAGTTTAATTTGCGTATTGTTGTGTAATTTATTAATTAGTTTTGAAGGAAAAAGGTAATCGGTCTCGAGTTATGTTGTATTGGTTGTTTTAGTAGTAGGAATTTTTGCAGAAACGCAAATTTGTACTGACAGTGATTTGGTGGTTATGTAAATATTTGTTTATTTTGTGCAGAACAATAGATATTTATCGTTAGCTTTTATTTTGTTGTTTATTTAGCCAGTTATGAGACATATTTGTGACGTTTACTTAATTGGTGACCTAGTTTTCGCAACTTAAATGTAAACTTTGCATATTTTGGTTTTAAGATTAATGAACAACCTGAAAGGTTATATTTGCCATGTTGATTAGAAAAATTTTCATGTTAGTTTCGTTTAACGCAATACACTAATGACGGATCAGCTGTTAATTAAAATTTCATTAAGTACAACTAAGAGAGGAGTTTTGAGAACTTACATATTTACGAATGTCACATACGATTCAGAAGTATTATAAAAATAAATTAAATTTAAAAGATATCGTTCATGTTAGGAATATTAAACCTTCAAGGATTATTCTCGTTTGACTGTTTTGCAGCACTTTATCACTATTATATTGGAGTAACGATTGTTGAGCCGATGACATTGATTTTCTTTTGGTTAGGAATTTTAAAAATTAATTATCGATCATTGAATGAAGAAATATTTTGTTCATTAATAAGTAGAGATTTGACTTTATATGTATACGAGGGATACGTAGAAAATATAACTGTTGGTTACGTGAATGCAGTTAAATTTGAGTGATAAATTTTGTTTTGGAAATTTTGGTATACGAGGTGTATTCAAAAAGTTTCTAATAACCTGGGTAGTACTAAATATATTTGAGTTTGAGTTGAATTGTTTGGGACGAGTGTTTGTTTTAGAACCCTCGTGTGAGAGCTTACTGAGTAAGCACAATCCTACTTTCCACAATCAAGTAGGGTTAATTAACACCCAGCTTAAGACAATTATTTTAGCAAAGTTTCGATTGTGGTGGCGCCTAGAGACATATTTTCCCGGACTGAGCTGTTTGAATATCGGTGTAAGGTGTTTGAGCGTGTTAATCATTCATTTTACTTATTATTTCGACCACGCCCATCTCCCTGTTAGCTGGCTTGGCAACCCGCTTACATTAGTAAGCATACGCGACGCCTAGTGCGGTTTGGACGTGTAACAACTACGCCAATATTAGATTGCACGTAAATATTTCGGGGAAGTTAACGTGTAATAATAGTGGCAGAGATATAACGGTTTGAAAAAAATATGTTTTTGACTGAATTTTTAAGGAAAAATTCATAACTACGCAACACTGCATTAAACAATCTTTCAAATTTTTAGTTCAATAAAGAACGAACAGAGGCTTTATTTCCCACATAAAAAAATTGGATATTCCATTTACGAAAAACATAATTTTTGGTATTACTCTCTTTTGGTACACCCTATATTCTGGGCAGTAATTCCAGATTGTAGCAAATATATCACATTACAAGTTTAATGAACCAATTTTTCCATAAATACAACAAATTAGTAACTATTGAACGACACTTTTTTATTGGACTACCCTGTATATGATAAGAAACTGACGTAAGGCAAATTAAAGGCGACGCTGAGGTCATAAAATCCCAAATCAAAGTTAAAGTGAAAATGATAATGATTAATTTTTTTATTACACACACACACACACACACACACACACACACACACACACACACACAAAACTATATATATATATATATATATATATATATATATATATATATATATATATATATATATATATATATATAGTATATACAGATTTGATTAATAGCACACGAGCAAGATTAGTTGTTCATATAAATTATGTAAACTAAGAGATATACCCAATTTGCAATTTTCAGAAGTTCATCCTCTAGAGGATTGTATTTGGTAATATAGTAAGCGTTATCATGTATAGTACGCATTAACCTTTCATTTATTATGATACATTTCCAACAAAAAATTATTTACCACCATTTCTCATTGAAAATTTGATATTATCTTCGATAAAAACGGGTATTATTCAATTTAATGAAGCAGTAACGGCTATTTGGCTGATAACGATTTAAGAGCTACAGTATATCAAAAATTATATAAATATGCAAAGGAAATATTAGTGTTCGTGCGCGCTTCTTCCTGTTATTCTACACGAAATCGAAGGTGGCGACGCCCCTGGCGCTCCCTTAAACTCACCGTAGGGTGTTTACGCGTAGTAGCCCTGACAGTCACGCACTCATCCGTCCATGTATGAGTTATGAAATCCTTAATTAAATTAGATCGGCAATTTTGTTTAAAAAAGATTGATCCTTCCGGTTTTCCTAAACCCTAAATAAAAATTAAAATTTTGAAGGAATCAATACGGTATTCAGTTGTTGTATGAAGCGTAGCATTCTGTACGTTTTTAACTTCAACTTGTTAAATATCTCACCAAAATAATGAATAAATGAAAGAAATTAATAAAATGTTTTCCTTTATAGTGTAATGAAAGTATGGAAATATCCTACAGAGAAAGCTTATAACCTGATTTTAAGAGATTACTTCTACAAAAAATTTTGTTTTCTATCATTAAGAAGAAGCAAAAATAAGCGTTAACTGACGCTTTTCTTAACCTGGTATAGTGTATTTCTTATATACTGACTTCCATAAAAATTGCAACACCTAAAATTTATTTAACGATTATATTGAGATTTTCGTCAACGATGTCTTTCATTAGAACAAACAAACGATTAAGCTTTGAAAACAAAAGCACAAAAACTAAAAATGTTTTTTCAATAATGAGTTGCTCCGCCACGATTTGTAATGCACTCATTTAGACGGCGAAGCATGCTATAAATCAAGTGATCTATAGCTGCCTGTGGTATATCGACCTAAGCTTCTCGAATCCGTAACCGGAGATCGTGTAAGTTATCTGGAGGGTATGGTAAATTACCCAGTCGCCTACCGACCTTATCCCATACATGTTCAATGGGCAACAAATCCGGCGACAGAGCAGGCCATGGGAGGACGGCAATTTTAGCTTCTTCCAAAAAACGTGTTGTAGCCGCTGCCGTATGAGAGCGTGCATTATCCTGTTGGAAAATGGGATTTTCCAGCCCTTGAAGATATGGAAGCGCAACGGGTTCTAGCACATTGGCAATATACCCAGCGCCATTTAAGTTGCCATCAATGAAGACCAAGGGTAATCTACTACAGTAAAATATTGCACCCCATATCATCAGTCCTTGTGTGAGGGCTGTGCTGCGTTCCACAAAAAATGTTGGATTTTTTCGTTTTCCACGCATCCGTCTGACCTTCCTACGACCATCGTGGGCCCACAAGCAAAATCGGGACTCGTCACTAAACACAATTCGATGCCATTCTTAAGCCCAATCCACTCTTTCGTTGCTCCATTCTAGCCTGCGTAGACGGTGGAGTGGTGTAAGAGGAAGGTATAAAAATGGACGATATGACATTGACAATCTGGGTCCTACACCTCTCATCCAACCATTTGCAATCGATCGAGAAAATCTGTCTCTTGTGGCCAAAAGTCTTAAGCGACATTCTTCGCGATCTGTAGTCCTGCGGGGACGTTCAGATCCAGGGCGACGTTGTTGCACCCCTTCCTCGGACCATTTGTACCAACATCTCAGTACCGTTGTAACATTTCGGTTTACACGACGAGCAATTTCTCTTAGCGAAAGTCCGGCCTCTCTCATGCCAATAATACGGCCACGTTCAAAATTAATCAATTGGGAAAAATGTTGATGTTGACGTACTCTTGGCATTGTTCCCAAGTTCAGAATGAAATTGTGAACAAACAATTTGCAAAATTGACAGTTAATTACACACTGATTGGTTTATTTATTCAAATTTTTATGGAAGTCAGTATATTTACTGATCAATATTGAGTTTCTGGAAAAGGATTGACTGAAATAAGATTCTTGCTTATTCTGTTTTAAAATTCCATTATCTCAGTAATAAGCGAGCATAGTGATTTAAGGCAGAGCATCAAAGGTATGAACCTGCACTACTGAGTGTTTCCAAGAGTGAAGCAGCCGTTACTTCAAGGTAAGAATGTTCGCCTTTTTGGAAACTTGAGACCGCGCCGATGTAAGCTATAATGCAACAAGAGGCACTAGCAAAGCTCTAAGATCGTTAGGGCTTTCACTGAACGCCTTGACCGCACAAAGGCGATCTCTTCCATGGAAGCATTGCTCTTGCAAAAAATAAGGTGCACTAACAAAGTATTAAAGACCTCATGTTATGTCGTTAATACTTTCAAAAAGAGTATGAGGGTTTTGTTTCCTTGAACAACTGAGTAACGAGGACAATTTTTGCCCATGGCTTTTTTACAGTACCTAGAAACGGTTGTGACTGAGAGGCTAAAACCCAGCACAGTCTACCAAGTATATCCCAGCAGCCAGCGAAAGTAATTAGAACACTTTGGAAGATTTATAGTTTACACCAAACTAGGACAAATGTTATATCGCTTACTCTATAAACATCAAAAAAGAGTAACAAATTACAAGTTACTCAAATTAATTGTTTACTCAATAACAAACGTATGTAAACTTTAGATTTTAGATAACTACTGAGATTAACGGACATTAGTTGGAGAATAGAGAATTTAGCAAATTTTTTTAATTCTGCAGAAAGTAGTAACACATCTAAGACATTTGTTACTAGTGAACTTCACTGTTTATCAAACGCAATAATTGCAAATAGAATTTAAAGATGTGGACGTTAAGCTCAAGTGTATAGGTACTAGTATAACCAAATTTTACCCTAAATAAACCGATCTTCAAGTTTTAGTTAAAGTTGCACTAAGTCTAAACCCAAATGAAAGTGAACACTTGTAAAATACAGACATAAAATAAAACGTACATTAAAGTTCTTTACACAGAAACCTAAATATGATAATGAGGTTGAGTCACCGAAAACTTTAGCGATACCGAATCCACACTATTTGGTCAATGTAGAGTGACAGTTAAAACAAGTAAAATAATGAAAATGTAAACATTCACCATTATTACACATACTTAAAATACATAGCTTTTTGTTTTTTTTAATGGTGCATATTTGTACTTATGTTATACAAATCTAAACGTTTCGATAACGCAGATATCTTCATCAGTAGTATCACAATCTTTCAGAATTTTTTAAGATGTTGAAACAAATTTATGGAATTTGAAAAAGTCAAACGGTCGAAGGCTAACAGTAAAAAATGTCATAACCAACGAACAAGTTTAACAAAATATAGTAAAGTTATGATGTAAGTGTAAAGTTGTGAAAAACTTTAATTTCAAATTCATAAAATTACCAATACAAACTTGACATATCAATTAGAATAATCCAATCAAATCTAACAAATAAATAGCTCTGTTAACAAATGTAAGTGTTTTTAAAGAAAAGACACAATGTAGTATGTTTCGATAACACAGTTACCTTCATCAGTAGTAACACAATCTTTCAGAATTTTTTAAGATATTGAAACAAATATATGGAATTTGAAAAAGTCAACACGCAAACATAAACCGGCTATTAATATAACAGTTTGATAAAAGTATAAAGCCAACTATGGAATACAATTTTAGTAATGAATAACTAGATTATTAATAAATTAAATATTGTTAAACTACCTGGAAGGTGATAAATCAGAACACCCTTTAACGGACAAAAGTAGTTATTAAGGGCCGGTTCTCGACCAATTCAAGGTCACTCGCCCTCTGGTGGTGAGAAATGTAAGCTTTTGGATCTCTTCAAGGTCAAACTTTTGGTGGGAAATTAAAATTTTTGGAGCTCGCTAAAAATAGAAATTTCAATGTCACTATCCTCATCATATTACAAGGTGACTCTGCGGTCAAACGTTTTGGCGGGAAATTTGTATGTCAAGGTCAAAAGCTAAAAATAGAAATTGCAATGTCATCGTCGTATTACAATTCTGAGAAGTCTAAAAATAGAGTGGTCAAGGTCAAAGATTATTGACCTGTAGGGGTATAGTATGACATTTCTTAGAAGTATAAAAATAGAATTAATTCATGGAAACCAGAAGAATGCGAGTTGTTGTCTGTGCTAAAAAGTAGACCAAGGTTAAATGGTGCTTATATTGACTAAATTGAGTCAAGGTGAAATAATTTACTAAACTAAAAGTAGGTGTGTATTTAACAAGTTTAAACATGTTGTCATAGGTACTTAAAACAAGGACACATTTTTGTGATATAAACCACAGCGAGGTGTGTTGTCAGTCAGCAACTTGTAATTGTTAAACATGGAATTAGCAAGGTTAAACCAAAGCACCCATTGCAAACTTTTTAAAAGTGCATGTGACCTTGAGATATCAAAAAGGTATAAAGTGATTAATGTGGCAGTAATTAATACTAAGTATGGTGAACGTATAGTGATGGAAACGGATGATTTTAAATGTATATTACCTCAACGCTTTTATGAGTATTTGAAAAATGAAAATCGAATGGAAGGATTTAAAACGCAGCTAAACACGAGGGATGTCTTCATAAGTAGTTTGGGTGCAGTCGGGAAAACAACAAACATAACATTTTGTTTTTAATAGTAGTGCCACAACCCCACCCACATGCTTTAACTGCAATCGTTCCTTAAACAGCGTTTAGTCCAAGTGCAATTGCAAGCAAGTACAGTCGTTATAATGCAGGCAGCAATAACATCATTTCTGGAACGATCCAAACTCAGAAGTTCACCGTTATATATGGATACCCCACATAGTTGTAGTAACAATATTAATAACAATTTTACCGTGTGTTGTGGTGCTGTCAAAATAGTGATGGTGGTAATAGACGTAAAAATGAAGAGAAGCATGATGAAGGTTATTCTTCTAGCACTGACAGACAGCCATATGATTTATCTGAAGTGTATAAACAAGCAGCTAATGAATACTTAATCGATTGTATTTATTATAAACTATCGAACGATACTCATCATGCAAAACATATGGAAATTGGATACAGTACGCACCTCAATCTTGCACCAGTAGTGCGTATGGGGTGTGGTAACTGTGATCAAAGCGATAATGTAGTGTTGGATATGAAGGAATGGAATGAGCTCCTAAGATGGCATTCATATGTAGAATTACAATTTTTCCGATCCCAAGAAATTGAAAATAAAATTGACTCGTCACATGTAAACGAAGAATAAGATATAATCTATGACCAACATTATGAATCTCTATCTAGCAATCTTGGTATTTATTAGTTCTTGCACATTCAACTCACATAGTATAGAAGAACTATTCAATTTAAAGGATATAATAAGCTATAGATTGGAATTTCTTGAATCTTACAATCTGGTGTGTTTTTATGAAAAGTTCATACAAGTTGTTGACTACCGTCGTTTTCGTGAGAAAGAATTCCGTGGGGGTGACGATGACATTTATAAAGACATTGATGATGTTATAAATGCTAAGTATAATATTAATTCACATAACACTGTATGTTTAATGGAAATTTTGTATTATCGTCCTGCTTATCTAATGTATAGCATTTACTGAATAAAGAAATAACTATGATTTGTTTTTCTCAATTTAGGTATAAATATCCCGTTCTATCCATCCAGGTAAAGAATGTTAGTTAAGAAGCGAAAAAGTGCAGGTGGTGGTGGTTTAGTGAATGCTCTAATCAATAAACTTCCGTTTGAATTGCATTCACCTGGTTACCAGTATTGCGGTCCTGGTACAAAGTTAGAATAACGAGTCGCACGCGGTGACCCCGGTATTAATCAATTAGATGCTCAGTGCAAACTTCAAGATATCAGTTACAGAGATCACAGAGATTCAGATAGTAGACATAAAGTGGAAATTTCTCAGACACAATAAAGTCAGCGCTTTCAACGGCAAAACTTGTGGTAAGAAGTTTAGGAGGAAAGAAAAACATTAAAGTTCCTAGAGTAATTCCCCTGCCTAAACAAGGAGGATTTTACCATTTCTTATTCCGGTATTCGCAGGATTATCAGCAATCTGTGCTTTAGCTGGGGGTGCATCAGGAATTGCTAAAGCAGTCAATGATGCTAAAAATGCTAAAAAATTGAAAGAAGAGACATCGCGCCATAATCTCATGATGGAATCGATCGTTATAGACTCCGCGAATAAGAAAGGTGGTGCACTTTATCTAAAACCATACAAATCTGGTGGTGGTGCATTATACTTAAAACCGTTTCCAAAAAACTGAATAGATTAACCGAAAGACCGTTAACAGATATTGATTTAAAGAAATACACCAAAAATGTACCCTACTTTAGGGATATTTTTATGAGAGATAACATGCCTAAATTACCACGGAAAAATGAATCTGGAATTATTAACTTAGATAGTCAAAGCGGACCAGGTACGCATTGGGTTTGCTACAAAAAGCGCGGTAAAAGGGTATGGTATTACGATAGTTTCGGTAATCTTCGACCACCAATCGAAGTGATTAACTACTTTCGGGGGTGTAAAATTTATTATAATTACAACCAAGATCAAGAATTTAATACAATTATTTGCGGACACCTATGTCTACAATTTTTATATAAATAATCAGTAGAACATCAAATTTTCTCAGTTATGTCTACAACATTCAGTTTAGAAGGTGTTGGTAACACAGCTAGCTACAACTTCTATCCACCGATAGAGCTAGATTTGAGGAAGAAATACGTTATTGGGTTGGTTGGATTTTACCCAATTTCCATATGTTTTGCATGATGAGTATCGTTCGATAGTTTATAATAAATACAATCGATTAAGTATTCATTAGCTGCTTGTTTATACACTTCAGATAAATCATATAGCTGCCTGTCAGTGTTAGAAGAATAACCTTCACGTTTCTCTTCATTTTTACTTTTATTACCACCATCACTATTTTGACACCACCAACAACACAATGTAAAACTGTTATCCATATTGTTGCTGCAACTATGTGGGGTATCCATATATAACGGTGAACTTCTGAGTTTGGATCGTTCCGGAAATGATGTTGTGTTATGTGTCTGCGTGTCTGAGTGAGTGTATATACGTGCGTGCGTGCCTGCGTGCGTGCGTGCGTGCGTGCGTGCGTGCGTGCCTGCGTGCGCGCGTGCGTGCGTGCGTGCGTGCGTGTGTGTCTGTGTGTCTGTGTCTGTGTGTCTGTGTGCATGTGTGCCTGTGTGTCTGTGTGTCTGTGTGTCTGTGTGTCGTGTGTCTGTGTTCTGTGTGTTGGTGTCTGTGTCTGTGTGTCTGTGTGTCTGTGTGTCGTGTGTCTGTGTGTCTGTGTGTCTGTGTCTGTGTGTCTGTGTGTCTGTGTGTTCTGTGTGTCTGTGTGTCTGTGTGTCTGTGTGTTCTGTGTGTCTGTGTGTCTGTGTGTCTGTGTGTCTGTGTTCTGTGTCTGTGTGTCTGTGTGTCTGTGTGTCTGTGTGTCTGTGTGTCTGTGTGTCTGTGTGTCTGTGTGTGTGTCTGTGTGTCTGTGTGTCTGTGTCTGTGTGTCTGTGTGTCTGTGTGTCTGTGTGTCTGTGTCTGAGTTCCAGTGTGTCCGTGTGTCTGTGTGTCTGTGTCTCTGTGTCTGTGTGTCTGTGTTTCTGTGTGTTTGTGTGTCCGTGTCTGTTTGTGTGTCTGTGTGTTTGTGTGTCTGTGTGTCTGGGTCTGTGTATCTGTTTGTCCGTGCGTCTGTGTGTCTGTGTGTCTGTGTGTCTGTGTGTCTGTGTGTCTGTGTGTCTGTGTGTCTGTGTGTCTGTGTGTCTGTGTGTCTGTGTCTGTGTGTCTGTGTCTGTCGTGTGTCTGTGTTGTTCTGTGTTGTGTGTCTGTGTGTCTGTGTGTCTGTGTGTCTGTGTGTCTGTGTGTCTGTGTGTCTGTGTGTCTGTGTGTCTGTGTCTGTGTGTCTGTGTGTCTGTGTGTCTGTGTGTCTGTGTGTCTGTGTGTCTGTGTGTCTGTGTGGCTGTGTGTCTGTGTGTCTGTGTGTCTGTGTGTATGTGTGCGTGTGTCTTGTTGTTGTGTGTGTCTGTGTCTGTGTGTCTGTGTGTCTGTGTGTCTGTGTGTCTGTGTGTCTGTGTGTCTGTGTG
>JARFJB010001340.1:3067500-3090000 GCA_036346205.1 Vesta saturnalis
GTGTGTCTGTGTGTCTGTGTGTCTGTGTGTCTGGTGTCTGTGGTCTTGTGTCTGTGTCTGTGTGTCTGTGTGTCTGTGTGTCTGTGTGTCTGTGTGTCTGTGTGTCTGTGTGTCTGTGTCTGTGTCTGTGTGTCTGTCTGTGTGTCTGTGTCTGTGTCTGTGTCTGTGTGTCTGTGTCTGTGTGTCTGTGTGTCTGTGTGTCTGTGTCTGTTGTCTGTGTGTCTGTGTGTCTGTGTGTCTGTGTGTCTGTGTGTCTGTGTGTCTGTGTGTCTGTGTGTCTGTGTGTCTGTGTGTCTGTGTGTCTGTGTGTCTGTGTGTCTGTGTTCTGTGTGTGTCTGTGTGTCTGTGTGTCTGTGTGTCTGTGTTTGTGTCTGTGTGTCTGTGTGTCTGTGTGTCTGTGTTCTGTGTGTCTGTGTGTCTGTGTGTCTGTGTCGTCTGTGTGTCTGTGTGTCTGTGTGTCTTGTCTGTGTCTTGGTTCTGTGGTCTGTGTGTCTGTGTGTCTGTGTGTCTGTGTGTCTGTGTGTCTGTGTGTCTGTGTGTCTGTGGTCTGTGTGTCTGTGTGTCTGTGTGTCTGTGTGTCTGTGTTGCTGGTGTCTGTGTGTCTGTGTCTGTGTGTCTGTGTGTCTGTGTGTCTGTGTTCGTGATGTCTTCGTGTGCTGTGTGTCTGTGTGTCTGTGTGTCGTGTGTCTGTGTGTCTGTGTGTCTGTGTGTCTTGTGTCTGTGTGTCTGTGTTCTGTGTGTCTGTGTGTCTGTGTGTCTGTGTGTCTGTGTGTCTGTGTGTCTGGTGTCTTGTGTGTCTGTGTGTCTGTCTGTGTCTGTGTGTCTGTGTGTCTTGTGTCTGTGTGTCTGTGTGTCTGTGTGTCTGTGTGTCTGTGTGTCTGTGTGTCTGTGTGTCTGTGTGTCTGTGTGTCTGTGGTCTCTGTGTGCTGTGTGTCTGTCTGTGTGTCTGTGTGTCTGTGTGTCTGTGTGTCTGTGTTGTGTGCCTGTGTCTGTGTGTCTGTGTGTCTGTGTCGTGTCGTGTCGTGTCTGTGTGTCTGTGTGTCTGTGTCGTGTTCGTGTCTGTGTGTCGTGTCGTGTCTGTGTGTCTGTGTGTCTGTGTCGTCTGTGTGTCTGTGTGTCTGTGTGTCTGTGTTCTGTGTGTCTATTTGTTGTTGTTGTTGTTGTTATATATTGTAGTTGTGTTTGTGTCTGTGTGTCCGGTGTCTGTGTGCTGTGTTCTGTGTGTCTGTTATGTCTGTGTGATGTCTCGGTGTAAACTGTGTGTCGTGTGTCTGTGATGTCTGTGTGTGATGTGTGTCTGTGTATCCGTATCTGTGTAGTCGTGTCCTGTGTGTACTGTGTGTCCGTGTTCTGTCGTGAATCGTTGATCGTGTCAAATGTGTTGTCTGTCGTGTCCTGCCTGTGTCTGTGTATCTGTGAACTGTCTGATTATGTACATATTATGACACTTATAGATTATAGTACATTATCTATAGTCATTAGTTATTAATATAATACTAGTGTGTCCGTTCAGGATGCATGATTGTATTCGTTAATTTAGATGAATGTCGGTTAATGGGAAGTTTTAGGATTTTATGGCTATCATCATGTCAAAGTCAGATTTGAAGTAACTTTTTTTGTTTTTGAAATAATTGAAGAAAACAAAAATTGTGCATTTTCTACTACCCCCTGTAGCTCTTTTATTTGATTGAACATTTTGATTTGTACATTATTATGACACTTTTAAAAGACAATTTTAAAAAAAGTACCAAAATTTATCTACAGTCATTAGTTTTTGAAATACATACACTAACTATTGTTTTTCATATGGACGCCATCTTGGATTTTTACATCATCGAATAGTATTTTTTATCACCTTTTCAGCGACGTATCACATGATACGAGAACTATCAAAAATTTAAACCCTTGCTAATTTATCTGTTTTTACTTACAAAATTTAATACATTTCTAACTTTTGTTTTTGGACGCTATTTGGATTTTTACATTATCAAATAGTGGATTTTAACACCTCTTCTACAATGTATTACTTGATATGGAAATGTAGAAAATGTGTGGAGTGTAGAGGGGGACATATCGAGCATGTTTTATGATAGTCACTATTATCGGTTTTGTTTTTATTTTAGTTATTAGAAATTACAATAATTAGGAATCTAATTGTATAGATTTTTCATTCATTAATCCATGCCTTCTCAAGGCCTACTATTTCAATTTCATATTTTTTAAATTTTTGATAGTTGGAAGTAAATTCTCGTATCATGTGATACATGGTTGAAAAGGTGATAAAAAATACTATTCGATAATGTAAAAATCCAAGATGGCGTCCATATGAAAAACAATAGTTAGTGTATGTATTTCAAAAACAAATGACTGTAGATAAATTTTGGTACTTTTTTTAAAAGTGTCATAATAATGTACAAATCGAAGTGTTGTCAGACTTCAAATAAAAGAGCTACAGGGGGTAGTAGAAAATGCACAATTTTTGTTTTCTTCAATTATTTCAAAAACAAAAAAAGTTACTTCAAATCTGACTTTACCATGATGATAGCCATAAAATTCTCTAAAACTTCCCCATTTAACCGACATTCTATCTTCAATATTAACGAATATAGCAATACATGCATGCTGAATCTCGGACACACTGTATATATATATATATATATATATATATATATATATATATATATATATATATATATGTATATACACAGGGTGATTTTTAAGTTGATGCTTTTTTTTTAAACTGAGTATAGAACTAATCAAAATAAACAACTTTTTCAAATAACATTTTTTCATTAACTCAAAAATAAAAGAGATATTTCGTTTTAAAGGAATAAGCAGTCAAGTTCTATTTCAAATGACATGTTCAATGTTGTCACCATTCTGTTCTACACAACGCTGTGCGCGATGTAACCACTGTTCGGTGACGGCGCGTAATAACGAAATTCGTTTTGTTTTAATTGTTGCTGCCTGTTCTACGCGCCCAATTAATTCTTCCCGCGTGTTTACCGGTGTTTTAAAAACTAACGCTTTCATGTAACCCCACAGAAAAAAATCGCATGGTGTAAGGTCTGGTGAGCGAAGTGGCCACGCAACTGGCCCATTTCGACCAATCCACCTGTTTGGAAAAGTATAATCCAAGAACTGCCTCACTTCTCGTCTAAAATGAGAGGTGCTCCATCTTGTAGAAGCCACATGTTTTGCCTTATATCCAATGGCAATTCTTCCAGCAGATTAGGTAGATGATTTCCCAAAAAATTCAGATAATTCTCGCCCGTTAAACGGTCTGACAAGATGTGCGGACCAATGAGTATTCCATTTACAATTCCAGCCCAAACATTTACGGAAAATCTTTCTTGAAAACTTGATCTCCGTATAGCATGGGGATTTTCAAATGACCAAACATGAGTATTGCGGAAATTGTTGATTCCATTTCTGGTGAATATTGCCTTGTCCACGCACAAAATTTTTCTTGTAAAATTCAAATGGTCTGCATTGTTTTGTAAAAGCCATGCACAGAACTCAACTCTACGGGGATGGTCTTGAGGAAGTAGCGCGTGTACACGTTGAACGTGAAATGGGTAGACCTGATTTTCCCGCAATGTTTTCCACACCTTTGTTTGACTTACACCGACCTCACGTGCAATTTCTCTAGTACTTATCGATGGATCTTCCTCAACAATATTCAAAATTTGTGCTTCATTCTGCATATTCACAGGTTGTCTCGGTCTTACTAAGTGCCCTCCACGATGTTCTCTTAAATAACCAGTATCCCTTGCCCTCTGAACGAGATATAAAACTACGGGATGTCGGATGCACTCTTAATGGAAAGCGTTCTGCATACAGCCTTGTGGCTGCAGCCGCACTTTGACGACACTCCCCATAAATCAACAGCATGTCCACGTGTTCATTATTTTCATACACATGAGCCATTCTTTATTTTTCAATAATCACAAACTGACTGAAATCTAACACGCGATTAACTGACAACAAATTAACACATTTCTGCTTGACATAAAAAGTGTAAACAGAAACAAAACAAAATTAACAGCCGTCATATCACAGAGATTGTTTGCAGTTCCATAACAACCCGCATATGCGTGGTGAGGCTATAAACACTGGTAAACACGCGGGAATAATTAATTAGGCGCATAGAACAGGCAGCAGCAACAATTAAAGCAAAACGAAAAAATGTTATTTGAAAAAGTTGTTTATTTTAATTAGTTCTATACACAGTTTAAAAAAAGTTTAAAATCACCTATATATATATATATATATATATATATATATATATATATATATATATAATATTATACATATGTGTGTGTGTGCGTGTGTGTGTGTATATATATATATATATATATATATATATATATATATATATATATATGTGTGTGTGTGTGTGTGTGTTGTGTGTGTGTGTGTGTGTGTGTGTGTGTGTGTGTGTGTGTGTCTGTGTGTGTGCTGTGTGTGTGGTGTTGTGTGTTGTGTGTGTGTGTGTGTGTGTGTGTGTGTGTGTGTGTGTGTGTGTGTGTGTGTGTGTGTTGTGTGTTGTGTGTTGTTGTGTGTGTTTGTGTGTAGGTGTTTGTGTGTGTGTGTGTGTGTGTGTGTGTGTGTGTGTGTGTGTGTGTGTGTGTGTGTGTGTGTGTGTGTGTGTGTGTGTGTGTGTGTGTGTGTGTGTATGTGTGTGTGGTGTTGTGTGTGTGTGTGTGTGTGTGTGTGTTTGTGTATGTTTGTGTATGTTTGTGTATGTTTGTGTATGTGTGTGTGTGTGTGTGTGTGTGTGTGTGTGTGTTGTGTGTGTTTGTGTGTGTGTGTGTGTGTAATTGTGCGCTAGTGCTTGCGTACGTCCCTGAGTGCGAGCGGGCGTTCGTGAGTGCGTGCGTGCGTGTGCCCGTGCGTGCGTGTGTGTATGTGTGAGTTCTTAAAATTAAAAGTTTGTATTTAAGCTTGTTTTCATTTCGCTTGGTGCTGATTAGATTTTGGTTATAGTCCAGCGGCGGAGATATGGTTTTATTAGGGTCAGCTTTAGTTTTTAGCAAATAATTCCAAAACAGCTGCATTTTTAAAAGATATAAAAATACCTAGGTGTAGACCTTATACATATCGATTAATTGTATGCTATGCAATTTTTTTTACAACGCGCAATTTAGCGGCAAAAAATTCTAGTTCAAATTTGTGAATATCTGAATAACGATTAATTTTATAAGAAAAAGTGTAGACATATTCGTCTTACATAACGTTTCTTTATAAAGTATCTTAGTATAACGCAAGATACGTCTAAAAATTAATTAGATATGAATGAAAATAGTTAAACTGTATTATTGACATCGCGCAGAAGCGGGTGGGTTTGAAGATTTTTTATGTCAACATGTATTTAACTATTAATCTCTATCTGACATGAAGTTTTAAACGCCACTGTGACATAGATTATTGTTTTTGTTTGTTCAATGTTGTCTGTTTTCGCTATGAACGTATAAAATGGGGTTTCATAGTTATCCTAAATAAATTGAAATTAAAATTATCATTTCTTTAATTTAAATTAGCATCTAGATGTCTATTAACTTCTGTCCGTCATGATGTTTTAAACGTCTGTTTGACATATATTATTGTTTTTGCGTTTACAATGTTGCCTATATTCGTAATCAACTTATTATAAAACAGGTTGCATAATTATGCTAAAAAAATGTTATTAAAGTTATTTCATTCTTTTTAATCTCCATTTTACAGGTTGGAAAGGCGTGTGGTATATGATATTTATTTATTGCTTGGAAAAATATAACTAACTACCCAATCCATTATTGATTGTGTAATACTTTAAAATCAATAGCACTAGTGCACTGTATTGTTGTGTCGATTAAATTTACATCGATACTTGACTTAAAAGTTCATAGAAGGACATTTAAAGTGAACGATTTATATCCGTTTTTCACTCGTTTATACTTCGAAGTTTTAATCTAGTAAAGTTTACACTTTAAGCATTTTATTTAAATTTATCATTGGGTTTAACTGCAGCTTGTCTTTTTAATCTTGTAGATATCTACTTTGATAGCAAGTGATGTAGATTTATTAGTTGTATTACACTTTGGGTAACACCTTTAATGGCTGGTATAAATACGATTAACATAAGTTATAAATTGAAATTAAAATAATTTTTGTGTTTGTCATCCAATACCATCGTATTATCGACAGAACAAAGAAATTGGTCTGTAAGAAAGTCAGTTTAATTATAAAAACAATTTAAGGGGAATTATAAATTAAATGAGGAACGCTGTATGTATTACTATAAACAGTTACTAATAAAATAAAGTAAATTCTCCCCTATTTCGTACACGCACAGGCACACGCACACGCACTCGCACACGCACATGCACACGCACACGCACACGCACACGCACACGCACACGCACACGCACACGCACGCGCACACGCACACGCACACGCACACGCACACACACACGCACACGCACACGCACACGCACACGCACACGCACACGCACACGCACACGCACACGCACACGCACACGCACACGCACACGCACACGCACACGCACACCACAGCACACGCACACGCACACGCACACGCACACGCACACGCACACGCACACGCACACGCACACGCACACGCACACGCACACGCACACGCACACGCACACGCACACGCACATGCACACGCAGCACGCACACGCACACGCACACGCTCACGCACACGCACACGCACACTCACTCACACGCACACGCACACGTACACCGACACGCACACGCACACACACGCAGACGCACACGCACACGCAGGAGCACGCGCACGCGCACACGCACACTCACACGCACACGCACACGCACACTCACACTCACAAGCACACCCACACGCACACGCATACGCACACGCACACGCACACGCACACGCACACGCACACGCACACGCACACGCACACGCACACGCACACGCACACGCACACGCACACGCACACGCACACGCACACGCACACGCTCACGCACACGGACACGCACACTCACCACACGCACACGCACACGTACACCGACACGCACACGCACACACAGCAGACGCACACGACACGCACGCCACGCGACGCGCACACGCACACGCACACGCACGCACACGCACACGCACACGCACACGCACCACACGCACACGCACACGCACACAGCAACGCACACCACACGCACACGCACACGCACACACACGCACACGCAGGCGCACACTCCCACGCACACGCACACCCATACGCACACGCAAACGCACACGCACACGCATACGCACACGCACACGCACACGCACACGCACACGTACACGGACATGCACACGCACACACACACTCACACGCACACGCACACGCACAGGCACACGCACACGCACACGGACACGCACACGCACACACACACATGCACACTCACACGCATACGCACACAGTCACATACCACACAGCCACACACCATACACCCACACCCGTAAAAACTCACTCACATACACGCACACGTACACATACGCAAACTTGCACGTATGCATACACGCACACACAAACACATAAAATGCAAGATTATTTTACTAGCGAGAGAATTTTTTTAATACACAAGCACACTTAACACAACTGTTTCTGTTAATTTCAAATCTGTTTAAATACATTATTTCAAATTTTGGAAAAACTTCTTAACACAAACGGTTTCCAACTCAATACAAAACCTACTTTACTTGTAAACTTTTTTAATATTTCATCCCTAAAACGCAATTGGGTAGTAAACGAACAACAAACAAATACTACTTTATTTTAAGGAATGTGAGTTAGAATCGCTGTAAATGTGTAGCGTGTGAATTTATGACAGATTGTGATTGTACTAAAGAGTAGAGGAAGAATATGTATGTATAATTAACACAATATTGCGCAATGGAATATTTTATGAATGCTCAAGGACAAATGGTGTTGAATTTAATGAATCTTACGGAAGGAAAGTTAGCGCACGTGTGGGACTTTCATAAAAAGTTAAATCGAGATCTGAATCTTATCTGGAGCAAATACGAATTGCTAGATTGCTAATAGATTGCTCTCAAACGGTGCGCAGGTGCCGTTTCCCACGATAGAAACTCCCGTGGGATAGGCTACCTTGGTTTGCGCGGGATAAATATGATGATGCTTTGCAAGGTGAATGCCTGAAGAAGGAGTGGTAGGTTAGAACACGGAGACTTCGTCAGAGTTATACTTCAGAAGCGGTCGCGCGCGGGTATTTTGCAACAATATATGCTTAGCGTTTATTTGTAAATAATGAGTGCCGCAGTGCATATTAGTTTACTGCAAAAACCCATTTTGGGGATGAAGTGTGTAAACGTTTACGAATGAAATGATTGATAATAATTAGAATCAGCTATTGAGCTTTTCCAAAATTTAAAGTGATTTAACAGACTTGTAATAAACAGCAGTCATTTGATTAACAGAAAGTATTGTGTATTAAACCCGCGTGATCGAAGATTAAGTTAAAGCAATCCTTTGGGTAACTAAATAAAGGTGTGTTAAGCTATATGCAGTAAATTTGAAATTATTTGACTTTGATATTACTGAGTTAAACGTATGTGTGATTATCAGTACTTAATCGACAGTTCATAAACAATTAAGCATTTAGTGATCGAGTGTAATTAAAATATTTTGTGACAAACATTTTTTAGAACGGAATTCAGTGATTAAAGTTTCCCAATTTCTTCAAGCGTGAACGTGTGTGAGTGAAGCTGATATTTATGGCAGAATAGTGCAGCGGCCTGTGTTAAAACTCCGTTAAAGGCCGGCTACTAGTGCTCAGGATTAATTAGAGCAAATTTACCCCAGTGGATACCACATTACACCTGATAAGGAACTACGCAATTTATGTATATAGGACTCATTTCAGATATTTGAATAGTGATTGTGATTATCTTTAGAGATGTCGTTTTTTATATTGTATATTTTTCTCAGGCATTAAGGATAATCAATCTCCATTACCAGTTATTATATGTTTAGATTGTAAGATTTAGGGACTGTAATCAATAATAATTGAGTTTTTCCATGCGTTGCTTCTCGGATTTGGTTAATAGAGCTCGACTAGTTAATTTATCTTCTGTTTAAATTGGGATTGACCTTCCCTACAGTTGAAAGTTTTAAAGAGTAGCAATTTTACGTCTTATACCGAACCAGCCAATTTCCACTGCGGTTAGATTCGCAACCCGCTTACCTTGGTAAGTCTGCACGACGCTTGGTGCGGTTTGGAGTAAAAATTAAAAAAAATAATTTATTTATTTCTCATATTGCTTATTGTAAGTTATGCCAAGTATGAACATCATCATAGAGTTAAACCCTATATTGGAAAATGGCAGCTAATCATCATGTTGGGGCTCCTCATTACATAGTACCAGTGGGCCGGTTTTGCGATAACTTTCCGGATCGGTAGACTGGTAGAATGGCCACCCAGATCCCCCGATTTTTTATACGAGGATGGTTGAATTCTAAAATTTACCAAACGCAGGCAACTACTTTAAATAATTTATGGGTATAAGTTATCAGGTAGTACACCCCTTCAGAATGTAAAGTGGCAAACAAAAGTTCATTTATGCACGCGGATTAATGATAACGTAAATTCTTCTGTTTAATGTACCTTCTTGTTTGGTGTTAAATAAAATATTAAAAAAATAGTTGATTTATTTATCAAATATATCAAAAGGTTGGATGCGGAATTGAAAGACCATTCAAATAAGGGGTCACCTAATAATCATTTCCATTCCAAATTTTTGACATGGGGTTTTTTTGAGGGGGAGGATGCCACAGGATTAATTTTTACATAAAATGTGTCCCACTAAAAACCAAAGTTTACGTGTTGCAAGTTTTTTTTACAGTTCCAATATCAACTGATAAATTCTCGGTGGCACGCTGTATAAGGAAGCTATCGGATTTGCAAAGATTACTGTCAGTGACAATACTACTTCATAAGTAGTAAATAAGGTAATGACAGTGTGACAGGTATTTAAAAAATATATATGCATCTGCTAATATAAGCGTTGACGATTTTAATTGTTTTTTTTGCAAGTATAGCAACCAAAATAAGACCTTCGGAAAATACAAAATTGAGCTTTAGATGTTTGCAAGGTGAACGGTAACTCAATTCAATTCAAATTAGTGTTCAACAAATTTTTCAAACTGAAAGAAGATATAAAGTAACATAAACTAAAATTAGCAATGTGGCCAAGTTAATACTAAGAAAATGATTAAATTTAGAGCAAAACTTCTAGAGCCCTTTTTTAATGACACTCGAATTTCACATTTGTTATCATAATGTAAGTTCACTAAGCTTTTCGCAGAGTCCTACACAACTACTTCCTAAAATCTATAACAGAATGTAATGTAAGCCAGTAAGTATACAAGTATTATCTTTATAAAATTGTTTGGTAGGGTAATGTCTCTAAAGTAAACAGTCAACAGATATTCACTTTTCCACATCCACATCATTTTAGACAAACCTTCTTAGTATAACTGCTCCATACGAACTCTATAATAAACAAAGTAAGGTACGTGAATATCTAGAAAACTATTAACCTTGAGCCAAAAATATACGGATTTGGTAAGAAACAAAGTTTAAAGATTAATAACAAAAAATAATTAGGCCTAACCACTGAATTCCTTTCTATTTTCTATTCATTTTACATGTTTCGTACTGTATTTACCCCAAAGGGGCAGATGGCCATCTTCGGAATAAACAAACAATTTATAAAACTAACAGATTAATCTACTAACGTCTATAAAATTGAACTTAAACATATTAATTTAAATAAACGATACTATAAAACTTACAGTATCGTAAAAAATAAGAATATAATTACTTTAATGCAACGTGCCATTTTATCTTACTTCGCTTTATGCTAATAACTACTAATATAGCAAGTACCACAAACTTATTCGAGCTTTTGGGTATTAATTGCTGCATCATTGCAAGATATTTAATTAACACGATAAATTGTTTCAGTCACTCACATCTATGAATAAAGAAAGTATTATGTCTTTTTAGTTCTAAGTATCAATAACAACGGCAATGCGGTATATTTTTACCAATTGAAACCTTGCCTAAAATTAATAAACTAGATTTCTTAAAAAAACACAGTTTGGCTAAATACTGATAAGCTCGGATTACATGTACTTCCAATAGAGTTTCTTTTATGGTTATACGAATGCATTTTCAAACTCAGACAGAACGAAACACCCTCGAGATGAAAAATCCTACGCTAATTATTCTTTGGCATGACAATTACGTCTTCAAAAGCGTACATCGTCAGCAAACAGAGCTAATAATTAAAAAACGGGAGCTTAGGATTCTTTCAGCTTGCTCTGCTATTATCAAGCGGAAAATCCATTTTTAAAGGAATCCACGAAAAAAAGGGACGCGAAGGGAATTCCTAAGAGCTTTGTTTGCTAAAGGGATTAGAAATACTACGAATCGCTTCATTTTTTTGCCAAATTTCAAAGCACTCGAATTATCAAAAGGAATAACAATGCAAGCGAGCAGAAGCTAAAATTACTTGAATTATGAATGTCTTAATTAGTTTATTTTGAGAAACACTGTTATGATCAAATTATGCAACGCTACGAATGCCAAGTTTGAAACGACGACGTCGCAAGGACTCATCCTCCAACTTCAAATAAAGTCAGGCACTAAGGATTTCAAGAGCATTTAACCTGACAACGTAAGTACGACTATCTACATAAAAAGGGATTATCTCTTGAAATAAGAAATAAAAATTAAATTACATGTACTCAGCTATTTAATAACATAAATCTTAACAGTAAAGCTGTAAACCGTCTTGATATTCTTTTCACTAAAGTATTGTTCAAAATAACCAGAAACGATGCTATGTAAATCTTAACAAGTACAAAAGTTTGTTCAAAATGCGTAACAGTATTTCGTGTAGTCATTAAGAACTTACGCTATCAACGGTGCACAAAATAAATCAACACCAGTTTTTTTGACAAGAATTGATTTACCAGAACACTGCCACTTTAATTACAGGAAGTAACTGTGACTATGTAATTAGGACATATTTAAGAATACAAATTACGTGTTCCTGCTTGTTCTACTAAAATGCTCAACGCCTAACGCGTTTAGTTCTTGTCGTTAATCAAAATTTTTAAAATGATGTATTATATGTTATAATATAGTAATTAATGCATGATGACTTGTAATTTTACTAATAAAATTAATTACTGTACGTAAGTAACACCAAGTTTTAATTTGTTACGTCCAGATATGAGAAAGTAGTTGGTTTTTAATGGTTTGAGAAAAACATACAATCATCATATCTTTTTATATACACTGTAAGTATCACAGTAAAGTACTTCCATTTTCGATTATAAACGAGCGAATGATGAATCAATTTTCCATTACTGTTTTTTAATATAATAAGGTTTGTGCATGTTAGGGGATTGAGTGCATTTTATTGATCAAGCTCCAAAGAAAAAAAGTTAATCGTGAATATAACCCTACACCATAAAGTGCTTTTATTAAACTGTAGTCACGGAGAATTGTTGCTGTATCTGTCAGCGAATTGATAAAAACATTATTTATTTACGTCAATTTCTTATGAAGGTGTACTTATAGTGGTGATAGGTTTATTATATGATTCCTTACACTAATCACATAATTAAAATACTTAGCTTTTTTGGGTTTAGTAATGGTGTATTTTTGTATTTATGTTTTATACAAATCTGTACGTTTCGATAACAATTACAGTTATCGTAGTCAGTAGTGCTTTAAGAATTGTTTAATATGTTAAGATAAATTAAGAAGAAAAAAAGAAAAGTACGAAAAATACGAAAACGCAAACATACGTCATAAGTCATCATTAATAAATTAAATTTCACCTTGAAGCTGAAAAATCAAAACACCGTTAAACGGTCAAAGGTTAACAGTGAAAAATGTCATAATCAAAGAGCAAGTTCAACAAAATTTAATCAAATTATGATGTAAGTGTATGTAAAAAACTTTAATTTCAAATCGATAAAAGCATTCACAAATAGAAACTTGCATATCAATTAGAGATGTAGTTAAATCTAAAGAATGCAGTACGTTTATGTAATTTTTAATTTTAATTTCAACTATATGTGTTAAATTACTATAATGTTGTGGTAACTTAATATATAATTGGTAAAACATTTACTTCAAGGTCTAGGAAAAAACACATCAAGGAACATACCAAAAGCTAAAATTAAAATTAAGATGTATCATTGAGCCGTTTTTAAATTATAAGATACCAAAACCTATTTAACCTATTTCACGATCATAATAATGAGTTTTTCTTGACAATATTTCCATAATATCAAATGAAATGTCATGTAAATTGTTTAAAGGTACCAAATATTTTCAATTCAATCCGTAGCATTGGTTATAAAAGGAAGAAAAACAGTACCAACACTAAGCACTAGTTTATCTTCATCGTGATGTCAATATAGGGTAAATCCGGGAGAGATGGACCACCGGGTGAGACGGACCAACGTCGTAGTTTAGGAATGCGCAACGCAAGCGCTGGAATCTTGCTCACAGAGTAATGTGTCTCAATGTAATGAACGCGCTGCCCAAGTTCCGTTGTGTTTCTTGCAGTCGTTTTGAAGAAAGAAAACATTTTGTGTTTTCGTAAGTAGAAAAATTTTTAGTTGTAGACACACATATTTCGCTGTAATACTTAGTTTTAGTGGAATCATGCTAGTGTTTTTACTGTGAGCTCTATAGTTATGTAGGTATGAAACTAACCTGTAATGGCCGCCGTGTACAATAAGCGTAGACCACCGGTGTGGTGGTCCGTCTCACCCAGTTGATCGGGTGAGATGGACCAGTATTTTTTGGGAGAGATGGACCACTATTTTCAGAAGGGAGATATGGACCAGTAATTAATTTACTAACGATTTTAATTTCTGTCAGTTATAGTTGGTATTTGTCTGTTCCAGAAAAATGCCAACTGTCTACAAGAGGACTGGTGCAAGTGGTCGAGGGGAGTGGGATGAAGATGCGTTGACAAAAGCCGTGAATGCGGTAAAAGACAATCTAATGGGAGTTAATGGAGCCGCAAAAGCTTTTAATATTCCTAAAACTACACTAAAACTGGTTATGACTGGCTGCATTCCTTTCAAGCTCGCCACCCTAATGTAGTGATAAGGAAGGCAGAAGGAGTATCTGTTGCTCGAGCTAAGGGGATGAACAGGAAAACTGTTGAAGACTATTTTGCACTTCTAAAGAATGTAATGGAAGAAAATAATCTGATTGGAAAACCAGGACATGTATACAACAAACCGAGCAACGTATTAGCTATTAAAGGCTCAAAAAATGTCGCCTCAATTACTTCAGGTGAGAAAGAGGAAACGATCTCCGTGCTGACATGTGTGAATGGCGAGGATACATTTCTTCCCCCTTACCTATAATGAAAGGAAAAAACCTGGAGCAAGAATTTATGGATGGAATGCCAGCAGGGTCAGTTGTGAGAATGTCACAGAAGTCTGCATATGTAAATAGCGATATTTTTCTCGACTGGCTGAAAACACACTTCACGCCTAGCAAACCAGCTGGTAACGTGTTGATTGTACTGGATGGTCACATACTAGCAGAAGAACATTACATTATTTTATTGAACCTGCCACCACATACTTCCCATTGGTTGCAGCCTCTTAATCGGTCATTTTTCAAGTCGTTGGAGAGTAGCTTTTTTAATGCTTGTAAAACATTCATGGTTAACAATCCCAGTCGGAAGATTAACCGTCTTCAGTTCCTACTTGTAGTACGGCAGAACAGCGAGCAGTAAACCAACTCACTCAAAGCCCCAATCCATGAATCCCAAGCACGTCTTCAAATCAGCAAAACTAACCAATTCAAAGATCTGACCTTGCCATCCCAAGCACATCAAAAAATTCCTCAAGTGAAGCAACTATAACCCCACAAAAGCCACCTACTAAACTTCAGCGCAATAACATCATAACATAAAATTCGACTCCTAAGCTAACACCTACAAAACTTTTGGAAGAAATATCCCCTGTTCCGTCTATGGACAAAAGTAGTAATTCTAAGAGGAAGGTTGCATCATCAAAAGTGTAAACTCTCTTCAAAATATTGAAGCTGTAAAACAGAAAGAGGAGGAGAAAAAGATGAAAAGAGAACAGAAAGAGAAGGGAAAGCGGAAAAGATTGACATCAGATGGACAAAAGAAAAAACGTAAAATAGAACAGAAATATAAAGATAAAAAACAGAAAAAAAAATTGTTGACATTTTCACCTCATCAGACGAAGAAATTTTCGACTTAATAGACATCGTTGACGATGACGAAGTTACTACGGAAGAATGGGATGAAGATGAATGTGTTGGTTGTGGTGAACTGTATAATGAAACTAATGCACAAGAAGATTGGATCAAATGTGTTCAGTGTTCCCGATGGTCCCATGAAGGCTGTTCAAAGTATGAGAATAAGTGCGACTTCTGTGGTGAAAGGGAGAAGATGTAGGCCTATGAAAGAAAGAAAATAAACATTAAGAAGGAGAAATTTTAAAAGTGATAGAATTCAATTTATACTTAAATGTACTAATAAATTTGTCTTATAATGCTATAATAAACTGGTTTTCAAATTTACTGTTCTTTTTATACCTACCTATGTTTCAATATTTTATGCAGTCCGTCTCTCCCGAGCTACCGGTCCATCTCACCCAAGTAGGTAAGGGTGAGATGGACCACTGTTATCTTACTTTTATTAATAGTAGCTTTATTATTTATAATCACAGTAATGCTAAAGTATGTCTTATTGAAGTTTATATGGTACACTATGTAGCCAACATATCAAAAGTGAAATAAAACTATAATCATAAAAGTTATACGAATGAGAAAAAAAGTGGTTCAACTCTCCCCGATTTACCCTATTCAATAGTTTTTTTTACAGGAACTTCTGTAAAAAGTGAAACATCAAAACTGACCAACTACATCATCACTACATCACTCTTCAATTTTGAAATTATGTATTTCTTCAATGAAGTCGGCAGAATTTTTATTATACTGACCGCCATAAATAAGTTAACCCCCAGTAAACGATGATGTATTTTAATGAAATTTTCAGAAAACGTGTATTTTATTCCCGTTAACAAAAGATGAAAATTTCAGCAACATTCAATAAAGATTGATCAAGTAATCATCGACAATGAAACAAAAACTATTTCTTTTCATTTGACATTAGTTACTTAAGTGGCAATGATAAGCATATTTGTAAGCTTAATAAGTAAACACATTAAAGCTTAAATAATGCCTCCTGTACGATATTGTGCAAATTTCAAGATCGTGCTTTTCGGATTGTATCTCTTCGGGATCCTTTTTCATCAACAAAGGAAGTTTGTGACAGATGGGGAAGATTAAATGATCATCACATCCCCTTACGATCGACGTATCGAAGAATTCCATCTTTTGGACTGAGATCATACCGACCATTGCCTTATTTAGCTCTAACTCTACGCCATCGTACTGTACGGCGGCAATGGTGTAACGAGAGGTTGCATTGGAATGTGCAATGGAATTAAATCATCTTTAGTGGCCAATCTAGATTTTGTTTATGGGGTCATGATGGTCACGGATTGGTTAGAAGACGTCCTGAAGAAAGACGCAATTTGCAATTTTTGTGTACATACTGCTCTCACTAAATGTGTGATGGTGTGGGGGAGCATTGAGGTAACAACAACGTTCTTGAACCAGTATTACTGCCATATCTCCAAGAAATAGAAAATCCAATTTTTCAGCAAGATAATGCGTGGCCGCATTCCTCAAGAGTTGCTATGGGGTTTCTAAATACTGCTAATGTTGATCTGCTTCCATGGTCTTATTGTTCGCCAGACTTATCACCAATCAAACATGTGTGGGATATGGTAGGATGGAGAATAAATCATCTACAGCCACTCCTAAACAATGTAGATGCCCCTCAACAACTGATTTTAGAACCATGGGATAGTATACCTTAGGTTAGCATAGATTCACTCATTTCAACTATCCCTGATGGTCTAGCTGAATGTGTGAGAAACATAGGAGGGTCGATGCATTATTAATGTTATCAATATTTGTATCTTGCCAAAATTTTCATCGTTTATTAATATAATACATGTTTTCTGAAAATTTCGTCAAAATACATCAGCGTTTACTGTGTGTTCATTTATTTATGACGGCCAATATATAATGGGATGTTTTACCTATATAAGGGTGTAATAATAATATAAGACATTTTATAAGATTGTATGTATTGCACTAAAAAAAAGGTCTAAAAGGAACATTAGTTTAATGCATTTTTAGTAGACCATATAGTTTTGATGAAAAGCTTCAGAGTTAGTATCTTGTTAATTTCTTCAGAAATACTTGATAGTTTAATAATTTCTTTAGTTTTTAAAAGAAAATTTTTGTAAGATCTTTGGGTATTTCACGATAAGTCTGTGGTTCCAAAATTTTGTCACGTGTGGATGAATTTTTTTAATATTAGTATTTTTGGATATTGTAAACTGCTTTCACTTACAATAATTAAATGTTTACTTTAACTTGCCTCAGACTTTTTGATTTGACTTTTTTGATTCTATTTTAGCCGTTCACTGTACACACTGATTGATACTCATATAAGGGTTTGATACTTTTACAGCACTAAATATTTTAACTTAAATCTACTGATACGGTAAACAAGACATATGTACAGGAAATAAACAAATCAGATAAATTTACGGCGGGACGCCTGGTCTGGATTTGTTCTGGCCACTTGGCTGTATGGTTACTGGATTCTCGGCCGTTTCTGTGAAAATAGGATTAATACTACCTTTAATTAACCTATCTGGGACTCGTATTTTGTATTATAACCAAAACCCTAAATAAAAATGAATTATGTAACTAATTCTTAAGCCGGCCCTATAAACAGAAGGCGGCTCGGGTGTATATACACAGTTATTCTAACGGTCTCGTAATGTTACGTAACCTAATATCTGCGCTGCTTGCTAGAAGGTATCAGAAAATCAATACTTTAAAGTAAAGTTTATGCGCATGCGATTCTTATATTCACGTTTTAGTTAGTTGGCTTTGAGACAGAATAAATGCATTCTTCTACCTAGAAATTCTATGAAAGGGATTGTTATATTTCCATTTATGAGATATACAGCTCCCACCGGAGTAAATGACTACAGGCGTCTTAGCCCGGCGTAACACCGTACAATCTGCGTATTGTGTAATATTGTGCCATAAAAACTTACGTGCCTTTAACCGCAAAGTATATTAACCAGAAACTCGGTTATATGGAGAAGATTTTCAGGTGGCGTTGTCGAGGTATCTCGTACAAAGGAAATACGGCGGTAAAAGATGAACATTCTGATAAACGCGACGATCGACAGATCAGCGAAACAACGTAACGCGATAAAGAGCGGCAGGTGCACGGTTAGGCTTCTGCATTCTTTGGTAACGCGTCGCGGTTTTATAGCGTCTTCAGGTCAGGATTGTCAGAAAGTCCGGAGGGGACTCTGACGTAGAAAAACTTTCGATGTCTTTCAAATTAACGTCGGAGGAGATATAAAATGCATTATTTGATTTCTGAAAAATTTGATTAACACAGGATAATTGTAGCAAATAATTAATGTTGAGAAAATTTGGTAAAGGACGCTGGCTCTTTACAATATCATGTCAATTAAATTTCAATATGGATGAAGAGAGTTTTAAGAAACATAATATGTGTCGACTTAAATTTATTGTGTTATCGTGTTTAATGGCGAGAGGTTCTGTCGCGAGTAAATATTTCTACGGACTTTCTAGCTTACCAGTTCATTTATAGATAGTGTTTCGTATTAGTAAAACAGGATGTTTTCATCTCGATTCTAGGTATAAAGCGTGTTTTTCCCGGGAAATGTCCATTGTGCAGTTTCAGTATGGAAGATTTGTTTTGCACAACGAGCCCACAGCTTGTTCAGATAAACAAAGGGTTGCTGTAAATATATATCGCTATATTAAATTTTGTCTATGTGAAAGACAAACAACGTTTGGTAAATAATGTTTGTGTAGATAAATTCAGGTAAAGCAGTCATTAAATCACCTGGTCTAGGCTTAGATATTTTAGCCATTTTACGCATATAAGTTAAGAGTCGGTTAGTTGAAATTGACGACAGGAGGGTTGCCGTGTCCGCATGCACTCAGGCGCAGGCGGTTGAGATAATTTTACCGAAGTGTATTCAACCGTTTGTCATAATATAATATTGTATGCTCTTTTTTTTATTCTTATCACTGTATACCAATATTCACAACCCGAAAAATTTGTCAAATTTATGTTTTCTAGGTCACCATTATACCGATAAGGTGGTAATAAAATTAAGGCATTATGTTAGATGATCTTGGGAATCCTGAACCTTGCAGAATTCATACTGAATTAATACTTAAAAAAGAAAGATAGCGCTTTACTTTCCTCCGGGAGCAAATTCATTTGTTTGTGATTTGATAATACGTGTACTCTGTTTTTTTTTTTTTTTTCATTATAATATAAAAATATTTCTTTATTGTATGTATGGTTACATGTAATTTATGCCCTTCCTCACAGCGTTATCATTGTTTACAGCGTCAATGTACATTTCTTTTATTTATGATTTGGATGAAAGCTCTTAACATAATAATTTGTGAGACATTTCTCTGTTTTATTTTATTTTTTGTTTTTGTTTTGATAAGTGCAAATATTTTGAAGCTTTACAAGAATCGCCGGACCAAGGGTTTTATTTTACCGAATTACCTGGTTTATAACAGGTAAGGTAAGCAAATTTTTGTTTGTTTTGGACTTTGCTGTAGAATACTCGAATTTCAGTGTTTAGATCACGATATTTTTGATTATAAACAAACTGGCGCCCCTTTAATTTATGATTTTCACCTATTGTGAATTATATATTTACGAATTATCCTACGTACAAATTAATATAATTCCCACACCTACCCACTGAGCTTCGGAAACCCTTCGCTTGTCTGTTACTTCAGATTCTACTGCCATTTTCGCCCGTAACAAGTTGCTCTACTTTAATGGTATAGTCGTTCATATTTAAAATAACAGTTGCATTCCCTTTATCCGTAGCTATAAGATTGATAATAATACTTAATTTAGCAAGATCCCGCCCTTTATTGTAATTTTATCTGCCGTAATTTTTTCTCGTCTTTGCAAGTTCACGACAAAGGTAGATTATAACCCCATTGGTAGGAGTTAGGTAAAAACAGTAGAGAAATTCGTTTTTAGTCATCCATAGACTACAAATGAAAGCTATTTGTAATGACCCAATTTTTGTCTGTGGGTCCTTTTCAATACCGTAGAACGATTGTGACTGAGAGGCTTTAAGTCAGCACAATCTAGCTAGTATTACCTAATAATAGCTAGCGAAAGTAATTAGAGCAGCTTGGATGATGCATGGTGTCAAAATGTATTATTCTTTGCAAATGTTGGTAAGTAAAAGAACATCAGGCACCATAAACTTTTAATCGCGTTATGAAAAAAGTGGCGTATAACCAGTTTTTTTCTCCTCAATCATCCAAATCCGGTTGGATACTTTTGTTTTAATTTAACGGATTAAAGGAAATTTTGAAAGTATAAGTGGCAACGTCCCGGTTGAAACTACTAGTATAACTCAGAGCGATCCTCTCTGAGTTACACTAGTAGTTTTAAATTTCTGACAAATAAAGCATTTTGTAGTGGTAGAAAAGGAAATTGAGAAGTTTTTTGGTTCCTTTGGGTTGACGCCATTTTGTCTAGTTAACCAAAATTTTCTCTATTTTTACAATAAATCGATATTGCATATACATTTCAGTTAGATTGGATTTGTTTCAAGCACATATAATACTAATAGCAGATATCTCTGATTCGGTTGATACAAATACGAGTTTCCTAAGAAAAAAGAAACTAAGTGAGCGTTCTCTTCATTAGGAGGTAAGCTCTCCAACACTTTGCACCTATTATGTTACTGCTTATATACTTAAAATTTCCATAAATGTTCTCGGCTTTGTAAACTAAGGTTTTGATTTATTTAGGTTCTTGCGGTACGTTTATTTTTACATTTTCATACTATAACCACCTTCCCAAATTTAGATTCTTGAAAATGATTATCACTGATCATCCGACAGGGCACGTCTAGGATGACGATTCCTCACAGTAAATACAAGTAAGCTGTTCAAAACGCCTTGTCTCGACTTCTACCAAATACACAAGGGTTTAAACCGCGTAAAACTTTCTGTTATTCAATTTTATTTTTATTTATTTCAAGTTTATTACTCAATATCGATGCAATAAACATACGAACTGTTATTGAGTGCGGAAATCTTTCAATAAGCTGTTGAATAATGCTGTACGGAATTTTAGATCTTGCTTATGATGTGCTTTACCTACAATTTAAGTTAAAGATGAGTATAGGTTAGGACTTCAATTTTCTCACTTACTCAATGTGTAGACATACTAATTCGATTTTATTTAAGCACAGTTTACGTTGTAATGTTTGTTCGTATTCACAGCAGTAAACTGTCAAAGTTTAACTTTAATATATGAAGTTGCCGTTATTATTTTAGAATTACCGTTGGTAAGTTAATGTACTTATACAGAGTGATTGACGTTAGGGTATTATTGTACGGTAGCTTATTTATATTTTTTTGTGATATGCTTGATATGTAACGTTCATGCTATACGTAGCCTAATCAGAAGATGATGATTTCTTAATCTCTGCTTATCTATTTATATTCACACAGAGTTTATTACTATCGAGGACGATAACTGTAAGTGCTTTCGAAACATTTATATCCGTATAAACATAAACACAAAAAAAAAACAAAATGGTAATTATTTAAAGAGAGCGTTATTTGTTTTATTTTCTAAACTTAATAAATACTATGTGGGGAATTTACCTAGGATAAGGGTAGCCCAGATTTATTTTGTGTTTTGTTCCATATTTGTTTTTTCCAACCGTAATAAACGTATGTGGCTTAATGCTCGCTTACACACGTTTTAAAGAGTTTCCCTGAGACCGCGTACGGTAAGATTTTAAACGATTTATACTTTATATGTTTTTGTGTTTATTTTTGTTCTAGCTGGCCCGCTGCGAGGCCGATATATGATTCGATTCACTTCGGTTATTATTGTGTTTTGTGTTAATTTACTAAAAAGGTAAGTGGTGTACTAGCTTTATTAAATAACATATTCCTTTGATGCTGCAACGTTATCGCAGGAATCTCCTGCGGGATTGAATTTTTCTTTACTTAAATTTGGGATTTATGTTCTGGGGCGTATTAAAAAGCCATTTATTCAGATACAACAGTACATATCATGTTCTGATTTATTTATTTCTAAAGCTTCGTGTTCGTTTCCACTGTTGCCTAGGAAAAAATAAACATCTTTACTGAGCGACCATTATTTATTTACCTTATTTGTATCATTAAATAGTGCTTAACCTGTACTCTTTCGGGTCAGCGATTTTTTCATTTTAATAATAACCA
>JARFJB010001340.1:3095000-3378094 GCA_036346205.1 Vesta saturnalis
TACTTCGGAAACTTTTAGACCCATCCTAACTCACACATTTTGGCAGTTCCTAATTTAAGGAAAGACAACATGTAATTTAGTTTTTTGTTGATAATTTAGAAAGTTGCTAGTATCTGTCAAGTCGAATTGTGAGTAGACTACCAAATACAAAACTATTTTGAAAATGGCAGATTTCTAATATGTTATTGCTTAAGTACAATGAAAATACCGAAATCCTAAAATCAATATCTTATGTCAAGTAGAATGGATGATATCACCGGAAGTTCCATATAATTCCGGCTTTAATGAGCTGGACCGCAGTGCTAAGTGGCGCATTCGTCTCTAACACTTAACCCTTTGACCCGCCCCGGATGCCACCCACAGGTCACTAGATCAACGAGACAATGCTATTTCACTAATTAGTTGTTTTGATGAACTGACAACTCGTTCCACCACCCGTTTATTAAGTCAAATTAAAGGCAGTCCTTTAGAGTAATTAAGAAATTTACTTGCTACGTGTTACAGTTCAAGCGTAATTATCAAAAGGTACGCTTTAACATTTATTCAAATTTATATCTTTTAACCAAAAAAGAAAAAGGAAAAATTGGAAAAATTATAGCTATTACGTACCGTTTAAACGCACCAACTCGTCACCTTCCCTTCTATGTCTTTATTCATAGAATATTGCGTTGCAAACCCGTCGAAGAGTAAGAATGCTTTGAATATAAACGAGCAGCGATGCTGGAGGAGCAAGAACGATGGTAGTAATGTAACCCTTTAGAATGATTTGTTACGTTTGTGCAAAAGCAGACGTGGTTTCGCGAACTAAACGTGTGCAAATTCAGTAAGTATACTTGAATTTGCATACGAGATGCTTTCAAAACGATTCCCCTTTTCAAACAAATAACAAAAGATTTCTATGTTTGAAATTTTATGATGAAAGTCTTATACAACCTTAAAAAGTTTAAAAACGTGACTAAATTTTAACTAATATAGTATGTATTTATCACCCTAGCTAACGCTCGTGCGCTTTCTCTTAAGATCATTATTTACAATGAAATACGCAGGATCATCTGCACTGCATTTTGAGACTTGAGTGCTCTTTAAAGAATGATATCAAAATTTGCGTCTGCACTAGTGCAAGTGCCGACAAAATTATTTCAAGCCACTTTAACAAATCGTAATTCATGTAGTCACTCTTGATGCACGTACCTGAAATTTGTGCTCTTAAAAGTTATAGTGGATTTTGCTAAAAGTAAACACGAAGAGATATAATTGTACCCATGGCTTGAATTATCGGAAAAGTATTGAAGGTATTAAATTTTGAACATAAATAATAAACCTTTTTCTAAACCGACATTAAAAAGCAAAAATTGTTTGTTTAATATAGTTAGATTAATGCGTGAAGTGATGTGATGTCAACCTGCCTTGAGTCCTTATTGCAAAAAAAAAAAATAGAATGAGATTTTTATAAGCTGCCCCGTTTTTAATAATTAAGAAGGTTTACCGGTGGAAACAGTATCAAATTTGCAATCTAAAGCGCTACTTATTGTAATAAGTTCCTTAAATATGGCAATCATTGTTACACCTCATCAAACTTGAAATTTTTCAAACAGTTCTATAGAAGGAATCTTAGAAGGATTAAAGAATGAATAAAGAAATAGCGAATTTGTGGACACACCACACCATATCCTAACCTTTATTAATGAATTTGTAAGTGACTATCGTCAGTCAGTTTACGATTAGATGATTTACGACACTTCTACTATCATCTCGCTGATTGCACGCATATTGTTGGTCAAAAATTGCCAAATGTATACGAGCAAGGGATCTTGGGATTGGTTTGCTCGATCCCCAGAACTTAGGCACCTTTAGATTTCTTTCTTTCAATAAAAGAAAAGTCAATGATGGAGAAGCTATCAATGCCATCGAAGAATTTGAAAATAAGCTTAACAAGGCGTTTTTAGAGATTGGGCCACATCAAATTAAAAATACCATATTACCAGCCAAAGATACTTATTAAACGTTTGGTTAATGAGGCGCAGTTTGTCCGCTCATTACAACTTCTTTGTATTTTACGCTTTTATTACTTTGCTTGGTTTTTTGAGAATAAATTATATTTTGTTGTTTTGATTCATTGTTGTTAAACTACTTATACAAGCGCCCAAATAAGTAAAGGCTTGCAATTGTCAAAAATTTTGAAAATTTATTAGATGTCACTGAAAAAATTGGGGCAGTCCATTTGAAAAAAGCAACTCTCGAGGAATATTTTGGGGGCTGTGAAAGACTTTTTTCAAATAAATCACAACGTAGCTTATTAGCGCTTTTAGGAACACAAAGTTCGATTTCGTAGCGGTCAGGGCGCAGTACCGATATCCGTGAAGTCTGCAACTGTCAAAATCTTCTAATTTTTCGAAATAACTCGTAAAAGGTAGATATTTGACACAAATTGACCTTAAAAATAACGAGGAATCCGTTCCATCTAAAACAAGGAAGTTGCTAGCTACGTCCGATATAACCGGAAGTGCCACAAAGTTGAAAATATTTTCCAAAAGTAAATCAGATCGTTACAGATATTTGTAATTTTTTTGACATTTTTATAGTCCTTTGTACTCCAGATAATTCTAATGATTAGGTCCCGGCTGAAGAACCATGTGTTTATATATTTATTTCTTATTTATTTCTTTATTTGTTTATATTTGTATGTATTTACTAACTAGAACTTTATGAATACAATCTTATTTAGTGATGAAGCAACATTAAAGAGTAATGGGCCGGTTAATCGACACACTATGCATGTGACTGCACACACTCATTGGTTGCACAATTGATCATCAAATAGAAGGTCATTGAAAGTCTGGGGCGGAATTCTTGGTAATGATGTAATCGGTCCGTTCTTTTTTTATGATGTTTTGAATAGGGTGAGATATCGAGAATTTCTTCAAAATGATCTCCCACTTTTGATGGAAAATGTGGTTTGCGTACGCGAAGGATCATGTGGCTGCAGCAGGATGGAGCAATAAGTTGGGCTGCTCATTCCCCGATCTTACTGCGATTGATTTCTTCGTTTGGGGATTTGTTAAAGAAAAGGTGTATAAGCTTAGATCAATTTGTTAATGTTTTTAAATTGTTCTACTTAATCCGGTTAATAGTGCTTTGCGATGTGTTGGTTTTGCCTCAATTTTTCTGTAACTCACTCGTGCATTTTCTTGCAACATTAAAGGAAATTCAATTCTATACTTTTATTTATTTTATGTGCCAAAAATTTTTTGTACGTAAAACCTACTCGATTTTTTCGCAGAAAAGTTTCTCGAAACTTAGTTATTTTAGGATAGAAACCTGGATTCTTGTATTGGAGTATACAAAACTTATATTGCTGGAAATCTTGTCAAAAAAGCTTTTGACCAATACAATAATAAATAGGGGGTGCCGTTTGTAAAAAATGAGTTTTTGATATTTTTAATTTAATTTAATTTGTCACTTAAAAGATGCGGCAAACCTTCAGGAATCAAACCATTGTTACCTACTTTGACTTACCTGCAAGGATTTGGAAGATACGAATTTTTGAACAGAGTATTTCGAGATTCTGGCAAAGAAAGCGCCACAAATCAAAATTGATGACAGATAAGTAAAAACGACGTATATTAAAGTGATTCGTAATTTAGCATAGAATCCAAAAATAAAATCAAACTGGGTAGATTTCATTTAAAAAAACATAACTTTAGTGTTGTTTAACATTGGGGCACCCTGTGTATAAACTGCTTAAAATGTGCAGTAGAAACTCAGCCTCTAATCTAAAAAAAGGAAAAGTCAGTATCTTTAATAATAAACAAGTGATGGAGCTTTTTCGAACGTTGGGACATCCCTTATGGATGAGTGTATGGGTATCCAAAAAGCATGAAATATTTTATATATCTCGATAGATATTTATTTTATCAAAAAATATCTGAAATGAAATCTAGACACCCATGATTGCTTTTAATTGCCGAAACAATTGATTGCGTCTTAGAACTGTCAAGGTAGTACGTGCACTGGAAGTAAAAAGTTACTTATTACATTGATTAACATCCATTTGTGAGTGAAATGCGCTATTGAAGTACACAGAAGTGGCTCATTTATCCGAAAGACAACGTACAGAAATTTTAGTGATGCTAGGATATGGTGAAGGGAGGAGGATGCAGACAGAGGTTCGCAATTTGTTTAAAAATTTGTATCCCGAATTGCATGTTACACAATCACCTGTAAGTAAAATTTGTTACAAATTTCCAGAGACGGGCTCTGTTAACGGTTTACCAAAAACGGGCAAAGCTACAGCTTGAAAAATCCACATGTTTCCTTTAGACAAATTGCGCGAGATTTTAGTACAAGAAAATTCACTGTACACAGCGTCCTCAAAAAGGAAAAGTAGCACCCAGACAAAGCGTGTGTAGTTCCGGAGTTATTTGCATACTACTTGGATCGCAAATTCGAATTTTACGAAGAAATAACCCAGCAACTTGAAGGCAATGCAAATTTGCACAAATTTGCACAAGAATATTCGGTTTACTGACGAGGCAACGTTTTGCTTAAGCAAAACACACGATACTGGTCTTCAACAACTCCTAACTGGCATCTAGAAGGACACAACCAGTACCATTAGAAAGTTAATGTGTGAGCAAGTATGACAGTAAACCAGATTTTCAGACCTTTATTTTAGGGTAATTTAACGGCCTAATTTTTTTACGATTTGAGATAAATCCTGCATTAGTTGTTTTATACCCAAGTGAAAACGATCCAGATATACTCCACGACGGAATATGATTTCAGTACAACGGGGCTCCTCACATTTTGGGATTGAAGTCTGCCAGAACCATTGGATATGTAGAAGAGGTCCAGTAGAACAGGAAACTCGGACGCCAGATTTAAGTCCGCTGGATTTCTTCCTTGGGGGCGACCTGAAATGTCAGATTTTCGTAAATAGGCCGGGAGAGATTGAGAGCTTAAAATCTCATCACATTCGGACAGAGATAAGGGCCATCATACCTGAAGTGCGATTGATGAATTTCAACGTAGAACTGCCAGGCTGTGAACGGTGCTCAATTTGAACATTTATAGTAGGTTTCCCTTTTTTTTTGTTGTTGTGTCCAGATTAATTATTTCTTATTAGTTCAGTTATTATGTTAACATTGTAGATTGCGCAATAAACTTAACATCACTCTGCAATCACTTTTTCATTTCTTTCAAAAACTAGTTCAGTAAAAGTGTTTTTTCTACGCTTACTTCGGAATACGAATGTTCTGATATCACTTTTTACCGTGGAATTACCTATATTCCATACACTGTTATAGAATGAATCCATTCCATCACCGGTTTCAATGACAGAATTAACACTGGTGCAGTCATCTCTATGTTATAGATGTTTTTGTTTTTGATTGACGAGCGACTTTTCAATCCGCGTTGACATATTTCATCCTTTATTTAGAGGGCTACTTAAATAAACTGAGGAATGATGAAGTGATAACGATTTATTATATAAAGAAAAGCATAAATTGTCACCAAATTTGAAATTTAAATAGTTAAAAATAGTTCGCTATTTAGATTTTTCTAGTTGATTGATAGGTATGCGACGCGCGTTAAAGCGTGAACTATGGGAATGTGGATTTATCAAGGTGGAACAAATAATTGCTTGTTCTGTCATTAGCTATCAGTCACTGCTTAAAATTTGCAGCGCATTTTTGTGAAATATGTCTACTGACGATAAAGAAACGTTTCAAAATACTCCTCCAGAACTAACCGAAAAGGCAAATAAAACAACGCTGGCTTTACTACCTGAGAAATCGAAAAAATTTATTTATAAGTTTATCTACAGTTTATGGATTGGCGTAAAAGCAAAAACACAACTTCTTTATCTAAGAATGTTATATTGGCATATTTTACTGAATTGAGCGACACAAAGAAGTCGTCCACATTGTGGAAGACTTATTCCATTCTTCGTACAACTATCAATATCAAGCATAAAGTTGATCTGTCAAAATACACAAAATTACGTGCTTTTTTGAAGAAAAAAATCTACTAGTTTTCTAGCGAAAAAGTCAAAAACATTGACAGCTGAAGAAGTAAATAAATTTATACTTGAAGCACCTGATAATCTATATTTTGGAACAAAGGTAAAAACAGCAATTATAGCGATGTTCTATTTATTGTCACTATTTTTACTTTAGGTTACTCTAATTGTGGGAATTATGGGTGCATGTAGAAATCATGAATTGTACCAGATGAAAATCCAAGATTTTGAATATTTAGGCAGTATAATTATCATATCTATACCAGTCACGAAAACCAACACTCGTAGAAAGTTTACAATAGCAGGGTATTTTTTCCAAATAGTAAAAAAATATCCTGACCTTCGGCCCAAAAATGCTGACAAAGATAATTTCTGTTTAAATTTCCAAAAAGGCAGTTGCACTAAGCAAGTTATCGGAATGAATAAACTCGGTGGTATGCCTAAGGAAGTGGCGAAATTTTTAATTCCGAATTATACACCGACCACTGTTTTAGACGGATATCCGCTACGATGTTAATTGATGCCGGTAGTAATATTAGTACCTTAAAAAGACATAGAGGTTGGAAATCAACCGAAGTGGCAGAAGGTTATATTGACAATTCGTTATCTAGCAGACTAACTGTATCTAATAAACTAATGTCACACATTACTGAAAACTCAATCCCAGGATCAGCAACGGCTGCTTTGAATTTGAATTCTTTAATCAAAGGAAATTTAAATATTGCACCAAATATATAATTCCAAAACTGTAATAATATTACAATAGATGTAAACTTTTCACTCGAGCGTAATATGCTTTATTCCAAACTGGTTACAGAATATACTATTATAACACTGAAAAGAGAAAGAAACATGTCTATCAAATGAGTACAATATAGGGGTAACTTGTCATTTAAAAAAATTGTAGTGATATTCGCTGCTCCTTTGTTTTTTTAAGAAACCACTAACTAAACACCTGCAATGAAGAACTAAATAAATACTAGACAACTTTTACCTATTGACTTTGCGACCGACGAAGAACTAAGTTTGCATAATAAACATACGTCTATATCGTGTTTAATAGCCAAGAAAAGAAAGAGAAAATTGCAGAAGGTAAATTTTATTACAAAAGCAATCCTTCACATTTGATGTGAAATTGCGCTCTAGATTTCCTGCATATTTCTCCCCTGTTTTTTATTTTGGAGTGAAAAAGGGACAACGCATTCTGATAAGTTGTTACGTCCATTTGGTTAACAAAACATATCATTGTATCTATTAAACAAGACATGATGTTGTCATTTATGATCCATGTAAAAAGTGTAAAATTGCCGTTCTATGTAGGTTCAAAGTATGAAGACTAAAATTAACTTTTTCTTTAATAGGTCACTCGAGATTCAACTATTTTCGTGCAAACAAAGTCTAAATAGTGTGAAAATCTATATTGAAACGCTGCATTAGTTTCACTTTACAAATATAACTTACACTTTTTAACAGTCAAGCTACGGTAGTAACTATTTGTTTTTTTGATCACACACCACACTCTCCCTAGATTTGCATGGCCTGCTCTAACGCAAAATAACATGGAGCGGAGTATATTTAAAATATAGATGAACAAGATACTTTAATATGTGATACGCTTAAACATTATTGATTGTTTTTATCTATCTGTCTTAGGCCCGATTTCTTAATCGCCAGCTAAATGCACCTTTAGTAAAAGAAGACTTTTAGTTAAAGTCTGCTTTAAAATCAACTTTAAGTCAAGCGATTTCATAATGGTACAGCCAATCGCATTTAACTAAAGTAAGCTTCAGCAAAATATGTTGATGGTGGTACACCTGATTTTCAAAAAATTGTAATATTCCACGGCATCTTAGACACGAAAATATAAGGTTATGTACAGGCTTTGTATGGATGAAGGTGAATTTGTCCTTGTCTACAAACTTCTCCACGTGTATTGTGTACTGCATTTTTGTTATCTTATCTAGGTTACATTTAGCGTGATGGAGAATAAACAGAGAAATAAGCGCTCTGGGAATTTTTCAAAGATGAAGAGCTACTATTGCTGCAAGAAGTAGAGAAGTATAAAACAATACTTGAATACAAGATTAGTGATATAGTCAACAATGCCGAAAAGGTAAATTTTAAGAAAATTATTGTGGCTTTTGTATATCAATAATTATTTTTGTAGAATAAGGTATGGCAAACCGTAATAGCTGACATTAAATGACAAAACAACTAACGAAAGTCGAAACATGGATCAAATACGAGCAAAATATGTTAACTTAAAAACAAAAGCTCGAAAAGGGGTTGCTGTGGAAAAAACGTACGTAAAAGAACGGAGGTGGACCACCACAACATATAAATTGGGACCCTGCAGTGTATGCTGTGTTACGAGTTTTAAACACAAAAACAATTGTTAGTCTGAAGAATCCCTATGACTCCGATGCACAACATTCAAAGATGCAGTTACTTGATGAGGGAGATGCCACCAATAAAGATATTGAAGACCTTGTGACAATGTCGGTAATGACAATGTAAACTATTTATTTCTTGTTAATATTAATATTTCAATAATAATTTTAATTACATAATTACCTTTGAACTTATTCGTTCATAACAAACATTATACATTATTTATTTCTTGTCTAACAAGGAAGTATCTAAATATATAATCACCGTATAATAAAATTATTATCTAGTTTCTTGCAGCTCATTTTTGTAGTTGAAGACTACATGGATACTTGAATACATCAAACAGTATGGTATGTTATCATAATAAAACTGCAAACTTTAACATAATCATTTATCAGGATATGATATATAAGAAAAAGAAAATCATACCGAGCACCACAGCCTTGTCAAGGACTGAAATGTAAAAATGAGATATTCTTAAGTAATTAGAAAATTGTAAAGTTTTAGTGAGCAATAATAAGATTGAAATTCATTTGGACTATAGAAGATTTGTATTCAAGGTAGAAGCTAAAATAGAAATCTCATTAGACAGTCTAAATAGTGTCTATGTTCATTTAATCCAAAAATAGAAACGATTGTTTTCAACAATTATAAGTTATTTCAAGACAATTATACTAATATAGTTATATTTTTTTAAATTTAAATTATCGTATCAATGTGTAGTCATTCTCAACCAGAAAATTCAATGATCTTTGCAACGTAGAATATCACTTAAAGTCGTCAATGAAATATTAATCCGTATGGTTTCAATCACTTACACCTCAAGTCTTACGTTTGGATTTACAAATGACGTTCAATAATAGATCATCTTTACATCGAAACCATAGTTAGAAGTTTAATATTGCATCACTATAGAGTCAATTCTCATAACTATGCATCTATTCAATAATTACACATGGTCATCTGATAGCAAAATAGTCATTATAAGAATGTCGAATGTACTGCAACACTTTAAAAGTCATTGTAATTTCACATGGGGTAGTTGATATTTAGAAGTATTAACAACAAATACATCAGATAACCTTACTTGAAAACCTATTTTAGATTTCTAATTAAGCAATTGCATAGCTTTAAATTTGATCTATGTTCCTAATATACTTTATTTAAATGTAAATAATGTCCTACTTTTAGTTAGAAACACTAAGGTCATCGTTACAGCAATAAACTTTGATGACACTCAATTTGACTTAAGATGTATAGAGCAATTTCATCCACTGTGTTAATACAAAACACAGTTATACAATTGTTAAATACACTACTTAGTTTGAAATTATCTCACTAGACCATTATAAGACCATTGACTTATTTTGTAGCAACGCATCCTGTTTCCATGAATTGATTCGTTTTATACTTCAAATGCATGGGTCAATAACCTTCTGCTTCATATGCAGCATTTCTAGCTTCTGACCGACTATTATAATTCTGCGGTCCTAAAATTTAAATCCTCACGAAATGCTGGCAGGTCACCGCCTTGACCACATTTTTAATTCTGTGATTGCTTTCATCTCTACATTGATATTTCTGTAATGAGATGTGCATTCATTTTAGCGAGTCCTAAAATTTAAATTTAAAGTTTGCTTAAAATCAAAGCTTATTTACACCATGGCGATACTGAACAGAAGGCCTAATATATTTCATCTCAAGAATTACATGCTCAAATTAAATTAGCACTTCCTTGCGACTTTACTTTGCAAGTTGCACCCCATGTGATACATATGATATTAAAATTAACGGTAGAAAATTTAAGATGTAATGATCCCTCAGCCTCTAATTATGTTTGGCCAATTAACAAAATTACAACGGACAATGTAACTATCTTATGGAAATACAAGGTAAATTTGATTTCTCACTTTGAATTTATAAATTAGTTCAAGAAAAATTTTACTGTAAAATGTTTTAATGCTTTAAAATTTATTGGACCTCCTTTTGGAATAGTAATTAAAATAAAAGTACTCGTATTTTAGAAACGATGTAGATAATTCATAAACCCCATATCTCAAAACGGCAACCCACAGTTCTTTCCTCATTAACTCTTGTTAGAAAAGAGTATTATAAGGTGAAGAAAGCAGTTTTGGAGAAGGAATTGGAATTAAAACAAATTGAAATAGAGGATCGTTTAAGACAACGGGAACGTGTTGAAGAACAACATAGATTGCAGTTAGAGCTTATGCGACATGATGTTGAAATAAAAAAGCAACAGTTAAATAAATAAAATGTAATGTAAATAATAATAAAATATCTATTAATTTTGGAATATTTATTTCATAGTTTTAAACATTACTATAATTGTTTAGAGTCTAGAAAAATGGTTTAAAATAAGTAATTGTCTAATTTCAACGTTATTAATATTATATTCTGCAATGGGGTCAATTTCGTTCTCTTCATCAAAATTAAACCAGTCTTCTGGATCTTTTTCAATTTCGTCAATAGCTAAATTGTAAACAACTGCAGTGGCGATAATTATCTGTAGGACAGTCTCTATCTTACCCCATTGCATGACGTAAAATTGGAAACCCATGTTTGCACACACCATACTGCCTTTCCACCACACACCGAGTCCTAATAATTGATTCATTATACAGTGCTTTCATTTCAAAACTAGTCACCCTTAATATTTTTTTTAGCAATGGAATCTCGACCTAGAAAAAAAATACGTCAACTTAGATGTCGAGGGGGACATTCAAAAACACTCCTCTCACTTTAATTTCAAATTGCACCCCCTAGCTTGTGATACATCATTTTGAAGGTATTCAAAATACAAATCCAACGGCGTTCCGAAAATTGATTTCATCACCCCATTTTGAAATTACAAGCGAAAATGTCAGTACTATGGGAATAAATTTTTTTCATTGATTTCATTGTTCAAGACAAAAACAATACTTTATTAAATGCTCAAAATGTTCTCTATTCTTAGGTAAACAACAATACAATCTATTCGTGTAACCTCACTTTATTAAGTGCTCAAAATGTTCTCCATTCTTAGCTAAACAATAAAACAATCTATTAACGAATTCTTCTCTAACATTTTGAAATGTTTCCACAGTAATTTGCTGGCAAGTTTGAGTGATCCTAGCTCTAAGGGCCTGAATATTTTTTGGTTGAGGGTTACGATACACGATTGATTTTAAATAACCCCAAAGGAAAAAATGCAATGGCGTTAAGTCGGGAGATCTGGCAGGCCATTCTATTGCGCCTCTTCTGTCAATCCATTTGCCGGGAAACCGTTGATTAAGCCACTCGCGAACACCCAACGCATAATGTGGGGGTGCACCGTCTTGTTGATACTGCAAATTTCTTTCATCTAACAGTGGGTTGCCTTCTTCGTCAGCTTGATTTTCTAAGGACTCAGTTATAAGCGGATCAATGTAGTTTTCCAATAAATTTAAATACAAATCAGCGGTTAAATTTTCTTCGATAAACAAAGGACCTATTATTTCATTTCCAAGAATTCCTGCCCAGACATTAATTTTTCTGGAAACTGCGTATGACCCTCTAAGAACACGTTAGGATTTTGAAGATCCCAATATCTACAGTTCTGTTTATTAACAAAGCCATTCAGATAGAACGTCGATTCATCACTGAAGCAAATATTCTTTACCAAATTGCTGTCATTTTGAATCATCGCAGTCATTATTTCACAGAATTGAATCCTCCTATGGTAATCATCTTCAGTGAGTTCATGGAGAATGGGAAATTTGTAAGGAAAGAACTTGTGACGTTTTAAAGTCTTGTTCATGGAACCAACAGAAATATTCGTTAATGCAGCGACTTTTGGAATTGAAGTCGTAGGTTCAGCGGCAAAATGTCCTAAGACCTCAATTTGTGCAGCTTCGTTAAGAACTCGTGGTGTCCTTCTTACTTTGTTACATACTGAGTCAGTTTCTTCAAATTTTCTCACCAGAGTTAGCACATATTGTAACTCCTTGAATATATTTTCTGGGTATGCGTAAATTGGTTGAAGACTCTGCTTGTGCTACGTAGAACATTGATTCTGGGCTTCAATACAAATAAATAATTGTCAACTCTTTCATTGAATCAGTAGTTCAAACCAATGAATTGCATTCTTGGTTGTTATTCAAATTGCAATGTCTTCAAACTGATAATGAATTGTAACAAATTGAACAATATAAATCGATAACAGACTTGATTATAGAATCGTTGACAGCTCGTATTTCAGTACTTGATAAACTAGGGTATTGTCTTGGACAATGAAATCAATGAACAAAATTTATCCCTATAGTATTGACATTTTCGCTTGTAATTTCAAAATGGGGCGATGGAAATCAATTTTCTGAACGCCGTTGGATTTGTACTTTGAATACCTTCAAAATGATGTATCACAAGCTAGGGAATGCAATTTAAAATTTTAAAGTGAGGGGAGTAGGATTAAGGGGTGAAAAGTAAAATTCCTTGAACACTGTTTTTGAATGTCCCCCTGGACATCTAAATGGACGTATTTTTTTCTAGGTCGAGATTACATTGCTCAAAAATATTAAGGGCGACTAGTTTTAAAATGAAAGCACTGTATAAGACTTCTGCAGCTGTGTGGGTTTCCTGAAGTCTTGTCAAAATATAAGGTTTTAATTCATACCCAGAATCTACAAGGGGTAAAAAGTTACCGAACTCTCTTTTTTCAAACCTTCTTTTGAGTCTACTGTTGTTGAAAATTGTTTGATCATGGCTTGATCTAGGCCATCTGGCCGCAATGTCCCTTATTTTTTGGTCAGGATCAGCAACAGTTTGTACATTAATGGGAAAAAAACCGTTTTCTGCACCTACCAATTTCAGCGTCATCCCCACCAGGTGAATCTATGCCAATTAAAGTGCAGTCTTGTGCACCTATTACTTTAGGAAATCGTGCAATTCTGTAAAATTTTTCAGACACAGCATTCATTTCCGCCTGTTCTGGCATTTTAATATATTGCGCACTTAATGATGCTGTTGCACTGGAAACTTTATTGACAATTCTACATGCTGATGATATTGATACTCCAACAAAATCTGCGACTGCCTTTTGAAAGCAACCTAACGTGTAGAATCTTAATGTCGTTAAACTTGAATTACAGGTTTGATACTTCCATCACTAAAACAAAAAATAATTCATTATTCATATAATAAAGTTGTCGAGTTAGGAGTACTAACCGGTTCGTTGGGGTCTGCATCAAATCTTGGACATCTGTTAACAGTTTTTGGAAAGTTGGTTTCGTTATTCTAAATCTATTAAAGAAATCCAAATCATCATAACTGTCGTAAAAGTTCATTTTACGGCAAATAAAAACGGAGGAGTCACTAGAAGAGGAAGATGTAGTGTCCATTATACTTAAATTTCATTTTAAACTTATTTATTTTTGACGAACAATCGTTTCTAGGATAGGAATGCAAAATGTGATTGTGGCGTTAATACCTACTTTAAGTTGCCTTTTAGTAGTTGACCCTTTCATTCACAGCGTCCCGCATAAAGGACATCAGTTTATATTGGGCTAGATATGGTCGTGGAATTCATTTAGCGTTTGAAGTCAACTTGTACTGCTTGAGGGACACCATATGCATTAAGTAAGAATATTGGCGCCATCTACTTTTAAGTGGAAAATTTTACCGATCAGTCTACCTGAATTTATCATAGTGTCACACGTGCATTTGTTTACGTTGTTTAGTGAATGGTAACATTGTTAATTTTATAAACAAAAGTGAACCATAGTGATTAGTGGTAAGTAAAGCAATTATACTTCATACCTAAATATAAAACTTTCCGGTTTATTATCTTATAGAGGAGAAATAAGGGCCCTAATTTAATGTCCCTTGAAAGAGAAAAATGTACTGCGTGGACCTAAATTCCATGTTTTACGAATAAGTATTGCATCCCTTTTGCAACTTTTTTTACGTGCATAACGTTGATATATGGCTTACTCTACAGATCATGTCGCGAAGATTTCTAACAGATGAAGAACTGTTTGAAATTTTAGAAAATGATAATGACTCGGACGTTCCTTTATTACCTGATGATGAAGACGATGGATGGAACGAAGAATCGCTGCAAGCTGCTGAAGATGAGGAAGCCATTTATTTAAATAATATTTCAACCGATGAGGATGTCGAGGAAGCCGAAGAACCGCACATACAAGATGACGAGGACAAGAATGATATTATGCAAAATTTAGAAGAAAATGCGTCGAATGATAATAATAAAGCAGATAAGCAATTGAAAGAAGAAATAAACAAATTTTCTCAAGATCACGAATTAACCGTGAAAAATAAAGTAAAATGGATGGATGGCATTCAGTATGAAACGAAACCAATTGTTTGGCACTACGAAGACCCTTCAAATGTGATAGATTTACCACCACCAATAGAGTTTTTTAAAAAATACATTCCTGATCAAATTTTTAAAGAAATGGCACAAATGACAAATTTATATGCCACTCAAAATACAGTGGCTAGATTCGCTCCAACAACGGACCAAGAAATAAAAAAATTTTTCGGTATCCACATTATAATGGGAAATTTACAATTTCCTCGTGTAAGAATGTATTGGAATTCATCCATTGAAATTTCCTTGGTGAAAGATAACATGGCTTTTAACAGATTCAGCAAATTACGCCAAACCATTCATTTAGTTGACGTTACTTCACGTGAAGACGAAAATAAAGACCGTTTATGGAAGGTGCGTAGGTTGTATGACTCAATAAGACAACGATGTTTTGAATTACCTTTAGAAACGTACCTTTGTGTTGATGAGCAAATGGTACCTTACAAAGGCCGCCTGAACATAAAGCAATATGTCAGTAAAAACCCAAGAAATGGGGCGTAAAGATTTTCGTGTTAGCGTGGTCTCATTTATGACTTTATAATATATCAGGGATCCACTACGGAAATAAATCCAATATATAGCAATTTTGGTTTAGGAGCTGGAGTAGTCATGCAACTTTCTGACAGAATACGAGAAAGCAATTATGGATTATTTTTTGATAATTATTTTAGTACCTATCATCTTTTTCAATTTCTGCAATCAAAACTCACATATGCAGTTGGGACAGCCAGACTGAATCTCATTTTTCAACCTACAGATAAGGACATGAAGAAATCAGGCCGGGGGTCTTCAGCGATCTTTCTCAGCAAAGATGGAATAGTTGTAACTAAATGGTACGATAACAAGGCGGTAACGACAGCCTCCAACTTCGTAGGTATCGGTACAACTGATAATTGTAGACGGTGGGATAAGAAAAAAAAATGTTACGTGGACGTGACAAGACCAGAAGCAATTAAATACTACAACAGTAACATGGGCGGAGTAGATAAGTTAGATTTCCTGTTGAGTATCTATCGTTCTTATGTCAGATCCAGGAAATGGACAGTGAGAATGATCACGTATGCGATTGACCTTGCATTAGTAAATTCTTGGATTGAATTTAAAAACAGGGCTACAACACTTGGGGTTCAAAAGAAAAATATATTGGATTTTCTCGCTTTTCGACAAGAAGTTATTCTATACAAAGCTCCTCCTAAACGAGGCCGATCATCAAGCGATAATTCGTCAACTGTTTCGCCTGAAAAGATGTTCCACGAGATAAGACCACATACAGTATCTAGGTATGATGGTTGCAATCATTTTCCAGAATATGATAATAAACCAGATAATTCCCGCTGCAAGATGGAGAACTGTAAGCTGAAGACTCACATTTTCTGCTCTAAATGTAAGGTGCATTTGTGCGTTATGAAGAACAGAAATTGTTTTCTGGAATTTCACACCAAAAAATAAGACTGTGAATATTCTAATAGTTTACTTTTTTTTAAATTTTATTTTATTTTAGTTTTATAAAACAACGTTCCATTATTACTTAATAAATTGTTCCTTGGTGTATAAAAGTATTTTACTCCACCTAGTCACCTTGTCCCTCCCAAGGGATATGCTGCAAAAATAAAGGGGAGGGGGTACCAATTTAATTCAGCTTTTGAAATGTTACTAAGGTGCCCGAAAGGAGTCTGTGTTGAGCTCTTGAACAGAACACACGTGTTTTGGGAGAGTTTTCTCAGACATTTCGATACGCCTATTGGCGAGATCATATTAAAAGAACGTACGACTAGTGTCGAGTACTAATCTTTACATTGCAGCGTCCACAATCTTCGCACCGGAAGAGTGTGGTTAAAACCGCACAGATCCGGTCTCGGAGAAGAGCCATCCAAGATGTCGTCGGACGAAGAAAGCGAGTACGAAGAGGAACTGAAGAGAGATTACAGATTACAACAAGTCTACCTAGGGGAATGGGAAAAGGCACGGGGAGTCATCCGCGCCAAAGACTTGAAGATAGAAGAACATCTCAAGACACTCCAGGACAAAGAGAGGAAAATCGAAGAGCTACAGGCTACCATAGAAACCCTTCAAGCTCAACACGTAGAAGTCATAGCAAGACTCGACGCGATCACAACCGAAAAGTCGAAAAACAACACCAAGATCATCCGAAGCTCGCGCAGAAGACCAACGCGACACCGAAAAACCACCGCGTCCTAAGAAGAAGAGGTACAACGGGAAGAAAAGAGGGAACGATGAAACTCCCGAAACATTAACAAAACCGACAAGACAAACCGAAAAAGTCCTCGAGAAGATGGAATTCTGCACAACAGCTTCCCATCAAGAAAAAGATGAAGACGCCCTCTTCGAAGAGGAAGAATACAAGACCGTCGCGAAGAAAGGCGGAGTTAAACGGCAACGGGTGGACGCCGTAGCACAAGATCAGGAAATGTCCGCCCGAAAAGAAAGGATCCCGCCACTAATCCTCCACCACCAGGAGGATTACACCAGGACTATGAAGAAGCTAGCCTCGGTCGGGATTACACCAAAGGCAACTAGGACATCCAGCGACCGGATCAGAGTGATTCTAAGCACACCTGAAGAATACAGGGCGGCAACAACTGCACTGGACACCATCGGAGTGTAGTTCAACGTCTACCCTTTAGAAGAGGCAAAACCGCTAAAGGTACTCATTAAGGGCATCCCGCAGGACGACGAGATACTAGAAACGGTAAATAACGATCTTAAATCCATGGGGTTTGACGTCCAGACGTTAGCCGGATGTTCGCCGGACGCGAACACCGGAAAACCGCTATGGCACTGGTCCACCTCGATGGAAGCGAAAGGGCCAAGGAGATCTTCAGCATCACAACATTCGGATACTTGAGGGTGCGAGTGGAGTCGCCCCACAAGAAGAACGGGACAGGTCAGTGCTACATCTGCCAGCGATACGGGCATACTACCAGCGGATGCCACGCTCAGCCCCGATGTGTGAAGTGTGCGGGGACGCACCACACCAGGGAATGAAAGAAGACCCGAGAGAGCCAAAGTGCTGCAACTGCACCGGGTTGCACACTGAAAATTACGGAGGATGCCCCGCCCATCCAAGAAACATCAAGAAAGGGAACGCCCCCAGAACAGCTTAGAAAACCGGCAAGGGTGACCGAAGCAGGGATAAGCTACGCCCAGATGGCAGCGGGCAACAAGAAACAGGCACCTGAAGAATCAGAAGACGAGGACTTCGCGCTCATCATGAAGATCGTGAAGGCACTCAAAGCAACGAAGCAGATCAAAGGATAAACTCACAGATGAGTAGACGCAAACCACCGCACCATTTAAGCGGCCGACCCAACCACTGACAGGGAACAACGACACTGAGGTAACCGGAAGCATAATAGCCGAAGTTCATCTCAGGAAACGACAACAGAGGTATAGGTATATTTAACGTATTTATTTCAGGTACAGAAAATCTACATATATCATCAGAAAAGCCAATAAGACGGAGGTATAGAGGGCTAGAGGCCGTAATACTGAGAACAAATAACGATGACCGATGACCTATACTAAGGTGCCAATTAACCATTGCACACGTTTTTAGACTTTTTTCAATAACAAGTATAAGTGTGACTGAAAGAGTTAAAGTAGCTCAAATGGGAATTTAACTAAAGCTCTCTTTAAAGGAACCTTTAGATCAAAATTGACATTATGAAATCATTGTTTCGTTAAAAGGCTTCTTTAATTTTTAAAGTTCACTTTATTTGCATTATGAAATTGGGCCTTATTGTGCTAAAGTTCTAAAGTCAATGTACAGTTTTAAAATAAACACTGTAAAGCAGTGGCGTACCTCGGGTAAGTGCTGCCTGGTGCGGCGAAGTTTTTGATGCCTCCCCCCCCCAAATTGATAAAAATCAAAGGTTCCGAGTAGAATTTAACAAGTTTATTATTATTACCGAACACTTAACAAAGACAGAAATAAATTTTACAATTACAAATTTACTTTACGAGCTTTCTGACTAGCGAAGTCATTAATCACTGTGTCGAAGCTCACCTCATTGACCAGCTCATGCTCGATTGACATAATTGCGAGGTTGTTTAATCTCATGTTACTCATAGTTGACCTAAGATAGTTTTTCATTAATTTGAGTTTGGAGAAACTCCTTTCACAAGTAGCTATACTAACTCCTACAGTTAGGAACACACGCAGTATGATGGCAATGTTGGGCACTGAATCGGAAAGGTTATGTTTTTGAATGAAGGTAAGCAATTCCAAAGGCCCTTGGTCCTTCAAGTACAAGGCCGAAGATGCTGCGGCAAAATTTATTAGTCGCCTTCTCTCGACTAAAAGTTCATCCTTGTCAACGTCATCATCAGGAGCGTTGCAAAGATCAATGTCGATTAGATGGTCTAACAGTTGCCTTGGAGAAAGAAAGCCAAATTTGTCAGCAACCTCATGAAGTTGTTCAAATCTTGTTGAAATCTCCTGGTTCACACTATCCATGGAACTGCATATTTCCAACCGAAGTTAATTTCTGTAGCTTAACCCGGCATCGACGGCTTCTTCTCCAGGCATCTTCTTTTTACGACGCATTCGACGCTGTGGTTCCGTAGGGATTCCAAGTTCAGAACACACAGACTGCGCATAGCTCAAACTAGCATCGGCTGCGTTTTCCCTCGAAGTCGTGAGGAATTCACTTAACGCTTTCATTTTTGCTGCACAATCCCGAACGCTCAAGCCCTTCTTCTGCATGTATGCCTGTGCGTCGTTTATTTCTGTTAAAGCTGGAGCCCAGAATCTTAGATACGCCAAGAACGTGAATGACTGCATCGCCGCGAGCAAGCTGCCAGCCGCGGATCTCGTTTCCGAATTTTCGGTTCTCTCAGTTAAAAGTTCAAGGGTTTCCAAAATCTTAAGAAAGTGGCTTTTAACCATTTTGACCGCTTCGCCTCTCGCGCTCCAGCGTGTTTCGGCTAATCGTTTTTGAGACTCGTTCCAGTGGTTTTGATCAGCACGTCCCAGCGGTGAGTGGAATTGGAGAAGAAGGTGTGGAGACGATCAAGCGTCCCGAAGAAGGTCACAGAGTTTGCTTCTTCTTGTGCCGCATGGATCCCAGCTAGGTTTAAACTATGGTTCGAACAGGCAATATACTGGGCTTTTGGATTTATATCGCAAATTCGTTTCTGAACTCCCGAGTGTTCCCCTTTCATCACAGCAGCGTTATCGTATCCTTGACCTCGGCAGTCCATGATGTCGAGGCCGTCCGCCTCTAGCTTATTCAAAATCATTCTTGCAATCTCGGCGGCATTCTTCTTCTCGGTGTCAATAAAGTCGATAAAAGACTCCTCAACAGACACACGGTGGCCTTCCATCACAACATAACGAAGCACTTGCGAAGTTTGATCCATGTGAGACACATCGGGTGTGCTATCAAATATAGCAAAATATTTGTCTTCTTTTACCCGCTGGATAATACGACGTCGAACTTGTTCAGCCAATAAATTTATAAACTCGTTTTGAACTTTCGGGGACAAGTAAGATGGTTGTGCAGCACCTCCAAGTTGGATCCGCAGAGTGTGTTCTTTGAGAACGGGATCATACTTCGACAAAAGCTATACAAGCTCAAGGAAATTGCCTTTATTCTGTGTCGATTCGAAGAGGTCACCTTCCCGATGGCCTCTTAGAGCCAAGTTTTGTTTGCCAAAGAAGCTAATAATGTCGAGTATTCGTTTAAGTATCTATCTCCATTTTTCTTGCTCTTTCTGGATTTGTACTTGAGTGGTACAGTCGAGGGTGTAACCGGTACGATGCCGAAGTTCAAGCTCCTTCCATTTCAACAGCTATTGTTGATGTGATGGACTGGACTCGTGGTCTATTACTCGGGGCGATAGTTTCCTCCAGTTTTTGAAACCTTCTTCTGAAACAAAGGCAGGTTCAGACTGGGTCAGGGTTGGGAACAAGCGACAACAGAAACAGAACAAGGACTTTCTTGTTGGAGAATAACACATCCATGTATGGCGTAATTTTTCGCCGTTGGGCATTTTCTTAAAGAACCACGCTTTGGTCAGTTTCCTCTTTTCTCCAAGTGAAGTTGTAACCTCCTCGAACGGATGGTTTATGTTCTGAAGTTGATCCGAACCAGTCACAATTAAGTGCATCCTAACGTTGTCCGAAATAACCGCTGGCCACTGCCCGATATCGATCAAATCCAAAGCGCCTTCTTCTAAATTAACCATGTTAGTCGAACTGGATTCTGCCTCTGCGGAGATCTGAGGCTTTTCAGTTTCAACTATGGTTGTAGTTTCCGTGGTTCCTTGGGTAATTTCAACTTCAGTGTCACCTTGATCTTGAACTGCCATTACAACTTCATAATCAGTTCCTGAAACCTCGACATGGTTTTGACTGGCACTGCTGTTGGTTGACATCGAACCCAGGAATTTCAATAGTGCTCCTTCTTGCTTTTTCGCTGCTTCATCCTTCGCTTTTTTCTTCGCCCTGTTCTCAGCACCACTTGGTTGTTGTCGTTTCATCTACAAAAATAGTGGCTTTAGTAAATCTAATGAATCTTTGGATATATGGAAGACTGAAAGTTGTGAATTCTTCACGATAACTGCCTAGAACAATATTGATGGAACGGTTCAAAATTTAATTGTTTGATATCGTCTGAAAATTTGCGAGATTTTTTAACGTTGTTAAAAACATTTTGAATATGTTTAAATGGTTTTTTGAAAAAAATAAAAATCTAAAATTACCCTAAAAGTATTGAAATTAATTCTAATATGAAAATTTAAAAAACAGAGAAGTAATTAAAAACTAAAAAGTACAAATAAAATAATAATTCTTTAAAGAGTAGCTCACCGTCAAAGAGTTTTTTTCTAATATCCAGAATGCACTTGTACATACACAGCACCTTTTATACTTTTTCACTATTTTGCATCATATAATAAGACGTTATGATGCGTTGAAACAATCTAATTGCAATGGCGTACAATTGCACTTTACAACAACTTGTATTTCTATTGCAGCAGGATGATTCACAAACCCGAAAGTCCTTGTGTCGGCATAACTAAGTACAAAGATTGTTTACCTAGAAAGGGACGAGGAAATATTCAATCTGCAATAAACTCTTTTAAATTATATATGACCAGTAATAAATTTTAATCTTTTGCACATTGAATGAAAGTAATATTATATAAGTATTTATTCGCTGTTATTGAAAGACACGTTGATACGTTACACCTAATTGAATGCGTTGTAAGGTGGATGAGCTATACCCTTGGATCGGCATAATTGGGTAGGTACAAATACTATTTACCTAGAAGCGGGCTAGGAAATGCTTAATCTCTTCAATGCTCCTTAAATTATATATTATTGTGTGATTTTTTTTGCTTTACCTTCAGGAAAAAATATCTATACCCCATTTTGATGCCCCACAAGCCTTGATGCCAGGTGCGACCGTCCCCCCCAGCACCACCCTCGGTACGCCACTGCTGTAAAGGCATAAAGTAGTTGCATAAAAAACCTCGGTCAATTTGCATATGCCAACTTAAGGTTTTCAAAGTAAATGTTGAAGTTAGTGCTTTTTAGATTAGCGAATTTGTTTACGAAGTATCCCTTTTAAGGAAATTGTAATATGGATAAATACGAAATGTATAAACCTCTTCAATTACACGTGTACTAACAGTTCATCATAAGCAATTTATATTTTAATTTTACCTTACATTGTAACAAATTAATCACTGTTGTCAGTGGTTGTGTTAGGGTGTAGTTCGTTGATTAAGTTTCACATGGGTCGTAATTGTGTAAATTCTGTTGCAACAATGGTTAATGGTTACACAAAGAATACTACAATTATATTCTATAATTAAAAGAAATTAATGTAAATAGTGTATTATGTACCTTTGGTATTCAATATTAAAACGTTGACGGATTGTGGCTATTGAAATAGCAATCGATTGTTATACGCAACTGAAAAGTGTCTAGCAATAGAGTGCATTGTTTCATGTTATATCAGCAGCAGCAAATTTAGTTTGAAAGTGGATTAATAATAGACAAAAGTAATTGTATATTGAGCTAGTCAGCTGCATTTGACAAGCTTTTCTCTCACGTAATTCTAGTTTTCCTGGTGCAATAGTAGTCCGCGGTTGCAACAATCCATACACTTCCAACATTGAAAATGTCTTATATTGCGATTGGATGCATTTAGGCGTTGTACACGTGTGCTGCTAGTCAAAGTTTAGGGCAACTACCTACATGTAATTAATAACGAGAATATTATGGACGTGGTGCATTGGAACGGTGAAGGCGGCTGTGGCACCGCCGGCAGTCGCATTAATCTGACCAGACTCGCTTAATCCAGGAATGATGGATGATTAGATAGGGTATAAATCCGTATTTGCACACGGTTTCGATTCCTAAATGCGATATTAAGCACAGTTTATGGATAATGACAAAACGACCTACCGTTGCCACACGTTACGACGTTAAATTGTGAATTTGAATCGTTCGGACATAGAACGTGACCGCTTACCCGCACTTCTAATGGTTATTGCAACTCAGTTTACCGTTGTTTAAAATAGCTCGCATCTAACATACGTATGGATTATAAGACTAAATACATAATTTTGATACGGGTTACTGAAGGACCTCAAGATAACATTTCCGAACATGCTATCAATCAATTGCATAGAGGTTACTCAAATCTAATTATTTTTATAAAAGTTGTGTGAATGTCGAATTCAGCAATGTTAATATTTATCCAACTGCAAATTATTTAATCTACTATAAACAGTTTTATCTTAGTTTCAATTATTAGTTGTTAAGCAATTTAAACAGTTTAATTTTAATTGTATTAATTCTACTAAGTTAAAACAATCCTTAATTTCTCACTTAACAACTTATTTTTTTTATGAGTAGTTGCAGTAATCCAATGTAAACTTAACTTTACACATCTAGTTTACGTAATTTATCTATTTTTCTGATTGTGCACATTATTCTGACTTTTGTAACACTAGCAAAATACCCGTGCTTCGTAACAGACACTAAAGAACCGTAATCGGCCTAATCTGGACGTTAAATTTCAACCCCTATCTCCCACCCTCTGATATTGGTTTTGAAACGCCTTCTAACATAGTCCCGAAATCATGTTTAATTTGAATTTTAGAGACCTCTAAAATGGTTTTGCTTTCAGTCTAAAGAAACCCGACAATCCAAATTTCACCCCATTACCCCCTCCTTAGCTCTTTCCTAAACTGAATTCGTAAATACCATAATGACCTTTATTTCTGTTGTAAAATGCTTTAGTTTAATACCCAACATGATTTTGTAGAATATTTTGTCCTTTCAATCCATAAAACTACCCTTGAGAGATGATTAACTTCATAATTGTCAAAAATTTCCAAAAAAGGTCAAAACACATGTTTCTTTACTTCTTAAAGAACATCTAAACATCAATAAGAGCTCTTAAGATATATTCACTTTGTTTAAACAATTCATTCCCCTTTAGAACCTTCGTCTCCCTGAGGTAAAATTTCATAAAGAGCAGAAACTTTGGCCCGTTCGATTATTAATGAGAGTTGATTCCCCGATTTGAGATCTCCAACTGCCCGGGTTTAAGAAAAAGTCTATTTCTTCAGCCCTTATCAGAGAAGTTCCTAGGCCTGACGAAGTGATCTGAGCGTTGATTGAGGAGTAAGTCAGTGAGCCATAAATAACAAGTGTTTTTGGTACTTTGTAATTCTAAAATTTATGTTCATCCATTATTTACCTATTCCGAGTTTATAGAACCATGTGTGTGCATGGTGTTTAGTGTATTATTACGCCTGGTTATGCAAACATTTACTTTTTCCACTAAAATAATTTATATTTAGATATTTGGTTGAATATGTATTCTATGAAATGAACATTGAAGCAATGTTACAAAAAATTCAGGCGTAGTGTCTATTACGTTCTACATACTACGTCCACTGTTTCAGAATACATGAAACAAAAATTTTTTTGGCCGCGTACATAGCCACCTATGTACATCCTTAATCACTTCAGCATTACTCTTAATATGCCGTCTTTAAGCAAGATCCTAAAATAGTCCGGTATAACCTTGCCTGTGTTCGAAAGTCCATGGGTTAACGCCATTCTTTCCCTATTCTCTTATTGTCATGTTGATGAGAGTATCCGGGACCCATTGTAATGTTATTTTGATGCACCTTGTGAATGTGTAGTATTTTGATAACGTACGTAACGTGTTTTGAATGTAGCTGAAGTTAGTTTGCATGAAAAAAATTTTTTTTTGTGTTGGTGTAATTGATATGCCACTGGAATTTAGGGAGGCATTGGTTATTGTGTGAAGGAATATTGGAATGCTGTAGAAAGATTTTCGTGTTGAAAGCGTTAAATTTGGTTGAGAAATAATGTTTTGAGTATATTTTGACTGATACGCACTGGTAAAACTACTGGTCTTTTTGCTACTGTGTACAAAGGAATTTGGACTAAAAGAAATGGTTTTAGACGTATGAGTGAGTGAGTTTATGATGTATTCATATGTTATTAACGTGCAGTAAGGAATATGTATGCATATTTTTGTTTGTAGAAATTTTTTAATATGGTGCAATAATGGTAAAGCGATGAATGTTCAAGAATGAAGTGATAAAATGTGAGGGAGATAATCTAGTTAATATACAGTGTGGATATAATTGCAATTGATAATTTCTCCGCGCGATGAACTTAACGCGAATTTATTGTGACGTATTGGTAATATGGCGGGCAGAAGCGAGTGTCAAATTTGAGGAGCTAGTTATTTAGGTGGTTAGAGGTTTTAGATAGCACAAGCAGAGCTTGAGTAATGTCGCGCACGTTATAACCATTAGAATGGTTAGTGTGGGAGTTTATTTGTGAAAATTATAGTTTAGCAGAGCATGTATAGCGAGTGCATTAACCCATAACTCGTATAGAGAGTCACGAATAAATAATTTAATATATTGTGAGTTGAAGGAAAACATTAGTGATTTTCTTCAAGAAATAAGAAGTGATTAGACAGATTAGAAGTTAACACAGCAAATACTTTGTTATTATTGTTCAATTGTGGGATGCGTGACCTCATATTATTATAAAGAAAACTGAAGGTAACCACTTAAGAGGCCGAAATAAAAGTTTGTAAAATTTAGTTAAGTTATTGGTGATCATCATTGACATTGAATGTGTACAATAGTTGGCAATACCAAATTGATTGTATAAAAGCAAATAAGAATTTTAATGTGTACATGGAAGTAACCATTTTTCATTGAGGTAAACGTTTTGAAGGGCAAACATCACAGTATAAGGTGACGTAATGTTAAGCTAAAGAGCCCCTATACCAGACATGCGAGTGAACAAACCATAGACACTACGTTAGTGAGTACTACAGCCGAGTGTGTAGGGCGAATACGGCTACCTCTTGTGTTTTGTGCATAGTGCATCTAAGAATTTAGACAGGATTACCGAAAGCAGACCGTATGGACTACAACTACCGCACCGGAAAAGAATATTTTGTCATTTGTTTGTGTCAAATTGTGTGCCTGACTGGTTACACCTCCTGATAAGTGAAATTAGTCTTTGCATATTTTCGAATTTAAGGATCGATTGGAAATTGCGTAATGAGTCAGATCGATCAGAAAAGTTCCTTTTAGCTTTGAAATATTAATGTAGAAAACTATTAACAAAGTACTTATTTTTTTTATTCAGTATAAATTACAGTTTTGAAGTATTAAAGTTTAAACCTATTAATGAATGTTTTATTGAGGATACAGTCACTAACCGCTCTATGTTTGAATTATTCAGCAATCAACGAACATTTTGTTGAAATAACAATTCATTGTTAAACCGATTTCGTCTATTTTATTTAGAATTTTCTAAATTAGGAATGTTTATTTAATTCAAAGTTTTATAACAGTTAGAAATATAAATGTACAGGTATACGAGGGATACTTAAAAAGTATTCAAGTGGACGTCTTACGATTTGGAAATTTTCATTTGTACAGGGTGTGTTCAATAAGTTTACACGCCTAGTGCGGTTTGGACGTACAACACCATCCACAGTCACAACCCCTTTCAGACAACGATCTCGTACTGCCAGTTTTTCACAAGCTCCAGCAAGTCGCTGCTTCAATTTTGGATTCAGTTACTTTAGTACCCTTTTCTTTATAAGCTCGATAAGGGCTGTAAGTCAGTTTTTCCATGTTTTTAATCCATTCTCATCCTATTCTTCTGCCCTCTCTGTTATCTTCCTATCGTGTCGAAAGTAGAAAATTAACAAATAGATGGCGGTGACTTTTAAAGTAAACAAAAATGTCCGGGTAATTTTCAACGTAAAAACACTTAGAAACACTTAGGAGGAAAGATATGTGGATATTCAATTACCAAGAGATGCATATGTACGGCTACTTTAATTTGTTCATATCATAAGTGAGGAGAAAACAAGAACTAGATAGATTATTCCAAAGTTTAAAAGCCATGTAGAAGAATATTGATACGACAAGTGGAGATTTGCTCTGCATATTAATGAACTGAATGAGGATGCCGAGTATTCCTATCAAAGGTGGTGCGAGATGGTATCAAAGAGTGTAATTCAGCAGTACACTAGCCATTGAAATATCGATAGCACAAACATTGAAACGATTCTTCTATGCTCAAGCGACTGTATGTCCGAAGTTAGGAACGACGATATCTTGAGCGGATTGGAGAGCACCAACCCAGAGGTGAGAATTACATCCTAGATGAGCCCAAATTTGGGCCTTACAGCAGAAAGTGTAAAATTGCCGTAGTTTGAAGGTTGACTATCTTCTGCATCAGCTTCCATTTTGGAATATCTTAATTCTGCTCATAGCACTCATTAGCTTCACAAATGATATCACTATAATTCCTGATATTGCTAACCACAGACAAATCTTCTAGACATCTTTCTTACATCAAATCCACTTATGTATAGAACACTAGTTCTATCTCCATTAGGTTTATCTGACCATTGTCTAATAGAAATGACTGTCCCAAATTCCCCTATTGTTCATAGCACTGATATAATCTCGTCTTCGGACATTGCTATATCTGAAATATAATACCGAACGGGCGCGACACTAAAGTCGATTACTATGTTAAGAATGCCCATACCTTCAAATCTATCATAGATTCATTATCTTCTGTTAACTATTATAGAGGCTGCTCGTAAAATAGGCTTCTGTATAGACATAAACAGTATTTTAGCTCCCGACAACTTTTTTTACTATACAGGGTGACCCAAAACTTACCGGAAATATTTCAAATGTGCATTCCAAAACTAATTGAGAGAAAAGTCTAGACTAATGTTTGTCCTAATTGCTACCGTTAACGAGTTATGACCTATTTTATAAAAAAATTAAACAAATCTTTAGAGTTGACATAATAATTTTTAATACAGTTTTATTATTTAATTTGTAAGAAATGCTCAAAATTATCTCCATTCTGTTCGATTCACAGAGCCGCACGGTGTAGAAGGGATCGCTACGCTCCTAATATGGTTGCTGGGTTATTTGTAAGAATATTGGCAGCCCGTTGTATTCTTTGGCGTAATTCGTCTATTATGTGCACCTTAGTTGCATAAACAATCTGTTTCATATGACCCCACAGATAAAAATCTCATGGCGTCAGATCTGGCGAACGTGGTGGCCATGCTACGCTAATCCATCTTCCCGGAAAATGTTCATTGTGCCAGGCCCTAACACAAAAACATTGATGTCTGGTGCCCAATCGTCTTGATACCACATTGTGCGTCTTATATTTAATGGCACATCGTCCAGTAACAAGTGTAATGTTTTCTAAAAAATATTCGTAATTTGCACCATTCAATCGATGTGGTAGTTCAAATGGTCCAAGCGGGTGATGATTTAGACTACCAGCTATCATATTAACAGAAAATCTATGTCTTCTTAAATGAGGAGTTAGTAATACCATCTTCTGTGAGAGAAGCTTCGTCAGTCCATAAAATATGCGGAAGGTTTTCATTATTTTGCAACCAATTATAAAACCTTAAACGAGCTTCAAAATCAATACTTAGAGATTGAACTCTTTGATGATGATAAGGATTTAAGTGAGCAGTTTTTGTTATCCTCCGAACCTGGCTTCTACAAACTCCAGTACATAAGGAAATCCTTCGCACACTTAAAGAAGGATCTGTAATAGATTAAGAATTTGTTCTTCATCGTTTGTCGGTTTACGGGCAACTCCTTGTGAATTACAGAAAACTACACGTCTTCTAGCGGCATATCTTCTCCTATATTGTTGTTGTGATGATAAAGAATTTCCATCACACAAACCGTGAACGTATTGGATAACCGCATATTGTTTATTTAAAAATAACATAGCATCTAAATCAATTGTGAATTATAATGGGAATAAGAATACTACAAATGAAATAATAAAATGCCAAGTACGACGAACAATAACTAGCTAAAAATAACATGGTAGTATTAGCAAAATATGATGCAATCGTATAGCAACTAGATTAAATCTGAAATTTTAGCCAAATAGAACACTCAATACTCTGTTAACGTTAACATTTAGGACAGGGTGGCGCATTAGTGTGACAAAGTCCCATATCTCCTTCATTTAAAGAGATACAAAAAAAATTAAATCCAAAAGTTGTAAAATATGTTCGGGTGCATATTCCAAAAATATTTTTTATTATACAGGGTACATCATAAAAGCTTAGAAGTAATTTAAAAATTTTTTTTAAATAGAAAACCCTATTACATATTTAGATTCTACATACAATTTTAGACACATTTTATGTATAATCTCCTATACCTAAGTCTAACCTTTTTTGACAAATTTCAAATTTTTTGTCAAAAATGACGTTTTCAGGCCAAAACATAGGTGGAAATCTGTTGCTAAACGAAGCCTTTATCAATTAGTTATGATTGGTTTCCTTGGAAATGGGGACCTACTCTAATGGGCTGTATTGATATTTTTGTAACACATTCATACAGGGTGATCTAAAATGGACAATAAAGAGTAGATTCAAAAAAACCTATAAAGCCATTTTTTTTTAAATGGAAACCCCCTATTTTTTTAATTTTATCTTATTTAGCATTAAAAATAAGGGTGACTTTGTATAAATTGTAGTTTTGAAATAATGACAATTTAACATTTTTTATTGTAAAAAGTCTATACGGATTTCAAGTTTTGTTGTTAGTTAGACGTGACGGCGATGCGTGGCATATAAAAATAATAGAGATCATCAGAAACGTCATTATTTATTGTCAGTTGATAATTTGTGTGATGCATTAGAGTATTTTATAGCAAATTGATTTAAAACTTGAATTAAAATTGTAAATAATGAATTTTTCGCAAGCCGAGATGGTTGATATGATTTTTGTTTTGGGAACTAGTGATAAGGATACGCTCTTAGCAAGAAGACTGTATCAACATCGGTTTCAGAGAGACGGCAACCTGAAAGAAGGGCATTTGAAAAGCTTTTGGAGCGTTTTGAAAGAACTGGCAATGTGTTATATGAAAAAAATACTAGGGAAAAACGTGCACAGACTGAGGAAAATCAATTAAATGTACTATTAACAGTTACCGAAAATCCATATACAGCGACAACGACCCATTTCTCAGCAGGTTGGTGTTGAACGACGTACAATACGGCGGATATTGAAGTCTCAAAAGATGCACCCCTATCACAATCAACTACTTCAAGAGTTGGTTCCTGAAGATTATCAAAGACGACTGGAATTTTGTCAATGGGCTCAAAACAAAATAAACCAACAAATAAATTTTGTTCATTTGATTCTATTTACAGATGAGGCCACATTTCACAGAAACGGAAGTGTAAACAGACATAATTTTTCATTACTATTCTACCGAAATCCACATTTTGTAAGATATACTTCTCAAACTAGATGGTCTTTAAGTATTTGGGGAGGTGTTGTCGGTAATCATGTAATTGGACCATATTTTTTTGATCAACGAGTAACAGGGGAAGTATACTTAGACTTTCTGCAAAACCATCTACCTACGCAACAAGAAATGTAGTTTCTTCATGATGTGGTCCCAGTACATAATACAGGTCCGATAATAATTTTTTTAAATGCTAGATATCCAGAGTGTTGGATTGGGAGGGGAGGGCCTGTTGCTTGGCCTGATAAATCCCCAGATCTTACAAAAATGGACTTTAGCATATGGGTGTACGTCAAAGAGCAGGTTTATAATATACCGCCTACAACGAAGGAAGACATGAAGATTAGGATTAGAAACTGTTTTCAAAACATTAGTGTTGAAATGTGTAGAAATTTAAACAGCGAATTTGACAGACGTATTGCATTGTGCATTCAAGAAAGAGGTGGACATTTCGAACAACTTATCAGGTAGTACGTATTTGACGTGTTTGTAGTACTTTTATATGTATAATTAGTTACAGGTTTAGTTACATTAGAGGTGTTAAGTTTATGATTAGGATTAGGACATAATTTGTTGAATCAAAAAAATATTGTCTTTACTTTAAGTTCGTTTAATAAAGTAATTATTTATATGGGGTTCAATAAATTGTAATATTTCGATCTGAAGTGTTCAATTTTTTTTGTTTCGCCGCGCCCCGCCATCACGGCCAACTAACAACAAAACTTGAAAGCCGTATAGCCTTTTTACAATAAAAACATGTTAAATTGTCATTATTTCAAAAACTACAATTTTTTGGAATATACACTCTTATACAAAGTCACCCTTATTTTTAATGCTAAATAAGATAGAATTAAAAAATAGGGGTTTCTTTATAGGTTTCTTTGAATCTACTTTTTATTGTCCATTTTTAATCACCCTGTATGAATGTATTACAAAAATATCAATACCAACCATAACTAACTGATAAAGGCTTCGTTTAGAAAAATTTCCACCTATGTTTTGGCCTGAAACGTCATTTTTGACAAAAATTTGAAATTTGTCAAAAACGGTTAGACTTAGGTACATAAAATGTGTCTAAAATTGTATGTAGAATCTAAATATGTAATAATATATAGGGTTTTCTATTTAAAAAAAAATTTTAAATTACTTCTAAGCTTTTATGATCTACCCTGTATAATTAAAAATATTTTTGGAATATGCACCAGAACATATCTTACAACTTTTGTATTTAATTTTTTTTGTATCTCTTTAAATAAAGGACATATGGGAGGCTTTGTCACACTAATGCGCCACCCTGTACGTGCATCTGCTAATCTGAGAATTTTCGATTAAAATTAGTTTTGGAGTTCATCTCTAAAATGTTTCAGAATTTCATTAAACTAACATTTTAACCATCATAAATTATTACTAAACAAGCAATAACTCCTTAACGGTAATATTTTTATTTATGTACACTTCTCGGCTTTATATTCGTTTTCGAATTCATCTCTGAAACATTTTTGGTATGTTTTCGGACACCCGGTATAAAGCCTAACATCGACCTCATCTAGAGTATATTATCTAAAATATAATACCAAACGGCGCAACGCACATTCTTCTAAACTCTGGAACGATCTTCCTAGTCCCTGTTTTCCTCTCACTTATTATTTGAAAAAATTCATGGTAAGCATCTCTAGGCAGTCTAACATCCCATATTCATACTCCTATTTTATCATAAAACAGTCATAGGCCGGAGGATGAATTGTGCAACTCCGTGTACGAAGGAAACGCTAATAATTTAAAGACAACTTGAGATATAAAAACAAAAGAGCTTGGAATAAGCACGCTTGTTAGAAGGAATGCCTATATTACTTGAACAGAAATATCATTTCTTAGGAGATTTCAGTATAAGTGCCACGAAAGTAAATAGTGACATTGAGTTAAATTAAAAACAAAATATATCCTCAATAAAGGAATCGCTTAGTGTTTTTATTCTGAAAGTTAGCAATACAAATCCTATCAGGAAATTAAATTACGACAATGAATATCTGTAATTAATGACCTGTGCTTCCTAGTGCCGTGATTGTTTTTCTTAAATAGATAACTTACAAAACGCACAGTTTGGGATTAAACCTATTTATAGTTTCTATACGGAGTTCAAGCTCAGGGACAGTTATAACGCGGGCATCTTATCAAAGTAAGTATAAAGATTGACTAATCAATGTAAAATGGCGTTACTAACTTCCCCTTATCTGAGATGCTATGGACTATACAAATTACACATTTATTGAAATCTTACCGAAAAGGTTAGTTACGGTAGTTATAGATTATACTTCTTAAAGTACCCAAACCTTCAATCTACATTTAGAAACATTTTGAGCTCCACTAGACTTAGTTGTCTGTAAAGTAATGGCCAATTATTGTTTTTTTCGTTAGTAGAGTAATCTCAAAATGTCCAACTGCAATTTGAAATTTAGACAGATTCCAGTTTTCAGTTAGTATCGTATTACATTTTCCAAGTTGTAGTTTCTATCTATTTTAAACTAAGAATGGTTATAGTTGCTTAGAGCTGCGGTTTCGTCAGGGAATCTGAAGCATGCGGAAGGAGTTTTCCTGACGATGTTACTGCTGTCTGCAGACCCGTACTTTTAATTTCACCGTAGATTAGGCAGAGCAGTCGTAGGCCAAAGAGTAATTTGGCCGGCGTTTAATTATTGCCACCGCTGTTGCGGTGGTACGTTGACTAGTGCCACAAGCTTCAGCTCCAGCAGACGTACGCATCAGAATTAAATTTACTACGTGACTTCATTTGAAATGGAGCAAAACTTTATGTAAGTGAGTAGGCAATCCTCATTGCCATTGCCGCGACTAATTACAACAAGACCTGTCTCTGACACTGGAAAAATCTGATGTTGTTCTTAGAAAGTAATTGAAAAGACCGTGAGTTATTGTTATTTATAGCCGGTATTAACATTAACGTCTACTAATTTTATTTAATAATCCTTTCTTGTAGTTTTCTAACCTCCGACGTACAATAAAAGCTCAACCACGCAAATAATTAGGACATTGATAAGAAATTGTGTCAACCCCCAATTTAGGTCATTGGGGATCGCTATAAAATAATCTACTTCCGTGTAATTTTGTTCTAATAGTAGTGGTCCATTTTTTTTTGTTACATGCAAAATATGACATTTTGATTATACCCAAAGGGCAAACATGAAAATTAAACTCTGCTACCGTAAATAATGAAGGTAGATGATTTGTAGTCATTAGAATTTCTAAGGTCGCAATATTGTTCGTAATTTACCTTCCACTTAAATTAGTTAATTATATTAAATTGAATTGTAAAAAAACTTTTCCAGCTTCGAAAACTTAAAATGATTATATTTTAATTCTATTATCTTAGACTAATTAAATATAATTCCTGAATTACGTATTACGCAGATTTGTCTTAATTGCTTATTTAGAAATTGATGGCAAGGTCGGGTTATTACGAAGAATTGTTACTTAACCTAAATAATGAAATTAAACCGTAAGTAACGTATTTTCTGACAGATTTTTGTAATTATGTTATTACACTTTGTGTAAGTAAAAGGCGGATATCATTTCATAAGAAAACAATCTAAATTTAATGTTACAAAGTTTTTTTTTAATTAATATTACCTTTAATAACCTTTAAAATTTTATGCTTTAAAACACCTTTCTTATATTTGTGATACTCTTCTTGCTTTTCTTGCTACAATAAATGTAACTGCTATATTTCAGATTTAAATAAACATATTTTCTTTTTAATAGTTTAATGTTTGGAACAATACGTGATGGTATATTATAGTATTTTAAACGCCATAGTGTTGGTGCAACCATATAGCTGATGCAATGTTGTCTAACAAAGGCTTTTAGATCTATACAACGTGAACCAAAGGAATACGTGACTGTTTCAATGATAGTAATTTATTTAACATCAGTTAGTCGAATAATGAGTTATAAAATTTTAGATTCTAAATTATGATAATGGAGTATCATTTCAAGTATTGACAGGCCCTCAAAGTTGAAATTTTGAAAATCTATTTTTCTGCAAATAACTCAGAATAACCTTTAGGAATTTCAAAATAATATCCAAATGAAAATACTTATTTTTTGTTGAAGATTTGATCTCATAGTTTGAATGGATTGTCTAGAAGTATTAGTATTTCACATTGTTCCGTATACTTATCTAATTCGATACATTTACATGTGTATAATTTAATGAGGTATCATTTGGGTCCAAAGTTACTCAATTTTCTGCTAAAGTGTTGGTCTTCTCATATTGAAAGTCTGATTACTGTTGATATTATCAGTGAAGGTTTATCGAGATATTTCGCAAGTTTCATCAATCACGGTCAATTACACTTGCCGCAACAGAAATCTTAGTAGAGTTGGGCAGTGGAATAACAGTCATAGTTGTCATATATGTGATTTTGATCATTTTCTGGTTATCCATAACTGTATAAAATGAATAATCAGATTACAAACTCTCGTAAATGGCAGATATGCACATAATGTCATGGCAGAGCTTGATTGGTGAATTGTGTTGAAGCTGTTTGTTTATATTCCCAGATTTCCAAATCGGCGGATACCGAATAAAAGACGTGTGCCAACATTGACACGTCTTCGTGAAAGATTGGTACATATTTATCGAATTTATAAAAATTCTTATTTACATATCGGAGTTCTCAAGATTGTTTGAAGCACACCAAAATTGACTGTGGTAGGAGGCGAACTGCAAGAACACCAGTTTTAGAACAAAAGTGTTGAATGCAATTGACGCTGATTCCATAGCAATCTATCGTCAATTAGCAAGAGAAAATAATTTAAATCAGTCCACGACATGTAGAATTATTAAACGGAACTCTTGAGACCTTTCCATTATCGAAAGATGCAAGCTTTGACCATTAATGATTTTCAGGCGTATTGCGATATTTTGTGATTAAAATGACGTAACTTTTTCTAACAAAAGTATCAAATTTAAGGCACGATTGGATTCTGCGATCAATATTGCATAAAAAGGTATACCTTATTGAGCTCGCTTATAACGATTTCCGAATAAAACTCAATTTCATTCAATTCTCAATTATTGGTTTATTACAATTGGAAAGTCAGTAGAATATTATTGAAATAAATGATTATAAACAGATTTAACAGAATAATATGTATAAATTACCGATAATGATATCATTTCATTAATAGTGTCCTCATTTTCCTGTAGACACTGTTGCAGTCTTCTCAAATTGAAAATACTACACGATTTAGTCTTTAGCTCTTGTACTATTTCATTGAAAGAGTCTTCAATTCGCTGGCGCATTTCCTCAACAGTTTCAATCAACTGAGCATATACTTTATTTTCACTTGTCAAACATTGAAATCCATAGGATTGAGATCTGGTGACCTAGGGGCCAAATTAAATGAGCCTCATTGCCTCGGCCTATCCATTGATTTGGAAAATTTTCGGATAGCCTATAGACACTGTCGACTAAAATGGGGAGGGGACCCATCATGCATGTACCAAAGGGCACGTCTTCTCGCTAAAGGAATGTCTTCCAAAAGTTCATAAAGTTGATTGGATAAAAAATCGTGGTACGCTTCTAGGGTTAAATTACCTTGGAGAATGCGGTAGCTTAGAAGTTCAGTCCCAAGTGTTGCAGCCCAGACATTAATTTTGAAAGAATCTTGGTAATGAGTAGTTTTTCTGGCATGCGGAATCTCATCGGCCGAAACATGTTCATTATGCATTTTAAACACTCCCTTTCTGGTGAAAGTAGCCTCGTCGCTAAAGATGATATTTGAAAGAAAAAGCAAAATCTCATGCGTATGGGTCTATCACCTGGCAAAATATCCTGGACTTGACGGTAATGATACGGATGCAATTGTTGTTCTTTTGCAACTCTCCAAACAACTGGTTGTGAAAAATAAAGTATATGCTCAGTTGATTGAAACTGTTGTGGAACTGCGCCCGAGAATTGTAGACGCTTTCAATGAAATAGTACAAGAGCAAAGACTAAATCGTGTAGTATTTTCAATTATGAGAAGACTGTATACAGGAAAATGGAGGACACTGAGAATTGAAATGATACCATTATCGGTAATTTATTCATATTTTCTGTTAAATCTGTTTATAATCATTTATTTCAATAATATTTACTGACTTCTCCGAATTGTAATAATACCAATAATTGAGAATTGAAATGTGAAATTGAGTTTAATTCAAATGGTTAGCAGCGTGCTTAATAAGGTATACCTTTTTATGCAATATTGATCGCAGAATCAAGTCGTAATTTGAAGAGTTGATACTTTTGTTGAAAAAGTTACGTCATTTTAACCACAAAATATGCAACTAGCGCCATCTGCACGATACATTGAAATTAGATAAATCACAATATTCGGCATAAAATTATAGAATGCTAAATTTAAAGCTATGTGAACACTACGAAATATTAATAATTTAACTTATCAAATTGAAAACTAAACATTATCTTGTAATATGCGTTTTACGATCCAAGTTGATAAACTTTTGTTTGCATTGCTATCCTGCATCAGTCAAATTTTGACCACTATTTTAAATCACTTTTATAGATGACCAAAGTGCACCATTTAATCGAATTTGTTGCCTCGAGAACAACTGGCAACAACCACTCAAAGGGATTTAGGCACTGGTTTCGAAGATATACGCTTTGTTTGCACTTCCAAAGTATTTATTTTTATGTACAATAATTCCAAATTTGTTCGTGTCAATGTGACAAATTTGTATAAAATTATCTAGAAATCTTGCTATTTGAAAAAAAGTAGTTAGCATGGAATTAGTAAACAGGTAGCCATATTTCAAAAAAATTTACAAGAGGATAATAAATATGTACGACAATTTATCTAGAAAAGTCGCTGAAGAGGCTTTAAAGACTTACTGCCTTCAAATCTAAAATTTACGATAAAAGTATGATGCATTTTTAATGTGTGTGAATGAAAATTACAAATTTTAACGAGACGCTTTTGTGATATTTTAATGAAAAGGTAAACAAAATTGAGCTTCTACATTGTGGGCCTAGTATTCAATGTTAAAAACTATGCTTAACGTTAAACATAATGTTGATAAGTAAATTCACAAATTGACGACACTTCTGAAAAGGAAAAATTTTGGTTACAAAGCGAAGATGCCAAAGGTACTAACTATAGAACAGATTGATACGTTTCTAAAGGAAGCTTCAGATGACACATTTTAATGACAAAAGTGAGTATGTCCAAAATCATTGTGCCTACTTTTAAAAACGAATTTTTTGTAGGTAGCACTCATATTTGGCGGCAGGGCCTTGTAGACGAGTTGAATTATGAATTGTCAATTAATGATGTGACTGATTTGGGCAACAGACTTCTTGTTAACTACCAAAAGCTACCAAAATGCAACGAGAGGAACTTCGTTGTAAAAGATTCAGATAAAACTATCATTAGTTCGTTACGTTAACAAGCATTGTGAAAGAATATATTTGGAAGATTGCCCCAGAAAGTTGCAACATTCTTAAACCTACCAGATGCGTTATCATATACAGGACATTGTTGGCGGCGAACCTCTGCATCTCTACTAGCTGATTCAGGTGCGACTGTTGACGTTTTAAAAAGACATGGGGGAAGGAAGTCTGCAACTGTTGCAGAAGGGTATGTGGAAAACTCCCTGAATAATAAGTACCTTATCGCCAAAAAAATTTTTGGAGGTGGAGGTGAACAAAATACACCAGCTACCTCACTCCCAGGACCCTCGTGCGAATCTGAACGGCCCACAGGCACTGATTCATTTGGAAATGCGTTCAACTTTACATCCAGCAGTATCGTTTCGGAAATCAATCGTCCGATATTTATTAATTGTAATAATATTAATGTTAATGTTTCGTAAAAAAATTAATAAAAAATATTTGAAGTTTGACATCTGTCAATGAACTCTCTAGGGGGTTCAGTCCATATTTAATCCCTAGGGAATAAATGACCCACTTTAGTCCCTGTAGACAGAGGCTAAAGTATCTATTTTAGTCTCGTAGTGCAAAAAATATATATTTTAACGCCATGTATTAGTGCCCCTTCCTTACTGCTGCAATGTTGCCTAACGGCTTTTAGATCTATACAACGTGAACCAAAAAAACGTACCCCTACTTCAAGTGTATATTCTACACAAGACGAAAAGTGAGATAAAATTTTTCTCTAAAATGTAAGGCTACAAAGTGACAGGCCCTCAAAGTTAAATTTTGAAAATCATTTTTCGCAAATAACTCGAAAACCTTTAGGAATTTCAAAATAATATCCACAACGAAAATTTTTTCTTTGTTGACGAAGATTTTTCTGGTTTGAATGGATTGTCTAGGAATGGACTAGAAGTATTAGTTTTCACATTGTTCCCGTATACTTTCTATTCGAACTTTTTTGTGTGTGATTTTTCAGATATTTTGGGTCCGTTATTCAATTTTCTGCAAATTTGGTCGTCTTGGTTGAAGTTGATAAAGTGAAAGGTTTACGAGTTATTTGCAATTTCATCAATCACGGTCAATTAAACACTACCGTACCAAACTTTAGTAAGTGGGCAGTGGACTAAAGGTCATAGTTGTCATATTGTGATTTTGATCAGTTTTCATACAATTTCTTTATCCATAATGAATAATAATCGGTATTCCAACTCCGAAATGGCAGATATGCACATAATGTATGGCAAAGCTTTTCGGAATTGTGCTGAAGCTGTTCGTTTATATTCCCAGGCATTTCCAAATCGGCGGATACCGAATAAAAAGGCGTGTGCCAACATTGACCGGCGTCTTCGTGAAAGTGGTACATATTATCAATTTATAAAAATTCTTTTCATATCGGGTTATCACAGGCACTAAAAATTTACTGTGGTAGGAGGTGAACTGCAAGAACACCAGTTTTAGAACAAAAAGTGTTGGATGCAATTGACGCTGATTCCACAGCAATCTATTGTCAATTGGCTAGAGAAAATATTTAAATCAGTCCACGACATGTAGAATTATTGAAACGGAACTCTTGAGACCTTTCCATTATCGAAAGAGACAAGCCTTTACTATTAATCATTTTCAAGCAAGAGTGAACTTTTCACGTTGGTTTCTAGAAAAATTCAGTAATGACCGAAATTACCCATCGATTATCTTATTCGTTTCGCCAGAAACGAAACTTTTAACTTCCATAACAATCATTACTACAATTGTCAAAATCCACGCGTTTTCATTGAAACCAATCATTAAAAGCAATTCAGTGTGAATGTATGGGCTGGTATTATTGGCAATAATTTAATTGGTTCATTCTTTTTACCACAACGTTTAAATGGTAACTCATACACCAATTTTTTGGATAATGATTTACCCGAGTTACTTGAAGATGTCCATCTGGATGTTAGGGGTCGGATGTGTTTCATGTACGATGGTGCGCCTCCTCATTTTGCACTCACTGCTAGGCGGTCATTGAATCGAACTTTGAATACAAACTGGATTGGACGTAGAGGACCGGTTCCTTGAAATGCACGTTCACCGGATGTAAACCCTATGGATTTTTTTTCAACGAATTTTTGATTGCTCTAACTTAATAAGAAATGATCCGCAATTATTTTTCAACGTACGTCAGTCAATCATGAAAATAATTCGTAAATGCATAGTAGTCAACGGTGAACAATTCGAACTTTTAATCAACTAATTTGTTTGTTAATTAATACTTTGTTTAACTTAATAAACTCTTTGACAACTATGACTTTTAGTCCACGACCCAGTTACTAAATTTTGGTGCGGTAGTATTTAATTGACCGTGATTGATGAAATTGCAAATAACTCGTAAACCGTTCACTTTATCAACTTCAACCAAGAAGACCAAATTTGCAGAAAATTGAATAACGGACCCAAAATACCTGACAAATCACACACAAAAAAGTTCGTGAAAACTAATACTTCCAGTCCATTCGTAGACAATCCAATCAAATCAGAAAAATCCTCGCCAACAAAGAAATAATTTTGATTAGGGATAGTATTTTGAAGTTCCTAAAGGTGTTCGAGTTATCTGCGAAAAACGATTTTCAAAATTCAACTTTCATGGCCTGTCACTTTGGAGTCATACATTTTAGAGAAAAATTTTATGTGACTGTTCGTCTTCAATTTATGTGTAGAGTATACACTTGAAGCAGGGGTACGTTTTTTTGGTTCACGTTGTATAGATCTAAAAGCCGTTAGGCAACATTGCAGCAGTAAGTAAGGGGCACTAACACATGGCGCTAAAATATATATTTCACGTATTGTAACAAACATTACACTATTAAAAAAATATATGTTTATTTAAATCCGAAATATAGCAGTCACATTTATTATAGCAACAAAAGCAAAAAGAGCATCACAAATATAAGAAAGGTGTTTTAAAGCGTAATATATATATATATATATATATATATATATATATATATATATATATATAACATAATATATTATTCAATTTTAATGTATGGAATAAATCTAAATACATCTTATGTATGAAGTCCTAAACCTATTTCCATTTACGAAATAATTGACAGATCATTTCGACACTTTGACAAGTTGTAAAATCTAAATCTTAAGAAATGAAAACCGGGGAACGCCTCATACTTGACAGACGTAAAAGTAAAATTAGATATTGTCAATCCTATTCGCTTTGCTTTTTAATAATGGCTAATTTAAATGAATGGGAAAAAATCATATTGCTTATGATGCGTGGTTACAGAGATCGTGTGAGGTCTTATAAAGAGGTGCGGATTTATTCAATAATGATTTTCCAAACCGTGCCCCTATTGCAAAATCAGCGGTACAGGAAACAGAAGATTTGAGGAAAAGGGAAACTGCACAGAGAGGTTTAGAACGAGACGACCAAAACAGCAGGAAATGGTGAAAAATGCTTGAACGCATTACTTACATTTACTGAGAATCCTGATAGTTCCATGCAGAAGTTAGCAGCAGCTATTAATATGTCGTTCATCAGTGTCAAGAATTCTGGAGGAAAGCAAAATTTCACTGCTATAAGATTCATCTTGTTCAAGAGCTGTCAGACGATGATTTCGGTAGAAGAAACGAATTTTGTGAGACCGTGATGGCTGATTGGGACGAGAACAATGATTTTTTCAATAGCATTGTTTTTTTCTGATCAAGTAACATTTATGCTGAATGTGAATGTGAATCGTCATAATTATAGGTACTGGTCAGATCAAATTTCCCAGCACCCTCAGAAAATAAAATATTTGGGCAGGGTTGTACGGAACTTGCACTATAGAGCCATTTTTCATAGAAGGGAATTTAACAGTTGAGAGATATTCGGATGCTCTTCAAAATTTAATCATTTTTCCTAACAGATGCACAGGCTTTCTATCGAGTGGCCAGCGAGGTCTGCCGAACTCTCGCCATAAGATTAGTTTTTCTGGAAGCAGCTAAAAAATAAAAATATACGCTACAAAACCGGAGAACCTCGGCGATTTAAGACAACGCATTCAAATTGGGTCTGATCTTATTACCGAAGATACGGTTCACAAGGTTATCGAAACATTTTACTACCACCTAGTCTTTTGCCAAGAAGTGTAAAGAACATATTCTGAACATTTAATTTAGTACATAGTACATAGCTTCGTAATTTTTTTTAACAGTTTTGCAATAAATATCTTATTAGAATATTAGATTTTTTTGTATCTGTCAATCGATAGCTTATGAAAAACTAAGATAGGAATGTGCAAACCGCTTTTCTTGATCTCTTAAGGTCGAAATGGTCTGTCTGTTTATCTTTTTTTGCAAATGGTTGAAGGGTATAGGACTTCAGGCATAAGATGTATTTAGATATATTCCGGGCATTAAAAAATTGAATAATACACATGGTGTTCCATTTGAATTGTCAAAGTTGCTTTTAATTTTTAGTAGAAGCGGCAACATTGCATCACTGAAAATATTTTTGTTGGATAGAGCATAATTGCTAATGTAAACTCTCCAATTTTCATCTATGTGACTTTACCAATAACTGAGATAATTCAGTCTACAAACTTGTGGGACACACTCAATATATATATATATATATATATATATATATATATATATATATATATATATATATATATATATAATATATAATATATATATATATATTTAAACTTTATTGTGACATCAATATATACTTCTTCAGGATCTAAAATGCTAAAATAAATATAAAATTGGACAAAATTAACAACTTACAGAATTATTGGAATTATTAATTTACATTGTCACTAAACTTTCTAACTGGATACTGTTTAATTAAATCTATATGTGAAAACATACAGATTTATTAATATAGAGACAAAAAGATTCGTGGTTCTAGTTAAAACTATCACCACATACAATAACTGTTGAATATACAATATTGTCATTATTTGTAGAGGCTGTTTATGACAATAATTGCCATTACTCATCTACTTTTTTTACATGTACATAAAAATAAAGGTTTCAGATTCATACTTAAAAAGGTCTAAATATATTGTAATGATAAGAGGTGCAAACAGTATTTTACAGAATATTTAATTCACAAAAGACGAACTGATCGTTACGTTTGTTTCAATTTTGAGATAGTAATTTTGTGGTAAAGAAGTCATACACTTAATTATTACTTTTCCAAATTTAGTCATATTTATTTCAACAAGTCACGTGTATGTTTTTGTTGGTTTGGATTAAGATAAATTTATTAAAATTATTGGGACGAATTTTAATGTACACTTTTAAAGTGAACACGGTCTTGAGATTGAGTTTTGTATTATTTTATCGACCAGGCTACAATCTTATCTTTCACAGTTGGATAAGATTAATTTAGGAAAACTATTTCTTGCAGAGAAATTTATATTGTGGTGACCCCTGGTGACTTTTATTTATTGATGTTCATTGCAGTTAGCTTGGCATCCCGCTATGATTGTGTAACGCATAACACTTTTCGCAAAATATTGATCAAAAGCATAAGGAAGATGTTCAATTGGATTTAAGTATTCTAACAGGTATCCATTCTTTGTAAATCGCTGTCGATACGGAGGTTTGTACAAGACGTTAAATGTGTACGGTGGTTAGGAATAGCAGCGCAAAATACCGTAGCGGAATCTAGCCTTAGTGGAACTAACTAAGTATAGTAATAAATCTTGCTCATTAAAACTGCAGGATTGATCCTTTGAAAATTACTGCTCTCTGTCTATGCGTTTGCGTTCATGTACGTACCCGTGTGCGGGTCATAAAGATATCAATTAGTTATATTCTATGCAATTTTTGACACGATCGTAGTTTGTCGGTAAAAAATTATAATGTCGAATTTAAGTGTTTTTTTTTAATTTTGTAATATCTAGCGATCAGCTTTATAGGAAAGTGTGTAAGCATATTTTTTAAAAATAATTTAATTTTGTATAATTTTTTTTTTATAATGCTTTTCAATACAAAGCCAAACAAATCTAACCATTAATTAAATAATATTGAAATGCTTATTTTTATTCTTTTCAAGTTATCATCTAGATATCTATTAAACTCTATCTCTCTAATCTGATATGAAGGTTTAAACGTTCATCTGATATAGATTATAGTTGTTATTGTTTTTACAATGTTGCCTATTTTTGTTAAGAACGTAAAGAGAGGTTGCATAATTAACCTAAAAAAATTATTATTAACATTATTTCATTTCTTTTAACTTCCACTTTGTAGGTTGGACGGTTCCACCAGCTATTTTCATTAATTATCACATTTTGGAGCGTCTGGTAATACCTGTTCTTTTGCTCCTTCTAAACACATCTGTCCGAACCAACAATGTCTTTAATGTGCACAATTTTCACAAATTCTTTCATATCATTGCTTTATTGTAGTAGGAACCGTCACATTCGTCAGTTTCTTCGTGCAGTCTGTTTTAATGCTTCTAGCCAATAGAGTTTTTATCCTTTCTTATACAAACAAATTTAAGAGGTGATTCTCCCATGAAAATTAAGGGGGGTTTTCGGTAAACAATTTTTTGAAAACACCATCCCCTGAAAAGGATTCTAATAAAAATGTTTTTCTTTTTTATCTTCCCCTAAAGAATCGAACCTTGATGAACAGTATCTGTTAAAGCTACACTTTCTGAAATATTTTCACCCCTGTAGTACTTTTCTAAGGGGTTGAAATAATCAACCCCTAAGATGTTTTTTCTTATAACTTTTTTTTTACAAAACTTTTTACATTTAAAAAGTATATCTAAAAAGTCCCATTCATTGACTAACATGGCACAATCCCTCTTTCAATTGTTTCTATGCATTCCATTTTAAACAACCGGCAACTAGACCTTACGGCAAAACACAATCGCGTTAAACAGTTCGACTTTTTGAAAACGCACTGAAATACATTTACTTTGTTTTCTCGTTAATCTTTAACTTTCCAAAAAAACTTGAAGAGATCAAAAAGTCAATAAATGAATAATATACATCTTAAATGTGAAAAGTTTTGTCGAAAAAAAGTTATAAGAAAATACATCTTAGCGATTGATTATTTCAACCCCTTAGAAAAATTCTACAGGGCTGAAAAAATTTCAAAAAGTGTAGTTTTATTCACATATACTGTTCACCAAGTTTCGTTTCTTTAGCTTAACATACAGGGAAGATAAAAAAGAAAAACAATTTTTTTTTAGAATTGGAGGGGCGTACCTTTTCAGGGGAGGGTACTGATATTGATTTATATTTTAGGTATATTTTCCTTTCTTTAGACTTCTGGTCGTACCTTCGAAAAGACAAGTTGCAGAGTAATTAGCGTTAATTACACGTTCTAATTAATTAATCAACCGCGTACCGGGATTAAACGGGTTCTTCGCCGCTTTCTCTAAAGTAGTGGTCACTGTTAACACACCACTAGCAGGAAGGATATCGAGGACAATTGACGTAGACAGCCAGCCACTGAAGAAATGAGCCAATCACACGAAGACGAAGGCCGCAGGTAAATTAATTTATTCCTACATTATATCTTTTAACCTATTAACAAAATCCTCCATTTCTGTCAGACTCCTATCTCTAAGCCTTATTCAGCGGGGTGTCAGGCTGCTCTTCGGTGGGTGTCCACCTTCCGCAATAAAAGAAACATTTGTAATTTTTTAATTACACATCCCAATGCACATGCTAACCTACCATGGTAAACCCGCACCTCCCAGCCCCCTATCCCTTACCCTAACCCCAACACTACGCTGCCGTAGCTTCGCTACTGGTAGCACCAACCCGGACTACGACGACTACGACGTTAACGCGAACGGCCACCAGGACGCCACTCTCATCCTTACCCTCCACGTTGTCCATATCCTTCTCATCTTCCTCGTCATCTAACGTTAGCCAACCCAAATCCCGATATTGCTTACGCAATATTCCCAAAAAAGTTGTTTTCCAAAAGCAGCTGTACACCAACTTGCGCCCTGCCCAACGCCCCTAGGTGAATCTTAGGTTCAACCAGAATCACACCACCCTAATCGAAACCTCTCAACCCATCCCGACCGCTGAAGTGGAGAAATCCACACAAGCCACCTTCGGAACCCCATCCGTTACATTATCTCTGTACGGCCCAACCCACACCCGACCCGAATCCAAACTCCTCTCCCGGCCAAGTGTCATTCGTGAGGTTGACAGTGACATAACCAAAGAAGAAATTATACAGCCAATCGACCTTCCCCAAGTTATCAAAGCCATCCGTATAGTTTCTGGAGCCACCAACCGTCCCACATCCTTTGTTCGTATCCTTGCCCACTCCAAATCACCCATAGACCTCCTCTTGCATAACGAAGTCTGTATGTTCGGCAGACGCTACAAATGCGAGCCTCCACACACCACCAATCCTATTCCTAAATACTGTTCCACCTGCACCCAAGTGGGCCACCCAGCAGTAGAGTGTCCTACCCGTTCCCTGAAATCCCAAGTCTGCCTTCCATATCCTCGCCAAAGTGTAATAAACGCGGCGGATCTCACCTTACTATAGTTTCGACTGTGTGAAACGGCGGGAAATCCCATCCTCCCCTACCAACATGTCCCCCTTTCCAAGCTGGAAACACCTTCCACCACCTTCTCCGATTCTGAGGATGAGAGCCACGAGCACTTTCTCAGGGTCAACACCTTTCTGCGAGCCCTAAAGTTTACCCTGTTCAATATCTTCCCCGATAGGCGTGAACTTATAACAAAGAGCATGGACTACCTAGAGATGGAGTTCTTAGATAGGAAATTGTACTGCGCTTGGAGCGGTGCAAAGACCGGTTTTTGTACCCCTTACTACCGACCGGAGTAAACTCCTATCCACACTTCCTAATTTCCCATCCTTCATTCCCGCAACAATCGATCTGACGATAGGGCTGTTAAGCGGTGGCCTTCGAAGAAACGCCACCAAACCAAAAACTATTCGATACAGGCCTATACAAATACTACCTGAACCAAAACTAACCAACCACACTCAACATATCCACTGCAACAAACCTTCGAACAATCCCAAGAAAAACATGCCTCCTTTTAAAATGATACCCACCCTTTCCTAAATTAACTACCTTCAAACCTTGAATAAAGCTGCAACAAACCACTTCCTAGGCCAATGCTTCGGCAATAACCTCCCGACCAACCTTCCTTCTATCACCACTGCATTTCAACCAACATCCCCAAGCAGACTACCGCGATTAAAGAGCCCAAAACGCACCAAACAAATCCCAAGAAAACTACCACCACCAATATTAAGAAAAGGAATTAACCCAATTTTATCGGAAATGATTACCAATCCCACAAAAATAACTCCGAACAATTACCAATCCCCTGATTAAAGAAAAGCGACGGATATACCGTCGATTTCGGAAAACAGGACCCAATCTTAAACTCGAGTACAACTAAACGCACTAATCCGAGACAAATAAATACGCCCAGGAAAACTGGATTAAAGAAACAGCCAAACTCGACTATCGTGAAGGCCCTAAATTTTGGCACAAATTTAAGGTCCTAACAGAACAAAAACCAAACAAAATTGCCACCTAATCAACCCTTAAGGTAACCTCGTAGTTTCGGACCAAGAGAAAGCTGACCTGTTCGGCCTTCACCTGCAAGACGTTTTCACCACACCCGATGATCCATCGTTTGACAACTATTTCAAAGCTCAGCTCGAGCAAAACCTTGAGGTGTTCCAAAACCAAAACCACAGACCACACGGGCTATAAGACAACGACCCTTTGCTTAGTCCCATCTCACCCGAACAAATACTACAAACCTTTAGACAAGGGAGAAATTCCACTCCTGGACAAGATGGATTTAACCGACAAATACTCAAGAACTTACCACAAAACGCCATTAGACAGTTAGCCTGAATGCACAACAGATGCCTTGCCCTATCCTATTTCCAGACGGAATGGAAGTCCGTTTCAACCGTCATGATACCCAAACATAGATCCGACCCTTCCCAACCTTGGTCATACAGACCGATTTCTCTTTTACGTTTTAATCGGCAAATGTCTAGAGACAATACTCTCCCAAAATTAGCATTTCGAACCCAACGACCACCAAGGTCAGTTCGGTTTCAACCGACCCGCTCCTGCCGCCCCAAGGAAACTTAACGGAACCTCCAAATTGAACCCGGGAGTTCCTGGCATCCTTAATTCAAACCCATTCACAAAAGCACCAGAACAATACCAAACTAAACTTATTCCCCCCATTTTCCACTCCATACTACAAACTTTAAAGGGAGAAATTCCCTCCTTCAGACTTTTAACCGACCCCGCCTCCCAAACGCCCTGGCAATTCATAACGATCTTGCCTACCATTCCACAAAATTTTCAAACCCATTGTTCCAAACCCGATACCCGAAACCCTTCCCAAATTTAAACATCCCATTTCCTTTAAAGGTTTTACCAGGGAATTCAAGAAGACAAACTCTTCCCCAAAATCTTTAAAGAGAAAACGAAGCCACCGCCCAAAAAGCCGGCAACCGCCCTCCTTGAAGAACCCATTACACTCTAACCTTAAACATGCAAAATATACATTTTTTCCCATAAAGTAAAAACATTAAAATTGTTACCGCTTATAATACATAAATAAAACACATCACAAGCACATAAACCCAGGGCTTAGAGGGAGAAGATCCCTAAACTGTCAGAAGATCAAATATGAAAAGAAACCAAGAAGAAAGAAGAATCCCCGAAGAAAGAAGCAAACGATTAACAAAAATCCTTTCTTTATGTTTCTTAGTATCTATTGTAACACATGATATTTTTGTTGTCTATTATTTTTATTTATTGTTTGCATAGTTATCTGGGTGGTTTCGTTTCTATGTTGCTTTCTTTTTTAATGTTTTCCGTAACGCAGAAACTTCTGCGTTAGGAATTCTTCCATTAAATAAGAAACTGCGACCGCCCACAAAAGATGATGCATTAACTAAGTCTGCTGTGTGTGAATCTATAATTGACAGTAAATCATCTGTATCGGATATTTCGCATAACTTGACTGAAAATTGTAAACACTTAAAGAAATTAGAAGATGGAAAATGGCAAACTGCAAATCTTAAAGTGAAACGTAATAAAACTATAATAGCAATAATGCTGAATCTAAGTGCGCAATTAAAGCGGTTCAAGACAAAGTTTATCTTCACATTTATAAATTGGATTCTACCACAACCACTGAAATGTTGCATGATTACCTCAAAGATGCTTTTCCAGGCGTAATTTGTGAAAAATTACAATCTAAACATCCCAACTATTATACATCGTTGAAAGTAACTGTGCACGACACATGACCCAAAAAATAAATTAAAGATGTGCACGGACTAAGTTCTAAAGAAATATTAGCTTATTGGTCGAGCCCTTAAGGATAATCTGCAACACTATGATTAACTCAGGAAACTTTCCAGAAATACTAAAACTGCGATAATTATACCAATACCTAAAAATATGACAAAGATGATGTGAATTGCTGTAAGCCTATTTTCATCTTGCCCATATTCTCTAAAATGTAATAGTAGTATTTCGAAAACACCACACTCTTTCACGACAAGCAATACGGTTTTCGTAAAGAACGAAATACCTCTAATGCTATTATGGAATTCACTAGCAGCTCTAAAGCAGGATTTGATTAAAAAAATGCTCTCTGTAGCGACCTATCTTGATCTGTCAAAACCATTTGGCTGCGTCAATCATGAAATCCTCACTCAGATGTATGTATAATTTTCATTCTTAAAGTTGCTCATTAATTTCAACACATCTAACTCATTATGTTCTTTTTAAACAAGAACTAACTAAAAAAACTGCCTGTAACTACTGGAATAACCCAAGGATCTATTTTAGGTCCACTACTTTATTAATGACATGCCTTTATGTTTACCAGCTGACATCTTTTGTATCCTTTACGTGTACGATGTGACTCTTCTTTCTACTCACAGTGATTTAAATTCAACTCTTAATATATCGCGTGATAGCGTAAACTTGATTAACAGTTGGTGTGCATTTAATAAACTTAAAATCAATGCAAGTAAAATGGCCGTAATGTACTTTTCAACAAATAGGTCAATCGTTGATTGTGGTTCCAAGTTTGTACCCAACGATAGGTTCGTGGGTTGCGTCATGTACACTCGTTTAAACTATAAATCGCAATGCGAGGTAATCGCCAAAAGGATGAACAAAGCTATTTTCCTATTCTGGAGATTGTCAACATTGTGTCAGAAAAGGTTATTTTCACCACTTGCTATGCTTTAATCCAGTCCACCGTACATTACACCATTTTAGTTTGGGGTTATTCGTGAGTAACCATTTTTAAACTGCAAGGTAAAGCCATACGAATACTAGCTGGTATTAGCTAACGCGACAATTGCAACCAAGCTTTCATGAAATTCAAGGTATTGACATTCCATCTATATATATATATATATATATATATATATATATATATATATATATTTAAAGCGGTGTGCTATATTAAGAACAATGAATCCATATTTCCACAGATTTGTATGAATCACTCTTACAATACTCGAACTAAATGTGACATTTAATTACATTACTTCAGGCTGACAAATTCCCAGAAAGAAAATTACCAGGCTAAAACATTCTTTAACTGTATTCTAGTCGGTATTAGGAAAATACTTGCGTCTAAATTTAAAAGTACCATTAAAAAAATTTAATGAAAAATGCTGTTTTTGACTTTTATCAAATATTTCTGAAATAGCTGTATATTTAAAAAAATATGAAAATATCTAGATATAAACCTTAAACATATCGATTAATTATGTTTAAGAATTTATATTTTTTCAATATGTTTTTAAAGGAAATTTAATTTCACATAGCTTTTCTTTATAAAGTTTATTAATGTAAAGCGGACTAAATGCAAAAATTAAATATAAAATATGATCGAAAATGCTTAAGCAGTATTATCGATATAAGGGGGCGGCTTTGGAATTTTTTTTAAGTTAGCATCTAGATGTCCATTAACTTCTATCTAATATGAAGCTTTAAACGTCTGTTTGGCATAGATTATTGTTTTGGTTTTAACATTGTTGCCTATTTTCATAATGTACTTATAAAGGAAGCTGCATAATTATCCTAAAAAATTATTATTAAGATTATTTCATATCTCTCAATTTCCATTTTGTAGGTTGGAAGACCGTATGGTGTTCCACACCAGATATTTACCTCTTGCTTTGGTACATTGCTATATATTAATAAGTAGATATTCTCCTATCTATGTTGGTGCTTCACCTTTCATTCTTGTTTCATGCAAGGCATAGATGCCCATTTTACGTTATTTTAGTTCCTTCTGTATCTCCTGATCTGTTGTATTCAGGATTTCCAGTACTCTTTTCGTCCAACTTGTTATACTTTTAGTACGTTCACGTCCAAAGGTGTTTACTGGTTTTTTGAACCAGTCTTTATATTGGGCAGGTTGCTAACACAACTCTACAGCAATCCTACTTCATCCGGGCTTGAGACCGACGGCACCACCCATTAAACTCCTTAGTTCTCCAGATGTGTATTGAAAATGCAAGGCGCAGACGGAAAAACTGGAAATAGGCCCTTTGATCCACCAAACTACACTGAAAGCCATGACAACCTTTCAGAATATCTTCTTTCGGGCATAAATAACAATTATTTTCCGAACTTTAGGTTTACATAATGTCAGGTTGCGTTGACGCACCCTGTATGTAGGATGTTATAATGACGTGTATTATGTGTTTTGAGCACGAGTGTATTGAGTTTGAACGAAAAAAAATTTTTTTGTGTGTATGCATAATGTATGTGGGTGTATGATACGCCACTGGAAATGTAGGAGAAATATAATTCAGTATGTAGATACGTGTATTTGAATATTAGAGAGACTTTAGTGTTGGAATAATTAGATTCTGATGAATGTAAATGTGAAGAGAAATTTGTCGATGGGACGATAATGCTTGCCACTGTATTGCTACTGTTTTGCCACTATATGGAATGGAATGTTTGAAGATAAATGAGTAATCTTTGCCAGAAGATGTGAAGTATAAGTGTAAAATGTTTTAGAAAATATGTAGAGAAAGATTGGGTATGTTTAAGTGTTAATTATAGAAAGTTTTCGTAATGTTGTGCAATTTTTTTGAGAATATATGTATGTATATGGAATTTGAGACCTTAGACGGTATTTATTTTTGGAAATGTTGCGGAAGCAGATCGAGCGTAGGTTGGAGATAAATGTTGAAAGTTGCGTAATGGTCCAGAGTGGCTACTGAATGAATGTAATGACGAAAAATGATTTCTTCATGAAGTAATTGGAAAATTTGTAAGTAAGAACAAATATGGCGATGTATTGTAATTACACGCGTGCTTGTATAGATGGTAGCATCTATTGGAACTATGGAATTTTGAATGAATACTATTGGAGAATATAGCGCGGAACGAAGACATGTTTAAAGATGGATGACTGAAGTTATAAATAGGAAAGTCAGGGATTGACGAGTTAGTTAGGGTTAGTTAGCTTTTGGCTTTTGGTGAGAGACGCGCGCGCGAAGGTTGTGTGATAGAATGGGATGATGTTGTAGTTATGTTTGTGAATAATAGTGAGGCAGTAATTGTTTAAACAACTGCGTAACCCGAACCGGGGATGAATCGTAAAAGACATTCATAAACAAAACAATAATTAAATTGAAGTTGAAGATAAAATTAGTTTGTTTATTTTCAAGAAAATAATAAGTGCGTAAGCAGATTTGAATAAATATAACAGTTGTAACGTTAGTAGCGTCAAGGTTAGCGCGTGTTCTTGTACCGACATTCAGTTAAAAGTATTTATGGGACCACCTGTTAAGTGAACGAAGTGTTCGTTGTATATTAAGCAACGTTATATGACATTGAAAGTTTATTTGTATAAGGGACTAGATTGGTGTAAAGGTTGCTAGAAATTTTAAGAGGCAACCAAATGTTTACCGTTATTACATGTTTGTGGGAGTAATAACCTCGCATAGTGAACTATTCGCGAGTGTACAGAGGAATAAGTTTTGTTGAGCCTTTGTAATGTAGCGTCATGCAATTTAAGGATTACAAATGGACTACAAATAATTGATTTACGGAAGAAAGAAGAGAGAAAGGCGTAGGATTAATGGACAATTTTAAGTAAGAAATTAGATTTAGGAATTTTAAAAACTCATTTAAGCCCGATTATCTTTTTGGTTAGTTTATTTGCGTATTGTTGTTTCAATTATTAAGTAGTTTTGAAAGGAAGAGATAATCGTTCTTGAGTCTTATTGTATGGTTTGTTTTAGTAGTAAGAATACAAAGTGGTATTTGGTGGTTTAACCTTCAACCACGCTGATGTAAATTTATGTAGATATTTGTGTTTTTGTTTCATTTTGTACAGGACAATATATGTATTTACCGTTGATTGTTATTCTGTTGTTTATTTAGCCAGGTATGAGACACAGTTGTAACATTTACTTAATTGGTGATCTAGTTTTGACAATTTTAAAAGTAAGCTTTGCATATTTTAATTTTCAGATTTATGAGCAACCGGAAAGGTTTTATTTAGCCAGGTTGATTGCAAAATTTTCATGTTAGTTTATTTAACGCAGTACAATTAAAGTATAATTAAAGACAAGAGTTTTGAGAAATTATACAGGTACGGATGTCTATTACGATTCAGAGAGATTATTTTGAAGTAACATTTATTAAGCCGAAGACATTGATCTTCTTTTATTTAGGATTTTCCAAAATTAATTACCGAATATTGGATGAAGAAATATTTTATTCAGTAATAAGTAGAAATTTAACGTTATACATATACGAGGGATACGCAGAAAATAATCAGTTACCGTATTATAATTTTTGTTTTGGATATTTTAGTTTACGAGGTGTATTCAAAAAGTTTTTAATAACCTGGGTAGTGCTAAATTTATTTGAGTTTGAGTTGAATTGTTTGGGACGAGTGTTTGTTTTAGAACCTTCGTATAGGAGTTTATCGAGTAAGCACAATCCTACTTTCCACAATCAAGTAGGGTTAATTAACATCCAGCTTAAGACAATTATTTTAGCAAAGTTTCGATTGTGGTGGCGCCTAGAGACATATTTTTCCCGGACTGAGCTGTTTGAATGTAGGTGTAAGGTGTTTGAGCACATTAATCATTCATTTTACTTATTATTTCGACCACGCCCATCTCCCTGTTAGCTGGCTTGGCAACCCGCTTACATTAGTAAGCATGCACGACGCCTAGTGCGGTTTGGACGCGTAACAATAATTAGTTCACGGTTAAATCCGAAACTTTTATTTTACTAAAAGAAACACAAGTCATTTTGGATATTTCTGACATTTATATTTCTAGAATCGATGGTTTTACAATTCATCATGTAAAATTTGTATGATACACGAAATTGTTAATAACCAAAGCCTTAAAATCCATACAAGATAGCACGATCTCCCTCCACACACAAAAACACACACGCACGCACGCGCACGGGCACGCATCCATGCTCACACGCACGCATGCATGCAGTCACGCACGCACTCACCCCTTCCCCCCAAATAAATACACACACCCAGACATTTTTCAAAAAGCACTTTTTTGGACTCACGGAACCTCAAAACGGATACTTCCGGTATCAGCTTAATTTGTAGTTTTTAAGCCGATTACAATAATTTGCAGACTTAAAAATTAATACAACTCTTCACGCAGGAAGTGTAGCATAATCTACCCACCGTTCTTGGTGACGTTATAGACACCACAACTAAGTATAACCGCATAAAAGTTAAGTTAAATTAAAATTTTGTAAATACTGTACTTAATTTTTATGTTTCATTTTTTATTTTTATTTTCAAAAATACTCTTTTCCTGTTGATCGATCTTCTTTTATGAAATTCGCCTCGTAATTTTCTGCGATTTTTATGTCTATTAATACGTGATGTTACAAATTTGTTTGCAGAAATATTCATCACACGCACACGCACGCACGCACGCACCACGGGCGCGCACACACACACACATATACTCACATTTTCGGATTTGTAGTCTTACGTAATTAGATCACGGTTAAATTCTAAACTTTTGTATCCTATTTTTATTTTAATAAAAAGAAACACAAGTCATTTTGGATACTTCTGACATTTACATTTCTAAATTGATGGTTTTCAACTTTATCACGTAAAATTTGTATGATACAGGAAATCGTTAATAACCAAAGCTTTATAATCCATATAAGATAGCAAATCTGTTCTAATTAGTGGTTTAGAGGACACATTCATGCTTTTATTGATCGTGCTAACTTGAAGCTCATATCTGGTACGTTTCCCAAACTAAAGTTGACAGGGGCGAACTGAGCCGCAGGGATGCTCGGAAATTTCCCTATAGACTAGAAGGTTGTGAGCTGATTGCTAACAGGATGCAAAATTAATTTAAATCAACAATTTTTGCACATGGTGCGCATCTGTGATCTGCATCAATATTTCTTTCTACTGTAGCAAATGCAGATATTTAAATTGAATTTCTTGTTTTATACTTTGGTAATGATTGACAAAACGTTTCTCTCATTTGGTGTATATACAAATGGACTATGCCTTATCTACATTTTTAATGACGCTTTCCGTTAAACTCCGTATATATTTGGTTTTAGGGGAATAATATCACGTAAGGTTCCTTCAGTCATTAGACACTTTACTAAGTTATCTTGGAAACTATTCCGGTTTCCAGGCGATTTGATTATTGAAGTGCATCCATAACCCGTGTGCATTTCCCCCATCTCTCCGTAGCTTACATTTCCGGATGTTTCAAATTGATTTTCGATTTACTGCCTTCAGAAAATTTGCGTGACTAAAAATGTGTAGACTGTAGCCATGTACGAGTGCTATCCATATTGTATGCGTGGGCTTCCTAAATGTGTATTTTAATAATAAGTTTACGCCGGAAATGCAATTAACTAAAAATCAGCTCGCTGGTTTAGGAAATTTAAAATTTCTCTGAACGCGGAATAAGCTAAGCACGTTACGTGCATTAACGTAATTACAGTAAACGAGGCGCCATCACAGTTAACTGGTTCCCTAATAATCAAATCCCTGTCGCATCAATTCCAAATACAAGACTAAGGACAAAATAATGTTTCTGATATGAATACGAAATACCTGTATATTTTTCTCGGAAAAATATGCGAGGTATCGTATAAACAGGCTGCTTTTGACTCCGTTCTACTTTGCATTAATTAGAATAATAAAGCCTTGATATATGAAACTTATAATTTAACTAGTTGTAGAAAATATTTTGTGTATTTTAGGAATCTTACTAGAGCTATGATAAGACTCATTTAAATTACATAACCACGACGGCATCGTACCGTATGGAAGATTACGCTTATTTTATAGAAAAGCATTTCAAAGCAGCAAAGCTTTGTAAGCGAAGCTGAATTTGGAAGACGGTAATGACTTAATATTTTACAAACTCGGAAGTTATTTAATCTCCTTAGTTTAAGACTTTGCTACTACAATTACTAACAATAACACAAAACAATCATGTTTTGGTGACTTGCGGATCTCTCTTTCTTAGGGAAATATTTTCTTTTTTGTCCCTGAATGCTGCAATATTTTGACGAGAGATGTAAATTTGTAATCCAATGTTAAACCAAATTTTATAATTCGTTACATATTACAACTGCTACTAATTGGTGCTTATTGTTGATGACAAATATCTAAAAATACATGCTTCTCTTTCTGTCTTGATTCGCTTAGTGGTAATAGAAATATAAATATAGAAATACATACCGTGAGCGGCTAAATTATGGAATAAATTCAATAATTCTTAAATCGGCAACTTCAGAGAAAAATCCCGATACCCGTCGATTTTTATTTGTAGACGCACGGTTGTTCAGGTTATTAATTTATTTTTGAGGTTACCTATCTAAGCGTGATGACGTCATTGATGATTTTTTTTAATGGAAAGGGGAGGTCATAGCAATAATTTTGAGTATTTGCGTTACGTATACAGGGTGATTCAAGATTATTGTTGTTCTATAAAAATACACGCGAACTAAAAAAGACAACTATTCCAAATTTGGTATGTAGACATAATAGGTCATGATCTATCTTTTAAAACTATTTTCAAAAGTGCAACGTTGCCACTTCTACCAGAAACCGATGGCAACTTTGAAAATTCAAATTGAATACCCTGTATATTATTGCATTTTCGGATTCTGCATAAAATTCTAAGCAACTTTTGTTAATATTTCCCTATACCCGTCTCTAAGCGTTACATAAATGACCTCTAAAATAATAATAATAATAATAATAATAATAATAATAATCTTTATTGTGTTAAAAACGTGTTCAAGCACATACACTCGTCGGTTTAAAAACAAAAATAACTATAAAATATAAAAATAGATCACAAAAAAAACAAACATATAAGTATAATACTAACAAATTAACTAATTAACTAACATGACATAACACTAATTGACAAACTAATTTACTGCACTTTATTCCGGTCAATACATGCTTCAACAAATTCATCCACCGAGTAAAATGCGTGGTGTATAAGAAAATTTTTTATACTTAGTTTAAATACAGTAATCGGTTGACATTTAAAATTATCCGGTAGGCAATTGTATAGCTTTTGTGATTGGTATACAATACCTTTCTGAGATTTTGACAACCTACAAAAATTGACTCGAATATTTTCTTTTTTCCTCATGTCATATTCATGTATTTCCGATTGCCGCAACATTAAAGATATATTTTTCTTTGCATAACATAACGCTTCCAAAATATATAAACAGGAAAACGTAAGAATTTTCAAATTTACAAATTCATGGCGACACTCTTCATTAAATTGAAGATTAGCTAATACTCTAATGACCTTGCGTTGTAATTTAAATATTCTATGCCAATTGGAACTGCACCCCCACACTAGAATAGCGTAAAGAAGTGTACTTTGAACTAGAGCAAAATAAGATGATTTCATTATGTTTGTTGAAGCATTATTTTGTAATTTTCTAAACAAAAAGATGAATTTATTCATTTTTTTTGCAACAATATCACAGTGCCTATCAAAATTTAAACGTGAGTCAATAACACAACCCAAAAAAGATATTTCTTTTGAAATTAAGTCCGTTTTGCCTATTCTCAATGACAGAGGCATGACTATTGTTTTTGCTGTATTTAATTTTAACTTATTACTTTTGTACCAACTAGATACAAATTCCACTCCCTCCAGAGCTTTAGAAATAGCGATTTCGTAATTTGAGCTAGTTGAAATTATAGTGGCGTCATCCGCATACAGAATGCAATTAAGTTCCGCGGGCATTGACGCTGGCATGTCATTAACATATATTAAAAATAACAAAGGACCCAAGATAGACCCTTGTGGAACACCATTTTTAATATGTAACTTCTCGGACAAGACGTTATTAAAGAGAACGCACTGATACCTATCACATAAAAAAGATGATATTAAAGAAGCGCTTAAAACGCTAAAGTTATAAATCAAGGTTAATTTGTTTATTAATATTTTGTGCGAAACACAGTCAAACGCCTTAGAAAAGTCCACAAAAGCCGCTACAACATAATTGCCTTTTCAAAACTTTCTAAGGTATTACTTACAAACGTAGTTATTGCATCAGAGGTTCCTCTTCCTTTTCGAAAACCATATTGCTGTTTGTAGAAAACATTATTGCTTTCAAAGAAATTCACTGCTTGTTTGTATAGTACTTTTTCTATTATTTTACTAAATATAGGCAAAATCGAAATTGGTCGATAATTGTTTAAATCGTTTTTATCATTGCCCTTTTTGAAAAAAGGCAGCACAAGTCCCACTTTAATACATTTAGGAAAGATTCCAGTTTTAATAATAATGTTCACCAACTTTGTTAATGGTTTTATGAAGACACTTATGTTACGCTTTACAAAATTGGCACTGAAACCGAACACATCTCTGGTACCGCCATTATTCAAGCTCTTAATGACATCACGTAGCTCCACCTGAGAAAATAAAATAATAATCTAACCAACCGCACACTTAAAAATAAAAATCGACTGGTTTCGGAATTTTTTTCTGATTTAATTTGGTTTGAAAGTTCTGTCATAATAATCTTTCGAAAAAAATTGATTCACTTCATATGTCGAGCAGTTTACTATCAAGAATACAGAAATAATTCAGTTTAAATCTGACAACAAAAAGAAAGTAGCAAAAAGAATAGATTTTTTAGATATCGAGTTGGCACGAGTCAAATTTAAGACCCTTACTACTTACTTCAGTACTTAATGGTATTACATAGTAGGTATTTGTACTAAGTGAATAACTTATAATTAATAATAATGGCACCATTTGTAGGGTTGTGTTGACGCACCCTGTATGTAAGATGTAATAATGACGTGTATTACGTGTTTTGAGTACGGGTGTATTGAGTTTAAACGAAAAAAAATTTTTTTTTTGTGTATATGCATAATGTATGTGGGTGGATGATACGCCACTGGCAATTTAGGAGAAATATCATTCAGTATGGAGATACGTGTATTTGAATGTTATAGAGACATTGTTGTTGGAATAAATAGATTCTGATGAATGTAAATGTGAAGAGAAATGTGTCGATGGGACGATAATGTGTTGCTACTGTTGACTACTGAATAAGAAATGGAATGTTGGAGGATAAAGGAGTAATCTTGGCCGGAAGATGTGAATGTATAAGTATAGAATGTTTTAGGAAATATGTAGAGAAAGATTTGGTATGTTTAATTGTTGATTATAGAAAGTTCTCGTAATGTTGTGCAATCAGTTTTGAGAATACGTGTACGTATATGGGATTTGAGACCTTAGACTGTACTTATTTTTGCAAATATTGCGGAAGGAGGATGAGCGCATGTGAGAGATAAACGTTGAAAGTTGTGTAATGGTCCAGAGTGGCCACTGAATGAATGTGATGACGAGAAATGGCTTCTCCATGAAGTAATTGTAAAATTTGCAGGTAAAAACAAACATGGCGATGTATTGTAGTTATAAGCGTGTTTGTACAGAGGGTAGCATCAGTCGGCACTAAGAAAGTTTGAGGGAATACCATTGGTGAATAAAGCGAGGAAGTCAGACATGTTTAAAGATGGATGGCTTGAGGTATAAATAGGAAAGTCAGAGATTGACGGGAGCTTTTTGGCTTTTAGCTTTTTGGCTTTTTGGTGGATGTCAGTGAGAGCTCGGTGGGAGACGCGAACGCGAGGTGAAGTATGAAATCAGAATGGGTTGAGTTGGAGTTATATTTGTGAATAATATTGAAGGCAGTCATTGTTTAAACAACTGCGTAACCCGAAAGGGGATGAATCGTATAAGACATTCATAAATAAAACAATTAATAAAATTGAGATTGAAGACAAAATCAGTTTATTTTTCTTCAAGAAAAAGTGCGTAAGCAGATTTATAATAGGATAACAGTTGTTACGTTATAGTGTTGAGTGCGGCGCGTGTACTTGTAATGATCTTTAGTTCAAATTATTTATGGGACCACCTTTAAGTGAACGAAATATTCGTAGTAAATTGAGCTAATGTTAAGATAATTTTATATGACATCAAAAGTTTATTTGTGTAAGGAAAGGCTTAATTGTCCTAAAGGTTGCGAGAAACTTTAAAGAAGCAACCAAATGTGTACAGATTATTACGGGTTATTGGAGTAATAACCTCGTATAGTTGGATTAATCGCGAGTACCGAAAGTGTTTGTGGAATTGTGAAGTACTTGTTATGTGCCTTCAGGCAATCTAAGGATACACATGGACTACAAATAATTGGTTTACGGGAAGAGAGAAGCAAGAAAAGCGTAGGATGAATGGACAGTCTTTAAGTAAGAATTACATTTAAGAACTTTGACAATTCAGGTGAGCACGATTATTTTTTTGGGTAGTTTTATTTGCGTATTGTTGTGTAATTTTTATTTAATTAATTAGTGTTGAAGGGAAAAGGTAATCGATCTCGAGTTATGTTGTATTGGCTGTTTTAGTAGTAAGAATTTTTGCAGAAACGCAAATTTGTATTGACAGTGGTTTTTCAACCACGCTGTTGTAGTGTATGTAAACATTTGTTTATTATTTTGTGCAGGACAATATATATATTTATCGTTAACTTTTATTCTGTTGTTTATTTAGCCAGTTATGAGATACATTTGTGACGTTTACTTAATTGGTGACCTAATTTTCGACAAGTTAAATGTAGACTTTGCATATTTTGGTTTTGAGATTAATGAACAACCTGAAAGGTTATATTTGCCAGGTTAATTTTAAAAAGAAAATTTTCATGTTAGTTTCGTTTAACGCAGTACACTAATGACGGATCAGCTGTTGATTTAAAAATTTCATTAAGTATAACTAAGAGATGAAGTTTTGAGAACTTACATATTTACGAATGTCCCATACGATTCAGAGGTATTATAAAGGAACAATTATTAAGCCAATGACATTGATTTTCTTTTGGTTAGGAATTTTAAAAATTAATTATCGACCATTGAATGAAGAACTATTTTATGCATTAATAAGTAGAGATTTAACTTTATATGTATACGAGGGATACGTAGAAAATATTCAGTTAACGTGTTATAACTTTGGTATTCTGGATGTACAGAGTACAATCAGGAAGTTTGTGACGACCCGTGTATTTCAGTTTTTTTTTTATATAACTGTTGGTTACGTGAATGCAGCTAAATTTGAGTGATAAATTTTGTTTTGGAAATTGTGGTTTACGAGGTGTATTCAAAAAGTTTCTAATAACCTGGGTAGTACTAATTATATTTGAGTTTGAGTTGAATTGTTTGGGACGAGTGTTTGTTTTAGAACCCTTGTGTAAGAGTTTACTGAGTAAGCACAATCCTACTTTCCACAATCAAGTAGGGTTAATTAACACCCAGCTTAAGACAATTATTTTAGCAAAGTTTCGATTGTGGTGGCGCCTGGAGACATATTTTCCCGGACTGAGCTGTTTGAATATCGGTGTAAGGTGTTTGAGCGTATTAATCATTCATTTTACTTATTATTTCGACCACGCCCATCTCCCTGTTAGCTGGCTTGGCAACCCGCTTACATTAATAGGCATACACGACGCCTAGTGCGGTTTGGACGTGTAACACATTAAGTGAAACACAGCGAATTGAAGTATTAACTATGATTGGATGTGGAGATAAAACTAGAACGCAACTAGAAGTATGTAACTTGTTTAATACAAAATATCCTGATATATCTATCGGACAATCCACAGTTAGTAAAATTGAGAGAAAATTTAGGGAAACTGGTCACGTTAGACACATTGCAAATGTAAAACTTGATGTGTTGTTAAGTTTGGAAGAAAATCCTCATAGTAGTTCCAGAGCAATTGCAGCTGATGAAGGCAATTCACAAAGGTCGGTGTTACGTGTACTTAAAAAGGAGAAATACCATCCGTATAAAATCCAAAATGTGCAGGAACTCAATGAAGATGATCCGGATCGCCGAATGCAGTTTTGTGAAGTCATGCAAGACTTATGTAACCGCACTCCAGGATTCCTTCGTCAAATTCTTTTTTCGGATGAAGCTACATTTTCCTTAAATGGTACAGTGATTCGACAAAACTGTAGATATTGGAGTAAAGAGAATCCTCACTGGATGAATGAGTTACACATCAGTATCCTCAAAAGTGAATGTCTGGGCGGATAGTAGAGAACAGTCATTGGTCCTTTTTCTTCGATGAAACTCTTACAGGCAACGATATCTGGACTTCTTACAATATGAAATTATCCTGCCATTGCAGTAATTTTCCCAAATGAAAATGATCCTGATTTACCAAATGATAATATATAGTTTCAGTAAGATGGTGCACCTCCTCACTATACAGTCTTGTTCGCGATTTTTAAACATAACTTTTCTGGTAGATGGATTGGTAGACGAGGATCTATAGAGTGGAAGTAGAGATCTTACACTCTTGATTTTTTCTATGGGGCTATTTAAAATCTAAAGTATACGTCGAGAAACCACGAAATCTGGAAAATTTGAAAATAGAATTAGATTAGAAATGCGTAAGATTAGTCCACAAAGATCCATAATGTTCAAGAAGCTTGTAGTCATCGGTTCAATTACTGTCAAGAAGTAGGAGGGTGGCAATTTGAACATTTAAATTGAGTTACAAACAATTCTACAATGTTAAAAATTTTTTCTCTGTTTTTGTATAATAATAGATACTTACTTACCTGTGTGAATTAATTTAATTTTACATTTTCGTTTATTTCTATATGACCAGTTTTGCAAGTGTTTAACGTAACCAGTTTCCCTATTTTTTTTCAATTTTACTAACGGTCGATTGTCTGATAGGTTTGATAGGATATTTTGTATTAGATAAGTTACATACTTGTAGTTGCGTTCCGGTTCTATCTCCACATCCAATCATAATTGATATTTATTTTCGCTATCATTTTTAATGTGCTTACTGTATTCTTGATACTAAACTGCTCGACATATGAAGTGAATCAGTTTTTTTCCAAAGATTATTATGACAGAACTTTCAAACCCAATAAAAGCAGAAAAAATTTCCGAAACCAGTCGATTTTTATTTTTAAGTGTGCGGTTGGTCAGATTATTATTTTATTTTAGAGGTCATTTATGTAACACTTAGAGACGGGTATAGGGAAATGTTAACAAAAGTTGCTTAGAATTTTATGCAGAATCCGAAAATGCAATAACATACAGGGATTTCTGGTAGAAGTGGCAACGTTGCACTTTTGAAAATAGTTTTAAAAGATAGATCATGACCTATTATGTCTACATACCAAAGGACCCTGCACACCTCTTATGGGTTTTTAGACCACAGTCAAATTTAATGAAATTTTAGTATATTATAGACTACAACTATCTGAACAATATTTGTTATTGGATCAACTTAATCTAATGGCTAGTTTTTGATATACAGGGCGTTAAAGTGGTAGTGCCTAATAAGCATTATGGCTTTTCAGTGAGTTTTAGCATGGATATACACAAGTGTTACAATTACATATTATACTATTTAGTAAATTTTCATTATTCTGTACTTTCTATCATTCTATACATGGTGTTTTAATAAAAATTAGTAGTTAATACTATTAAAAATTACAGATATAACCATAAGCCTTATACCTATCTACACTTTCGATTGTTAATAACAACAAGTTACTTAAAATGACAATGTCACCTGTAACTAAGTTTCCTCAAAGTCATTATTTAAGTTTGCATTAAAATGGTTTTTCGATTAAACTTTCAGTGTTATGTATGTGAAATAGTAGGGAATCCCAGACAAATGACCATTTTACGACAAAATGCCGACCAGAAGATAAATATTGCTCAGAGAAGACGACAGGAACTTTCACTTCCGCCAATGGACATAAATGGTAATACCAGGCTATGTACAAATTGCAATCAAGGTATCATAGATGAAATTCAGGTCTATGAAAATGATCCAGATTCAACAATTATGAAGCTTCCTCTAAAATATAGTGCTAATCATTGTTTAATATGCAATAATGCTGCAAATATTCAACATTTATCAAGACAAAAAAATATTTTTATGCGAAAGGTAGTATACATACCTCGTATTTGTAAGGTTTGTCCTGTCCATTTTGATGCGAATGGTTTATTACTTTTTCCATTAGAAAATGGTATAAGGTCCATTAAAAAGCCATACAATTTAAAAGGGCAAAGTTGGATCAGTTGTTGACAACAATACGAGAACGTAACACAAAAATGAAACTTTTCGGATGAAAACAATTTCAGTGATGAGGAGCTAAGTGCGCTGTCATCCTTAAACAGGGATCAATTTCGGAATTGTTCAACCTTTGTGCGAATGTTAATATTTACGGAAGAAGGAGAGAAGTTAAAAAAAGATTTACTGTATTTTTATGTAAATTACGTCAAGGACTTTCAGACACGTTTTTAGCGGCGATGTTTTCTTATGGTAGCAGACAGGGTGTCTCATTGGCAATTCAAAAGTTAAGAATCATTATCCAATAATTTTGTGCCCCAGAATTTAGGACCTCGTCACATAAACCGTAACCAATTTATTTCTGAACACGTTACCAGATTTGCAAATCAGTTATTTAATGAGGAACCTGAAAACCAAAAAGCCAATATTTGTACCGATGGCACTCATGTTAACATAGAGCGTAGCAAAAATTTTCAGACCCTCGGGCAGTCCTATTCAGTTCACAAACATTGATGCAAGTATATTAAGATACCAATATAATCAGGATCAAAAACTAAGACACTGGCTGCAACCTGGCGATGTTATGATTGTGGATAGAGGCTACCGAGATGCTCGGGAATATTTAAATAATATTGGCATATCTGTGCAAATTCCACCAGCGCTAGAAGGTAGACGTCAATTGCCAACTGTAGAAGCCACCGCTAGCAGAATTATTACTAAGTAGAAGCTCGAAACGGACACGTTCAGTCAATATTTAAAATTTTTCGTAACTGCTTTTCAATTGCCCAAATACCCAATTTGCGGACATTTTTCCGTGTTGCCTGTGCCCTAATAAACCGCTACCATCCACCATTAATATGGAAGAAGCAAATGAAGAACTAGCACAAGAGATGCTTCAAATGGTAAACGAACCTAATCATGTACAAGCTAGAGCGGAAAATGAAGGCTTGTTGAGGCGGCACGGCAGATGGGCACCTTTAGAACAAAACCAATTAGAAAATTTTCCAGTTCTAAATATAGCTCAATTAAGACGCATAACTTACGGAACTTTCCAACTTAAACTAGCACCTTCTTACATACAGGACAACAATCACCAACTGCTCAACCACTTTTTCGAAATTGATACGGCGTTCAACGAATTAAATCTCGTTCGGCTTAGAATTAGATCTAGACATAGAAATCAAATTAAATATCAATTTATAATTAGCTAGAACCCTGTTCCTGATAATGATGCTGAACAAGAAGATGGTCCTATATTTGGCTACTATTGCCAATGCAAAACAGGAGCGGGAACTATAGGAATGTGTGCACATAGAGCAGCAGTTATTTGGTTTTTGGGCTATGTAAGGCACGAAGAAGTTTATTAGGCTACCGCAAACCAAAGTGCTAGCCGCTACTCAAGACGTTTTAAACAGACATGCTGCCGTCTAAATGTTCCGTTTCTTGTATATAAATCATGTAAATATTAGGTTGTTTATTTTACGTATAAGTTCCACTTTTTATCATGTAAATAGTCATATTTAATATTAATTTTTGTTGAAACACCCTGTATAAAATGTTAGAAAGTACAGAATAATAAAAATTACAAAAAAAGTATAATATGTAATGGTAACGCCCTGTATATCAAAAACTAGCCATTATATTAAGTTGGTCCAATGGCAAATATTGTTCAGATAGTTTTAGTCTATAACATATTAAAATTTCATTAAATTTGACTGTGGTCTAAAAACCCATAAGAGGTGTGCAGGGTCCTTTGGAATAGTTATCTTTTTTAGTTCGCTTGTATTTTTATAGAACAACAATAATCTTGAATCAGCCTTTATACGTAACGCAAATACTGAAAACTATTGCTACGACTGATTAGATAATTAAAAGATCTCTCAAAAGTTCCATTGCAACACTTCCCCTTCATCAATGACGTCATCACGCTTACATAGATAACCTCAATAATAAATTGACAACCTGAACAACCGCTCGTCTAAAAAATAAAAGTCGGGTATCGGGATTTTTCCCTGAAGTTGCCGATTTAAGAATTATTGAATTTATTCCATAATTTAGCCGCTCACTGTATAAAGGTAGTTATGCTGTTTCAGAAAACTTGTAACGATAGGATTGCAATCTACTAGCGAATTTGAGATCTTTGAATTCGTTACTGTCGTTTTAGTCGTCTTCGATTACATGTATATTATTAAATTCGTACCTTGGTTATTTACTAATACTCTCAAAGGGCTTATCGGTAATTGAAACATATAATGGATTCTACTGCAGTGTTGAGAAATTACTAATTTCAAGTTGTTCGAATAATTAAGGTCTCTATTTTGGATAGTAAAAAACAAATTACAGAAAGATCAAATTCTGGTTAAGTGAATATTTTTCTTTTTACGTTTCTAGAATAATTGTTTTCTCCAAATTAATTTCCAAATTACTTTAGCATCTTTCAAGCATAATAGACTATAAATAAACATTTTTTTCTACAACCGAGCGAAAAGCACAAATTTCCGCTTCCAAAAGAAAGCGCAAAGTTGCACTTTTCCGAGAAGCAAGCTTTTTTTTTACTTTGTCGCTCGCCGAGCTCCAAAGTAACTAAAACGCTCGCTTAGTTACAATGGAAATCTTAATAATGAAACGTCTAGTGTTTCTGCGACTTTTGACAAAAGTATTCGTTAAGGGGTATTTGATGCTGTAAATTTTGTGACCAGCGTGTGATGTTAAGGTCGTTCTCGTGCAAATATCTGATGTGGAACACCACAAGACCTTTCAACCTACAAAATGGAAATTAAAAGAAATGTAATAAAACATTTTTTTTAAGAATAATTATGTAACCCCTTTGATAATAAGTTCATTACGAAAATAAGCAACATTGTAAAAATAAGAAAAGTTTTTAACAAGGATTCTTAAAAACACATGTGTAGCGCAAAGTAATGCTTACGTTTTGAAATCTGAACAGTCAAATTTGAGGTTATCAATAATTATTAATTTATATCAAACATTTGGCGCGTGAAACTTCTAACTCAGGGCGGCAATGTATCTTTGCGCTCGTAATACACAATAGCTATTTGTGTATTCAGAGCGGAAGTGATACATTGCCGCTCTGAGTAAGATCGGCAATGTCACTACACATAACTTTTTCTACAACCGCTGTTTTTATAAAAATGTTTGGTAAAATTAATAATTAGTGATAAGCTCAAATTTGACAGTTCAGATTTCAAAACTTGAACATCACTTTGCGCTACATGTGTTTTGTAATAGTGTTTGTTAAAACTGTTTTTATTTTACAATGTTGCTTATTTCTAATGAACTTATTATAAGGGATGTAGCATAATGATCACGAAACAATGTTATTAAAACATTTCTTTTAGTTAATACATTTCTTTTAATTTCAATTTTAATAAAATTAAAAACATCGCTCAACGCATGCTTTTGTCCAGTCTCAGAAACACTAGACGTTTCTTTATTAAAATTTCCATGGTAACTAAAACGCTTGCGCCTCCGAATAGTGCAACTTTGTACTTTTTGGTCGGTTGTGGAAAAATAGCTATCAGTATGGCGAAGTTATAATAATAGCAAATAACATAAAACATATAGGTACATATTGACTGTTTTTTTACATAAAATACTACAATTCCAACCATCAGGCTTATGTTTGTATAAGGTTCATCTCATTATGAATATATATTAGTTTTTTTTTTATGATTGTGGACCTGAACAGGCTAAATAAGGCCTATCGTGCTAAAGCACTCAAGAACACTTAGGAGGATGGATAATGAATTGCCAATAGATGCCTATGAACAGCTACCTTAAATTTTCTTATATCATAAGTGAGAGGAAAACAGGAACTAGGGAGATCATTCCAGAGTTTAGAAGCCGTGTAGAAAAATGTGGATTGCGCCCGTTTGGTACGACAAGTGGAGATTTGTACTGTATACTGATGATGTGAATGAGCGAACCGAGTGTTTCTCGCAAAGATAGCCGGAGATGGTATCAAAGAATGTAATTCACCAGCACAATAGCCGTTGTAATAACGATAATACAAAGAAAGAACTGAAACCATCCTTCTATGCTCAAGGGACTGTATGTGAGAAGTTAAGGACGGGTATTTATAAGCCTAATCGCTCTCTTTGAATACGATCAACGATATCGAGGGCGTATTGGGGAGCACTAACCCAGAGGTGAGAATTATATTCCAGATGAGGCCGAATTTGGGCCTTATACAACAGAAGGAGTTGTCGAGAGGTAAAGTACTGCTTAGATCTGTACAAAAGCCTATTTTACGAGCAGCTGTTTTGGTAGCTGACAGAAGATGGTCAACCCATGAGAGATTTGAAGATACAGTCATACCCAACAGAGTAATAGAGTCTGAAAACTTAAGAACTGAGCCATTCATACTTACAACAGGAAATGGTCGATCTTTTTTGGCGGACATAAGGCAACACTGAGTTTTGTTAGCATTAAATTTAACTAGATTATTGCTTCCCCATTCGAGAATACGTTGAATGTCTTTGTTGAATTAGTTGAATTTGCCATTTCAGCTTTAATTTCTTGATTTGACATAGAAGGTGGATTATCACTATGAGTAGACTGAGATGAACTACATTGAAGAGTGCTATCGTCAGCAAAGCAATGGATGGGGTTAGTTGTTGAAGAAATAAGGTCGTTTGAAAAAGTGTAGGCGCTATAACGGATCCCTGTGGTACGCCCGCGTTAATGCTAACTTCTTTTGAAAAAAGCCATCAACTACGACACGTATTCGTCTTTATCAAGGAAACTAGAAACCCAGTTGATGAGCGTATCATTTAACCCAAACGAGGTGAGTTTGGCAGGTAAACACTTATGTCAAACTTGGTCAAATGCCTTTGAGATATCTAAAGCGACTACAACTGTTTCACCGGATTGCTCTACTGTATTGTTCCAAACTTGGGTCACATATGAAAGAAGATCGCCTGTTGAACGACTTTGCCTAAACCCATATTGGTGGTCACTAAGGAGTTTGTTAGTTTCAAGGAACGTGAGCAGTTGCTGATTGATGGCTTTTTCCATAATTTTAACAAAATGGAAGTGATGGCAATTGGTCTGTAATTTGAGGGATCGGTCTTATCACCTTTTTGGGAATAGGTTGAACATTTGCCAACTTCCATGATGAAGGGAATTCGCCAGAAGATATAGAGATCGTATAGAGCTTAGATAGGACTGGTACTAGTTCGGGGAACATTTCTTTAAGACAATAGCTGGGATACCGTCTGGGCCAGTCGCCTTATTGAGATCAAGCCTACTGATGATCGATTCCAAGAGCTTGTACCGAAAATGAATTGGTTTCATAACGTATGAAGAAGAGTTGACTAGGGCACATCTTTTCCAGAATCATTGAGACACGAGTTTGATGCAAACAAATCCACAAAAACGTTGGCTTTGTCTACAGAATCAGCAACTACCGATCCGTCAATAGATGTCAGGGGGGGAAATGAAAATGTTCGAAAGTTTTTACTAATGGCTTTTGCTAAAGACCAAAATTTACGACTGCCTAAAGGAGATGTAGCTAGTTCATTGCATTTTCGTTGTTCGAACAACTTTTTAGTTTTAGTGATGACACTTTTGCAGATATTTCTAGCACCAACGTATTCTACATGACTGTCAACCGATTTATTAGATTTCCATTTAATGTAACATTTATTTTTAAAGATATTGCATCAGAACAAGCCTTATTGAACCAGGGTTGGGAACGTGAATGACCTACACGGTACTGTTTTTCGGAATGTATAACTCCATTCCCATGAGATGACTTCAGATACTGAAAGAGCGATGTCCGAAGAAGAGGACGACTTAAAACAATATTCACGCCATGGAAAGGTTGCAAAGAAATCCCGTAAATCACTCCATCGAGCTGACTTAAAATACCACAAGGTTCTATCGGTTTTGCGAACAACAGTGGAATTAGGTACAGTAGAAATGATTTTTATTAGACAATGGTCGGATAGACCTAAAGGCGAAAGAACGGAAGTTTTATAAACAAGAGGGTTTGATGTAAGAAAGAGATCTAGAAGATGTGGAGTATGGTTAGGGTTATCAGGGATTCTTGTGGGTTCAGAAATCATTTGTGTGAGATCACATGAAATAGCAAATGTTTCTGCATTAAGACCAGCGGGATTTGTAGTAGATGAACATTGAAGCCAACTAGAGTTATGAACATTGAAATCGCCTACAAATGAGATATCGCAAGATGGAAACTGAGACAGGAGATAGTCAACTTTCGTACTAAGGTAATCGAAGAAGTCTTGAAAGTTTTTGTCATTAGGAGACCTATAAATGCAACAGTAGAATTTCACAAAATTAGGACCAGAATGTTTAAACCAAATCACGTCAACATTTTTATTTTCTAAGGAAGAAACCCTCTTGCAAGCAATTCTGTCCTTGATGTACGCACATACGCCTCCTTTATATCGAAAGTTAGAGTGAAGATGGTATTGAAGGAATTGCAAGTCGGGTGACTCGGAGCTTTCAGAGGAGACTTGTGTTTCAGATAGAAACAATATATCAGGTTGTAATTGTTCAAGATGTTGATGAATAGCATTAAGATTAGACCTGATACCGCGGATGTTGCAGTAGTGAATCAAAGTTACTTGATTGTCTTTGTTATATGCATTAATTAATTACGTTTCACTGTGCAAGTGCAAGTTCAAAACCTGCTTGAGACAATAATGTCTACTGTTACTTAACACACAAGATTGATATTTTCGTTACCATTAAGGTCGTTAGTATCATTTTTTACTTGAACATTTACAGATGCTTGTTACCATTTTTCTGGCACAGTACACGAAAGAGATATTTCATTTAATAAATATTTCATATTTATTAAATCACAACTGAAAGGATGATATTTTACAGTATGCATACTATAGTAATATACAGTCTAAAATATTAGTATATCTATATAATTTGTTAAACCGAATTAATGTGTACTCTTAATTAACAAATTATACAATTTAACGTAACTTTCACACCGATCATTGTCAAATTTCAGTGGGATATGACCGTTTAGGACCTAACAAAAGACCAAATTTTAAAACGGCACTATCATTGCAGCCACACTGAAAAGACGGGTTCCTTGCCAGAAATAAATACAGGAGTTAGTATTGCAGGAACACAACTAATTATAATTAAATTAGAGTAGTTAAAAGATATGTTGAAGCAATTAGGTAGAACAGAAAGCACTTGGTCAAACATACAAAACAAAACTAAAATGGGCGTGGAAATCGGAAGCTAGAACACGTAACCATGCAAATCATGTACCTGTACGGATATCGTGAGAGAGAACAACGTTATGAAGGAGAAAGAACGCTTACAGAAGGAATAATACATTAGAAATCAAAATTAATATTTAAAAAAGAAAGAAAAGAGTAACAAAACTTTTTTATTGAGTAATGTTTCTTCAAAAACAATTTATTACCCAAATAGGAAAAGAGAGAGTAAGAGGGGATACGAAACCATGTAATCTTCTCATAGTCGTAGTAGGGATTGCTGGTAATTCAGAAAATTCTCTGCCATTTTAGTAAAAATTCTAATTTAGAGTTCAGCCCTTCCTAATTCAGCTTAATCTTGTCGTAAAAACAAAATGAATGCAAATAGTGAGTTTTATATAAAATTTACCAAGCAAGATCAACACAGTTGATGCATGTACAACTAGATAAAATAAACCAACCATTCTTAAAAATATAAAAACTATTTCAATCTAGGATGAGGTATTAAAACCTTTGTTACTTTACGAGTAGCGTTTACCTCTTTTTTACAACAATAAGGAAGAAAAAAAGCAGCAATTGAGATATACTCTGAGAAAGCATTATTTGTTAAAAGTTCTAATGATAGAATTAACAAGAGGGGAGAAATAGGGAGACGGAGATGATAGATAACTTTGCAGAAGTAGACATGTTGAGATAAATCGGAACTCTAACACTAAAGAAAATGTCGTAGGAAACCGGGACCTCAAGGTAAGCGTAGAGGTTGAGCATGTGTACCGCTTTAGGTTCTAAAATACATGCTAAACGACTACGTGCGCAACTCTCTATCTAATAAATTTTAAATTACTGTAAAAAAATCGTGGCTCTACCTGTAAAAATAAAAAGCAAATAAAAAGTGTACAGTACCGTAAAACATAAACAACTACCACTCGATATTACACCCATAAACTGACAGAAGATACGGTAATTTTACATATATTTGAGTCACAGTTAAATGATTATCAAACTGAGTAACGCAAAAGGAACCAAATGATTTCAACAATTTACAGCACACTAAATATGTAACACATATTTCACGTAAGTATCCAATCAAAAATTTTAACAAGAAACATTTTCTATAAATTTCGTGTATTATATCCTCAACTTAATGTTATTCGGTGACGTTTAGATGTATATAACAATTAACAATAACTGGTCTGAAAAGTCAAAGGAAGTACTCTATGATAGTAGCTTTAATTAAATCGAATAACCGCAGCTCGCGTAATCCTTTAAACGTTTACTCAATTTCTCTCGGCATACATTCACCTCTCGGGAATACGGTATATAGCGAAAAAAGTTCAATGTAGCCAGTCTGAGTTGTGCTGTCGCTGAAAATACAAAAATAATTGGCCTTTAGCTGTTTTTAATTATAACGAGGATTATTGTCAGTAAAATAAAAAAATTATACAGTGCTTACCTTAATCTAACATTTTTGTGTAATTACTGTTGTGTTAATGCTTAGTTTAGCTTTTAAATTGAGCTTACACGATGAACGGTATTTTAAATGCTATGAAACCCTCTTATCACATTTTATATAAAGATACATGATATTCTCATTATTTAGATTTGGATTGTTGGATCTGTAAAAATAAATAATAGTCCAAAAGTCCAAAACTTGCCAAAAACTTCTGAGAAATCAAAACAATGCGGAGCATGAAGAAATTAATCTTAACATACAGTAAAAAGGTAACGACCAATAAAATGTCACCTTGGTTCGTGAATTTCTGTATAATCACCATCTTAAACTTCACATAACACATAAATGAATGTGCATATCATCAATATTAGGAAAACATACATAAATGAAATAACGTGCATTACGATTCGGAATAACGCTATATTATCGGTATGGGATGTTTCGCCGCGGACAATTAGCCGACGCCAGTTCCCCGCGGCCGTTTAGCCGCCAGGCCGTTCGCCGCCAGGACAATTTTAATATTTGGAATAGCATACACCCATTACGAAGCTTTCTCTGTGCGTATTAAGAAACAGCATGTCTATTGTTTCTTACATAAAATTTTAATCCTTTTAGAAAAATATTCTTTAACGCTCATTTTGTTCCTTTAGAAAATTAATATGGTATCGCTTATTTTTATAATTCTTGAAAAGGTGTTTTTAACGCTCATGTTTTGTTGTTTTAGAAAATTAATATGGCAATGCTTATTTTTTATGCTTTTAGAAAGGTATATTTTTAACACTCGCTTTGAATGCTTTTAGCAAAATATTTTCTAGCATTTATTTTAATGCTTTAACAAGATTATTATTGATGTGTTCTCAATATGGGAAACATAAAATTAAATAGTATTTGAATACTAGTATTATATATTTTATAATTAGTAGTAATAGTAAAGTAATACTAGATAACGGAAAATTTATATAATGCAATTATTGACCGAATTGGTAATTGTGCGTATAGAACGCAAAACTGCATGTTCTTACATATTTACATCCTCAAATTTCTTTACGCCATGTCCTGCAAGCAGATCAGTGAACATCGCGTTTAACATTGTTAACGTACTTTGTTAAAAGTTTTACGTTCTGCTACTGTCGTTTTCACGATGACAGGTAAAACCACCGTTCGGCTTAGGCAACAGTACTCGGAATCGTAACGCTCGAGTATTTGCTACCAGACGACCTCGACCTGATCGGATAGCAAATGTTCGAGCCCTTGCGTACTACGACGAAGTGATCCAGAAGAAGAGAGAAAAGCAAAAATTGGAAGAAGAGATGGCTTACACCGCTTCCAGCAGCTCAATCAGCGTTGCTGCAGAAGAAGAATCGCCACCGTCCGACGGGTTCCGACTCCAGAAGAAGAAGTCGAAGAAATCTTCGAGAGACCGCCAGACCACGCCCACAACGGTTATCAACGTTTGAGGACTATGACACCATGGACCGCCGAACGTGAAGAGCTTCGCTGCCAGGGAGAGGTTCCGCCACTAATCCTTCGCGAGAAGGAGAACTGTTGCGTTCTCGAGAACTAGATCACCGAGGATCGTATTCACACGTGTGAAGGCAATCGCCGAGGATACCGGATCAGCCTGCCACTGCAGGACCGTGACGTAATGCGGTATATGGATAAGCATGGTATACCGTACCATACCTATCAGGCAAAGAGGAACGTTCGTTCAAGGTGGTTCTACGGAGTACCGTAGAAATCTCCGAGGCGGACGTTACTCTGAGCTTAAAATGCACGACGTTAGCATCAGCGCTTGTTTCAGAATAAAGAAATAAGGCAGACCGATGCTTCTGCTGGTCCAGATACCAGCAGAAGAGGATAAGAAGATCCGGCTGGTGGAGTACGGCTGGCCTAGTGTCTCCACTGAAGACATAAGGCGGAGACCAGGCATCGGGCAGTGTCACCGGTACCAGGATTAAAAATTATCCGAAAATTACAAGATCTGGTTATACAGCTTCATACGTCCTTAAACCTTGTCGCTTGTATTCAGGACTTAAGTCAGAGAGAATTGTAATTTTTAGAAGATTAGATAGAACATTTATCCACCACAAATACCTGGTACCATCCAAGGTACCTTCAAAATATCTCCAAAAATATTCAGCCAAGTTTACGTTATTATGGCCAAAAATTCGAAGGAGTACCAATAATCAATGGATGATCTGAAAAGGCAAGGAGACAATTTACGGAAATATTTATAATATATTATGGCGATTTATGAGCAATAGATCAACTGGTGGTTATTGCAATTTCGTTTAGTACAGTTATAAACAGATGTAGCCCAAGTGTCGCTTCTGCAGGTATACAACAGCAATCCTGAGTTTGCCCTCAAAGCAAAAATGGTACGAATGATTATTAATGCAAGAAAGACATAGCTTTAACCCAAATGGTCCGATGCGCTTCTACTCCGCTGTGCATCCATGTCGTGTCCGTGTCTTGTCAGATGTCCATTGTTCGAGTCCGTGACATTTCCCCAATACCTGTGTCCATCCGTGTCGCTCATGATCCAATTGTCAGCAGTTTCATTATGCCAATTGATGTCCTTTTTCGATTTTGAGCAGTCTTATCCTGTTGTGCTTCGTCGTTACGTGTGCGTGTCTCGTTGTCCTGTTGTCCTGCTGGTCGTGTTTTTAAGACGTTTCTAAATGGCCGTGTGTCGATCAGTGCGTATGTGTGTCCGTGCCCGTGCGTGTCCGTGTCCGTCGTCCGTGTGTCTCGTGTCTGTGATCGTGTCCGTGTCGTGTCCGTGTCGTGTCCGTGTCGTGTCGTGTCCGTGTCGTGTCGTGTCGTGTCGTGTCGTGTCCGTGTCGTGTGTCGTGTGTCGTGTGTGTCGTGTGTGCGTGTCGTTTGCGTGTGTGTGTGCGTCGTGTTCGTGTGTCGCTGCTGTCGTCGTGTCGTGTCCGTGTCGTGTCATGTGTCGTGTCGTGTCGTGTGCTCGTGTGTGCGTGTCGTGTCGTGTCGTGTGTGTCCGTGGTGTCTGTGTGTCTGTGTGTCGTGTGCGTGTTCTGTCGTGCTGTGTGCGTTTGTGTGTGTATAGGATGTTGTGTTCGTGATGCGTGTCTGAGTGTCGTGTGTAGTTGTGTCTGTGTCTGTTTCTGGGGATTTTCGTCTTGCCTATTGGACTTATATGACCATAGCATCGATTTGAATGGCATGATTGAAATCATTTACGACATGCTCAGAATACGCAAACTCGGTTGTCCGAATCTACAAAATTTCATATGTTCTTTACGTTTAGTATTAATGCTACGTTTTGTGTTTCGAATGTATAGTTTTCTACAAAAGCAGGATAGCTTATATCCTCCGGAAGATGTCTTAATGCCACAATCAATTCGGATTTTATTTGTAACATTACTCATAAACGGAAGAAAAGCGGGACCAACGTTAAGCGCTAGTTTTCCTTTATTGTTATGACTAGTAGGTGTAGTAACGTTATTAATACCTAAAAGTGAATACCCATTAGCTTGTAGTGGTTTTGTTATATATTCATGTTCATCTTTCAAAAGTTCAGGATCACAAATTTATTTAGCTCGATACACTAAAGGATTGACTACACCAATTTTTTACTGGTCAGTCGGCTTTATGTAAACCTTAAAAAATAGGAGAATATTGGTTTTAGATATTAGTATGTCTAGAAACGGCAAACTTCCATTAGTTTACTTCACTATAGATAAATGAATTAATTGATGTATACCAATAAACAATAAAAATTCATGTAGTGAATAACAAAGATGCCATCCACATATCTATACCAAACTAAGGAGTATGTTAAAGTTAGTGAGTCGAGTGGTGAGTAAGATAATATATAGTGGTGATAGAGTGAGTGTGTAGTTGTGGTGTGTGGTGGTGGTTATGTGGTGAGATGGTGAGTGAGTGAGTGAGTGAGTGAGTGAAGTAGTGGTGAGTGTGGTGTTGAGTGGTGAGTTTTATGTGTGGTGAGTGAGGAAAGTGGTGGTGAGTTAGATAGTGAGTGGTAGGAGTGAAGTGAGTGGTGGTAGGTTAAAAGGTGAGTGGTGGTAGTGGTGGATGAGATGGTGGTGGTGAGTGGTGGTGAGTGTGAGTGAGTGAGTGAGTGAGTGAGTGAGTGGTGGTGAGTGAGTGGTGAGTGAGTGGAGTGAGTGAGTGAGTGAGTGAGTGAGTGGTGAGTGGTGGTGGTAGGTGAGTGAGTGAGTGTAGGGTGAGTGAGGTGGTGAGTGAGAGGATGGTGAGTGAGTGAGGAGTGAGTGAGTGAGTGGTGGTGGTGAGTAGAGGTGGTGAGTGAGTGAGTGAGTGGTGGTGAGTGAGTGAGTGGGGTAGGTGAGTGAGTGGTGGTGGTGAGGGTGGTGGTGAGTGGTGGTGAGTGAGTGAGTGAGGGTGAGTGAGTGGTGAGTGGTGGTGGTGAGTGGGGTGGTGGTGAGTGAGTGGTGAGTGGTGGTGGTGGGAGTGGTGGTGGTGAGTGGTGGTGAGTAGGTGGTGGGAGTGAGTGAGGGTGAGTGAGTGGTGAGTAGGATGGTGAGTGGTGAGGGGTGAGTGGTGAGTGGTGAGTGAGGTGGTGGTGGTGAGTGAGTGAGTGAGTGGTGGTGGTGGTGGTGGAGTGAGTGGGGTGAGTGGGTGGTGAGTGAGTGGTGGGAGTGGTGGTGAGTGGTGGGTGAGTGGGAGTGGTGGGGTGGTGGTGAGAGTGGTGGTGGTGGTGAGTAGGTGAGTGGTGGTGGTGGTGGTGGTAGGTGAGTGGTGAGTGAGTGAGTGGTGAGTAGGTGGTGGATGAGTGAGTGGGTGAGTGGTGAGTGAGTGAGTAGGTGGTGAGGATGAGTGAGTGAGTGAGTGGTGTAAATGGTGGTGAGTAGAGTGAGTGGTGATGGTGAGTGGTGAGTGAGTGAGTGAGGTGAGTGGGAGTGTGAGTAGGTGGTGGTGAGTGGAGTAGGTGGTGGTAGAGTGGTGGTGGGTGGTGGTGGTGGTGGTGGTGGTGAGTATGGTGAGTGAGATGGAGGTGGTGAGTGTAGGTGGTGAGTGGTGAGTGAGTGATGAGTGTGAGTGAGTGGGGTGGTGGTGGGAGGGTGAGTGAGTGAGTGGTGGTGAGTGGAGTGAGGTGAGTGAGTGGTGAGGTGGTGGTGAGTGAGTGAGTGGTGAGTGAGTGGGGTGGAGGTGGTGGTGGTGAGTGGGGTGGGTGGTGGGGTGGTGGTGGTGGTGGTGGGGTGGTGGTGGTGGTGGTGGTGGTGGTGGGGAGTGGTGGTGGTGGTGGTGGGGTGAGGGTGGGGTGAGTGGTGGTGGTGGAGTGGTGAGTGGGTGGGTGGGGTGGTGGGGTGGTGGAGGTGAGTGGTGAGTGGTGAGTGGTGGTGGTGGTGAGGGTGGTGAGTGGTGGGGTGAGTGGTGGTGAGTGGTGGGAGTGAGTGGTGAGTGGTGAGTGGTGGTGGTGGTGGTGAGTGAGTGGTGAGTGAGTGGTGGTGGTGAGTGGTGAGTGAGGTGAGTGAGTGGGAGTGAGTGGTGGTGAGTGAGTGAGTGGTGAGTGAGGAGTGAGTGAGTGGTGGGGTGAGTGGGAGTGGTGGTGGTGGTGAGTGGGGTGGTGGTGAAGTGAGTGAGTGGTAGTGAGTGAGTGAGTGAGTGAGTGAGTGGTGGTGAGTGAGTGAGTGGTGAGTGGTGGTGAGTGAGTGAGTGGTGAGTGAGTGAGTGGGAGTGGTGGGTGAGTGGTGGTGGGTGAGTGAGTGAGTGGTGAGTGAGTGAGTGGTGAGTGGTGAGTGAGGGTGGGAGTGGTGAGTGAGTGAGTGAGTGAGTGGTGAGTGGTGGTGGGGTGGTGGGAGGGTGGTGGTGGTGGTGGTGGTGGTGGTGGTGGTGGTGGTGGTGGGTGTGGTTGGTGAGTGGTGGTTGGTGGTGGTGGTGGTGAGTGGTGGTGGTGGTGGTGGGGTGGTGGGGTGGTGGTGGTGGTGGTGGTGGGTGGGTGGTGGTGGTGGTGGTGGTGGTGTGGTTGGTGAGTGGTGGTGGTGGGGAGGGGGTGGTGGTGGTGTGAGTGGAGTGTAGTGGTGGTGGGGGCTGTGGTGAGTGCTGGGTGTGGGGTTCAAAAAAGAGAGAGGAGGGGGGAGAGGGCGGGCGGGAGTGAGCGAGCAGGAGGAGGACAAAGAAGAAGGACGAACAGAGTAAGATGAGTGAATGAATTGTTAGTGAATGAGTGAGTGAGTGAGTTAGTTAGTGAATGAGTGAGTGATTGAGTGAGTGAGTGAGTGAGTGGGTGAATGAGTGCGGTCATGCAAGTGTGCGTGCGTGTATGTGCGCATGTGTGTGTAGGTCCCTACGTATGTGCGTGCGGTCATGCAAATGTGTGTGTATAACCTATTTTTTTTATTGGCCCCCTACACACTAACGTCAAATTTGTTTAATTTATTTTCACATGATTGGTATATGATGCCTTCTTTTAAGTATTAAAAATAAGGACTTTTTAGTTGTATCAAATTATTTTGTGAATATCTTTTATTTCAATTGAAAGTCACCCCAGAATAAATTCTAAGGTATATAAAGTTATAATACGGCTGAACCCTACTTCTTCACTCAAAATTCAATAGGCTCCTTCTATTATTATATAGTAATCCGTGTTTACTATACATTTTGGTTAAATGTGGCAACTGTTAAATTAACTTATAAAATCAGATTTGAGGTTAGTGAGAACCGTCTAATACAAGCACACTTTTGGGGTAATAATAAAACACCTCAAATCTAGGGGGCAACCAAGAAAAGTGGATTACATGTGAGCGTGTGCGTGTCTGTGTGCGTGAGTGCGTAGATGTATACTAATATCCAGAACTCGACGACTATAACACTCGCGTAAATTTGGAATTTTTTCTATTTTACCTTGAGCTGATTAGATTTGTAAAAAATACGCCGTCGGAGAGGAGGGGAGGGGTTTATTATTCATAGTGTTTAGCTTTTATCAAATATTTCTGAAACAGTTTGTATATTTTAAAGGTATTATGTGATACAATCGTATAGATTTTTAAATTGTAAGTTAATTACGTCCTTAATACGAAACCAAATAAATGTATTATCGATATATTCATAGAAACCGGCAGCTTTGGAATTCCTTTTAAGGTTAGCATCTATATGTCTATTAAGCTCTACCTTTCATGAAGTTTTAAACGTCTAAGATTGTTTCATATCTTTTAATTTCCTCTATGTAGGGGTGTGTTGTTTCGCACAAGATGTTTGCTGTAATAATGTAATGTTTCTCACTTTAGCACAAAAGGTATTGAGCTATTCTTTAGAAAGAGCTAATTATATGACCAGATCCTTTATTTATATTGTTCATAGTATAGTGAACAAACCCTAAATATTTAATAACTTGAAACACTTCATTTGCTTAAAAATAGTGTTAGTAGTGCATTAGTAATAAGTTAATCCAGAACCCGTACAACAGAGAAATTCAATTGACATGAACAAGATGTAGATGTAGACATGTGAGTGTATGTGTATATATGTATATATGTATATATGTATATATGTATATATATATATATATATATATATAATTTTATTACTGATGAACCGTATGCACTATTAGAACCCAATGCGTTTACATAGTCTTGAATCGTTGTTACTTAACAACTGCTAACTAAACCAAAGTTTTTACCAATTACGATATTCATTCCGGTGTGCCAAAATCCATCACTAAAGTGATTAATATTTGACACTAATAATAGAATATAATAATAATAGACATATATAATTACGAAAATAGGGTTCTTCTTAATGAGTTTGAGTTCAACACGCTTCCCTTAATAAGTTAAACAGGGTGAATCTCTGTTCGTTGAAAACTGACACGGACTTAAACAAAACCAGTCAGAGACAAGAACAACACCTGCCGTATAAATACTACCGAAAGCATGATAGGCATTTATACTAGGATAAACTTTAATGGTTTAACTTTACATTAGTTAAACAACTATAAGGATACGTTAAGTCCTCTCAATCAACTGGATTGTTGTTACGGATATTAAAACTGTTTCATTTTGCAAATTGCGAAATTAGATCAGTTTTTACAAATTGAATTTTCACAGTAACATTAGAAACTGTTTTGCATTGTAGGCCGTTTTCCTTCCTTTACAAGCTTTGCTTTCAGGGCGGTAAGTTCAACTTACCGCCCATGCAAAATAATGAAATACTTTTCTCATAATGAACATTTACCAACTCAAATTATTAATTATCAAGCTTAAAATGTATAGAATAATTAGCAACATAAATAAGTGCTATTTAAATTTTTTCAAGTTCAATTCCAGCTAAATTATCTGCATTGTTTATAACTGCGACGTTATTAAACACTGAACTAGTAAGCACTAAATCTTCTGGCATAGAAAATGAACCACCAAGTGCTAGCAGCTGTACGAAGTCGACATTGTTCTTTGTGCTAAAGTTTATTAGTAAATTATATTTGGTTTACAAGCGATTGCTGCATGTAGATTTCGGCAACATTAGACGTGTATTTTTTGGGTCAGTATACACGCTCGGATTTTTTTTTCGGATGTCAGCAATTTTAAACGGGAAACTTCCAATAGTCTTTCTACAAACAACTTGATTGGACGCTCCGGGAACAACCATTATTAAAACTGCCTAAAATTAACAAAATTCGCCGTCGGTAGGTACAAGCCAATAGCATTCTCTGCTCATAGCTTGATTAATAGGAAATCGTTATCAGGAGCTTCCGTCAAAAATGTATTCATGGCTTCTCTGCTAAATACTTGAAGACGTGATTTCCTAAGTCGGTATCCAACATTTTTACTTTTTAAAATTTTTAAACGTTGGTGTCTTTAGAGATATCGATACCATCATTCTGGTTTATGGTCGGTTTGATCATTGAATACTCTGCTCAAAGACTGTTAGGAGACTTCAGCCTCATATTCCGTTGTACAAAATACGCTACTAACACCTCTATAACGCTAACATGCCATTTTTTAAATGCTGTGTATGTCGCTGCTACGTATCTCAGTTTTGAATCATTAGGAATTGCACTCGATAGCAAAAAACCTTCGATTTCATTACCTTGGCCTTCTAAAACTTCATAAGATATTATTTAAGTCGAAAAACACTCACTAAAATTCGTCCAAGTTTACAAATATTTTTCCCTGTTTACACATATCCATACCAACAAGTACACTATTGAAACTGAGAAAGCTACCTTTGAAAAAAGTTCGGTGTACCTACTATAAGTGCAGGTAATTAATGCATTTTATTTAACTTTAAAAAATTGTACCACTGTAGTACATGTACGAGGATAGCACAATAAACACGTTTTGAACCTGCAAAACAATTTTTAACGCATTTTTGATGGAGACAAATGGGAAATGTAAGGTGTTCTAACATGGCAAGTGCGTTATGTTACTATTCAAAGGTTTACCGGTACGTAAATTTTTTAAGGTTTCCGAATATATTTCGAAATTGGCAGCAATACCAGATTTAAAATTCAAAAGAAACACAGGTTGATGGTTAGTAGATATGCTACACCGATCCTAAGCCAGTTTTCTACTATACTTTTTCTACGAGTGTTTTTGCTCAAGGTCAACTCACGTACATATTCTCTACATCCAAGTACGTGGGTTTTCAAGGTCAAGGTGATCATATACATTGCCTGCATCAAAGTAGATTCCTCAAGGTCATTGAAGTAACTAGACTTGAAAAGGGCACTAGAAAAGTTACTAGATTGGTTTTCAAGGTGAAGGTCATTGACGGTCCCCTAGAGATTGTCCGCTTCAAGGTGATGTGGTAGGAAATGGTTAAGGTCGCTGTCATTGCCAACGTTCTTCACGTACACACACACACACACACACTCCGCTTCAAGGTCAAAGCTTATTCTTAGGATTTCAAGGTTACGTATAGGGATCATCCTTCTTGTTTGTCAAGGTTACACGTTCAGGGTTCAATTGGGGGTATATAGGAGGATGCTCTGCCACCAAGAAATCAAGGTCGATTCTAAATCAAATTTTGATGGGAAATTTCAAGGCCAACGCTCATTAATCTTTCCAAGGTCACGCCCACCATCCATTCTAGTTCATTGATCTGTCTCAAGCCCTGGGGTGTTAGTTAAGTGATTATAATTCTCAAGATTACACATTGTTACATATTGTTTTCTATGCTAAGCGTGTTTCAAAGTCATCAATAATTCTTGGAAGTTTACTTTTCAAGGTCACGCACCCAGCAAAGTTCATTGACCTCGAGTGGTTACGTTTCCCAAATACAGATAGACGTTCCCAAATACAGATAGCCGTTTCCCAAAAAAGGTAATCTGTTTCGCAACACAGGTAGCCGGTTCCCGCCATTTCAAGGTCACACCTCTGAGAAAAGAACATAGGCGATCCATTCTTCTGGCCGAGTTAGGGTCATAATTCCTAAAAATAGATTGTTATCTAGGTCAATTTTCAGATTCCCCCATCATTTCAGGTTCAATTCTGAGAAATCAATTTTCAAGAACAAAGGCGATCCATTGTTTAAGCAATTCAGCCGACGCTTCAAGGCCAAAGTCTATTCTTACAATTTTCAAGGTCACACCTCTGAGAAAAGAACAAAGGCGATACATTGTTCTGGCCAAGTTATGGTCATAATTCCTAAATATAGATTGCTATCTAGATCAATTTCCAGCTACCCCCACCATTTCAGGCTCAATTCTGAGAAATCAATTTTCAAGAACAAAGGTGATCCATTGTTAAAGCAATTCAGCCGATGCTTCATGGTCAAAGTTGTTTTCCTCAAGGCCATCATACACATTGCCTACATATATTCCTCAAGGTCATACAACAAGTGTTGGCTGAGCTAAGGTGTTAATTCTTATAAATCAATTCTCAAGGTCATCGGTATTAAATAGACTTTTCAAGACGTGGAGGATTCTACCTTTCAGAGTAACCCAAGCAATTCTTGGCTGAGTCAAGGCGTTAATTCTCAAGGACGGGGGTATCATAAAGGTTGTCGTTGTCTATGCTAAAATGTGAGTCAAAGTTCTTGCATTGGCTAAATTATGGTATGTGGGTTCATAATACTACTGTGCTAAACCATCAAGATGAGGTAGTTTTCCTAAGAACCGGATCCGGTTCCCAAAGACAGATAGCCCTTTCCCAAAACAGGGGAGCCGTTTCCCAAAACAGGGATCTGTTACCCAACACAGGTAGCCGTTTCCTCCACCATTTCAAGCGATACATTGTTCAAGTAATTCTTGGGAGTCAGGGTCATAATTCTTAGAAACCACCTGTAGGGCTATCAAATAGATTGTCAATGGCTAAAATGTATTGGTATAAGGTCATAAGTCCTAGAAATCAACTTGCAGGGGTATCCCGATATATGACCGGTAAAGGTATATAGGAGGATGCTCTTCAAGGTCACGTATACTGTAGCATCTACTTTTTTTGTTTTCAAGGCCATTGCGTACACACATTGACTGCGTATATTTTTCAAGGCCACGTATAGTGATTCGCTTGTTAAGGAAAACCCGCAAGTGAATTAGGTGAAAGGCACGTACACTTTCCCTGCATGTTCTTCAAGGTCACACCTCTGAAAAATCAAGGCGATCCATTGTTCAAGCAATTCTGGTCGGGTCAGGGTCATAACTTCTAGAAATCACCTGCACGGGGTATTCAAATAGACTTTTCAAGGTGCGGGGATTCTGCTTTTCAGGGTTAGATCACCAAACTGGGAAATGTTCAAGTCAGATTTAGCAGCATTAGTAATCAATGACGTCACGTGGCTCTCAAGCAAGCAATTCTTGAATGATTCAAGGTCATCTGTTAACCTGCAAGGGTATCCCGATCTTAGCCAAACTTCTCCGATGTAACATTTTATTCTGGCCGAGTCGGGGTCATAATTCCTAGAAATCTAAAAATAGATTGTTATCTAGGTCAATAACCAAAACGTATTGGTATCTATTTTCGAAGATTGCCTACGTATATTTATCAATGTCAAGATTCAGATTGTCCACGTCCCAGTACAAGGTTTATCGAGGTTAAGATCATTGTACACAGTACCTATAACAAAGTATACGGTTTTTCAGGATCACCTCATTACCTGCATCCAAGCACATGGTTTTGAGGGTCCTCTCGTACACCGTGTAAAGTATATTCTTCAAGGTCACCAAGCAATTCTTGGTCAAGTCGAGGTGCTAATTCTTGGAATTCTCAAAGTCAGTGGTATTAAATATACTGTCAAGTTGTAGGTGTGGGGACTCTATTTTCAGGTAGAGGTCATGTGTCGGGAAATGTTCAAGGTCACCTGCAGGGAGCAGTAAGGTCACATGGCTTTCAAGCAGGCTATTCTTAGCTGAGTCGAGGTATTAATTCAGTTATTACAATTCTCAAGGTAGTCTGCAGGGTATTCCTAGAAATCAATTCCTAATCAATAATCAATCAGTGACAATTATATAAGTCGTAGAAGTTATTACAATTCCAAAATATATATTCTCAAGGTCAAAGGTGTTATTTCCAGGTATCCCCATCATTTCAAGCTCAATCCTAAGAAATCAATTTTCAAGGTCAGGGGTATTACAGTAGAAAAATATTGTCGTCTATGCTGAACGGTAGGTTAAATGGTTCTTGTATTGCTCAAATTGGCCTATTCACGCTTACAATTTATTGGTATCTTATTACAATCAGTTCGTAAGCATATGAAGAATGATATGTTGTTTATCCTAATAAGTATAGGTCAAGGTTAAACGGTTCTTTTACTGGCTCTGTGTATCTACGTTTTGACGTTTCCCTGACGTTTGATTGATGTTTTTTGACGTTTTTACGTTTTTGACGCTTTTTTGACGTTTCTTTGAGTTTTTTTACTTTTTGACGTTTCCTTGACGTTTTTTGATATTTACCTGACGTTTCTTAATGTTTTTGATGTTTCTTTGAGGTATGTGTGTGTGCAGGAGAATTTGTTAAGGTCACACCCCATTTAAGGTGAGCGAGACATGTCAAATCGAAAAATAGAAATTTCGCGGTCCGCATTTTGCAATTCCACCCGCAGGCATATGAAGAAGAACATGTTGTTTATGCTAATAAGTAGGTCAAGGTTAAATAGTTGTGTGGTTAGCAATTTTCAATGTCTCCAAGCGATTTGATCGTCAAGACCATGTGTGTTAACTTACAGGCCACCCCAATCTTACCCGATCTTATCCGACCTTATCCGATCGAAATCTTTCAAGGTCACCAAGCAATTTAGTCGAGTCAAGGTGTTAAATCAGTTATTAAATCAACCTGCAGGACCAATTCTAAACGGTTTATGGAAACAGGTTGTTGTCGTTGAAGAATAATGCCGTCCATGCTGAAAGGTAAGTTAAGTGGTTCCTGTATTGGCTAAATTGTTTATAATAATAAAAGAGTATGTGGATTCATAATACTAGTGTCCTAACCAGGAGCTGGTCAGTCTCCGGATGAGGTACTTTCCCCCAAGAACTGGATCCGTTCCTCAACGTTTTTTGACGTTTCCTGATGTTTTTGGTCTTCTTATTGGACGCTGCATTCTACATGTGGGTGATTAAGTTTAGGGTATAGGATCGATCCTGACCCACAGTATACGAATTGAAGGTTTGTTAATCCGCCGTGCACGTATGCGCTCCCCGCTTCAAGGTCAAAAGTTATTATAATTATTAAAAATCAAGGTGCCTGCAAGGATATTCTTAGAAATCAATTTGTAAGGTTAAATGGTTCTTGTATTGGTTCTGTGTGTATCTACATATCCATGTATCCATGTTTTTGCGTTTGCGACGTTTTTAGACGTTTTTTTAAATGTTTTTTCGGCGTTTCTTGACTTTATTTCGAGGTTTGCAATGTATTTTAACGTTTCCAACCATGTCGTGCGTATGGGGTATCATTAGAAATCTAAACATAGAAGCAGTTTGTGGAAACATGAAGGTTGTTTTATTAATAGCAAATAAGCGTTCCTATTGCTCAATTCTAACAATAGAATCATATGGTGGAAACAAGAGGGTTGCCTATGCTAAACGTATATCGAGGATCCTATATTGGCTAAATATTATGCTTACAGTATGTGAATTCATACTAATATCCTAACCCCCAGCAGAAGGTAGTCTCTCTAAGACAGATAACCGTTTGCCAAATACAGACAGTCGTTTCCCAACACAGCTAACCGTTTACCAGAAGCAGTAGTCGTTTCCCCCCAAAAAACAAATTGAACCAGGCCGTGCAGGGATAAAGTATATTTATCTAAGGGGGTTAAAGTTCATTGGTTCCAAGGATGTCATATTCTTAAAAATCAACTCATGGGAAGGTTGTTGTTTATGCTGAAAAGGTAAGTGGTGTCTAAATTGAATCAACTTTGGCCGGAATTCTCAGAAATCTGAAAATAGGTCAAGGTATAGATAGAGGACAGTTTTTGTATTATAGGAAAGCTGAATAATCCGCTTAAATCACCTACTTTTAGAGGTAGCTTTTCCAATAGATGCTGAAATAAGTCAACAGGGTTATCATCCAGGGGTAGGTTTTAGCAAATTCTAAACCGTTTTCGATAAGAATGACTTTTGTGTTTGAAAAGGCTGGACAGAAAGCAGTAAGTGCGGAGGAGTGAGCGATTGGAGACGTTAATAAAGCCAGTAAAACTCGATTTAGAGTGTTATATAATGAAAACAGAAAATGATGAAGCTGTGTATTAGCAATGTGTAATGAGGAATATGTAAATATAGTCTAGTAAAGTAGAAGCATAAAAGGTTGAGAAATATGGTGAACGTATAGTGTTAGCAACGGAGGAGTTTAAATGTGCATTACATTTAAAACGCTGCTAAATACAAAGGATGTGTTCATGAGTAGTTTGGGTGCAGTCAGAAAACTAACAAACATAGTAGTGTCCCCAACCATATGTAAACATGCTTTAACTAGAATCATTTTACAAAGAGTGTGTTTATTGCTGACAAATGTCAAAAGCTTCGGTAGTACTAGTTTTTCGGTAGTATTCTATCCTCGAGCAGTCAACCCATCAAGGTCAAACGGTTCTTTATTGGCTCTGCATATCTATGTTTGGGCGCAGGAGCTTTTTGATAAACGTTTAGTCATTAGTACAGAATACTAGGATTTTATCCGATATCGACCTTCTTCCTCAAGATAGGAAGGTAATACATATTATGTACTTTAGGCTATCGAAACACTGAACTAGGAAATTGTAGTCTCCCATAAGAAAATAGAAACAGGCTTTAAAGAGGCGAAATTGGACTATATACAATGTATGAAAGAAGAGTATACAGATTTATTGGAAAAGAACAAATAATGACAGAGTTTAATAAATTGCGTTATATATTAGAACTCGTTATCTTTGGTTAGAAGAGAGAAGGGAGGAACAGTGTATAGGTTTAAATTAGATGTACAAAAACATAAAGTAAGAATTGTGTGTATGTATGTGATGTTTCCGTTAATTAAATAACATTTATAAAAAATGTAGTTACCTATTTGTTTGAGTAAAAGTGTTATAAATCTAAATGACCCCTAAATTAGCAAAAAATTCAATTTTTGATGTACGTAGACCGCTAGGCCGTGAAAGGATCTAATTTACCTGTAAATGAAAGAAACGTGATTGATTTTCTATCAATAAATGGGATTTACGCTAACTCTCTAAAGAGTAATAATGAAAAAAAAATACATGGCTTTGTATAAAGGAGATTTAAATTAATTTTTTGCAAATCATGATCTTTTCGAAAAAATGCATAATTATCGAGATTTAACCCAAAACCTAAAAAATTGACTAAATTTGGACGTTTCAAACCTCACAGATTCATGTTCAGCGTCCCGAAAAGCATAAATATGATAAGGACTGTACCTAAAATTTCAGCACTTTTTATTCCTAAATTGACTAGTCTTGGACTATATACAAAGTATAAAAGAACAATTACAGCTATATAAATTGCAGTATAGAAAGGGAGTTAACAATGTATAGATTTAAATTTGATGTACTACGCCTATATAAAATGTAAACCTAAATGAACCCTAAATTAATTATAAAATCGATTTCGTTATAGGTTTATTGGTTTTAATGTATGTATGTCAGGGAAATGTCAAAAAGCATCAAGCAAACGTCAAGTAAACGTCAATACATAGATACACACAGAGCCAATAAAAGAATGGTTTAACCTTGATCTACACTTATTAGCATAAACGACATATCGTTCTTGATATGCCTGTGAACTGATTGTAATAAGATACCAATAAACTGTAACCAAAAATAGCTCAATTTGGGCAATACAAGAACCATTTAACCTACCTTTTAGCATAGACGACAATGTCTCAACTATAATACCCTTGACCTTGAATATTAATTTCTCAGGATTGAGTTTGAAATGGTGGGGCTACCTGGAAATAACACCTTTGACCTTGAGAATAGTTTGGTAGGAATAGTAATAACTTCTATGACTTATATAATTGTCACTGATTGGTTATTGATTAGGAATTGATTTCTAGGAATACCCTGTAGACTACCTTGAGAATTGTAATATCTAAATTAACACCTCGACTCAGCTAAGAATAACCTGCTTGAAAGCCATGTGATCTTGCTGCTCCCTGCAGGTGACCTTGAACATTTTCCGACATATGACCTCTACCTGAAAATGGAATCTCCACACATACAACAATAGATCGCCTTTGTTATTTTCTCAAAGGTGTGACCTTGAAATGGTGGGGGCTACCTGTATTGGATAACAGATCCCTGTTTTGGGAAACGGCTCCCCTGTTTTGGGAAACGGCTCTGTGTTTGGGAACCGGATTCGGTTCTTAGGAAAACTATCTCATCCTGATGATTTAAGACAGTAGTACTATGAATCCACATACTGTAAGCATAATCTTTTTATTAAAATTTAGCCAATACAAGAATTTTGACTCACAGTTTAGCATAGATAACGACAACCTGTATGATACACCCGACCTTGAGAATTAACGTCTTGACTCAGCCAAGAATTGCTTGGGTGACTCTGACAGGTAAAATCCTCCACGCCTTGAGAAGTTTATTTAATACCCCTGACCATGAGAATTGATTTATAAGAATTAACGCCTTAGCTTAGCCAAGAATTGTTGTGTGACCTTGAGGAATATATGTAGGCAATGATTATGATGGCCTTGAGCAAAACAACTTTGACCTTGAAGCGTCGGCTGAATTTCTTGAACAACGGATCGCCTTTGTTCTTGAAAATTGATTTCTCAGAATAGAGCCTGAAATGGTGGGGGAATCTGAAAATTGACCTAGATAACAATATATTTTGAGGAATTATGACCCTAACTCGGCCGGAATAATGGATCGCCTTTGTTCTTTTCTCAGAGATATTACCTTGAAAATTGTAAGCATAGACTTTGAATCGTCGGCTGAATTGCTTGAACAATGAATCGCCTTTCTTCTTGAAAATTGATGTCTCAGAATTAAGCCTGAAATGGTGGGGGTAGCTGGAAACTGATCTAGATAACAATCTATCTTTAGGAATTATGACTCTAACTCGGCCAGAAACAGATCCCCGTGTTTTGGAAAACGGCTATCTGTATTTGGGAAACGTTTATCTGTATTTGGGAAACGGAACCAGTTGAGGTCAATGAACTTTGCTGGGGGGCGTAACTTTGAAAAGTAAACTGCCAAGAATTGCTTGATGGCCTTGTAACATGCTTAGCAAAGACAATAATCTGTATGATAGTCCTAACCTTGAGAATTGTAATAACTTAATTAACACCTCAGGGCTTAAGAAAGGTTAATGAACTTCCTAGAATGGATGGGGACGTGACCTTGAAAAGATTAATGAGCGTTGGCCTTGAAATTTCTCATCAAAATTTGATTTAGAATCGACATTGATTTCTTGGTGGAAGAGCATCCTCCTATATACCCCCAATTGAACCCTGAACGTGTGACCTTTACAAACAAGAACGATGATCCCTATACGTAACCTTGAAATCTTAAGAATAAACTTTAACCTTGAAGCGGGTTTTGTGTGTACGTTACGAAACTTGGCAATGAGAGCCATCTTAACCATTTCCTGCCACGAGACCTTCTGTAGGAGACCGTCAATGACCTTGACCGTGAAAACGAATCTAGTAACTTTTCTAGTGCCTTTTTTAAATCTAGTTACTTCAATGACCTTGAGGAATCTAATTTGATGCAGGCAATGTGTGTGATCACCTTGACCTTGAAAAACCATGTACTTGGACGTAGCGAATGTGTACGTGAGTTGACCTTGAGCAAAAACACTCGTAGGAAAAGTATAGTAGAAAAGTGGCTTAGGATCGGTATACTATGGTTAAAAGGTACGGTTAACATAATCTTCCCGTTAGCGGTTGTGATTGCACTGCTTCGCAGTAGGAAAATCTAGCTCGTGTTCTAAAGGTTGGATTTCGGTTCAGTGTTAAGACCAAAGTTCATCACCAGCAACAATTTTGTTTTAAAACCTACTTTGTTTTTGATAACAATGATTACACATGAAGTGTTTTAAGGGTGGTGGAAAACATAATTGTTTCTGCTCATCCTAAGATGTCAAGGAATCCACCATGCTGTCTATAAATAGTAACACAGACCACTAAAAACTCAATGAACCCACACTACTGTTTGATGAACTTGCAAGATACCTAGTTGTGGCTAGCCTATGGGTTAGCAGCGCAAGTCTCAAACAATCTACATTTTGATATATTACTGCTTGGACTGAGCCAAATCTTTGTTGATTCTCCTCCTTTGCTAAACTTTTGGGACCACTACCGATGCATACGAATAAGAATTTTTGCTATATACACCATCCACTTTCATATAAATTTCCAGTGGCTGATGCCTTTTGGCTGTTAAAAACTTAATACAACATACACATTTTTTTGATGAATTTCTTATTGTAAGTGCCATTTCCAAAATCGATGAGATCCTCAGCAAAATAGAAATTGCTAAAATATTTTACACGTGTCAACAATCGTTAACAGTACTTAATATACCAATATCTTTTATTTTTATAACGACCAAATCACAGTTACGTGATCAAAACGAGTTTCCTTTAAATCCACAAATGTTGGTTTTCGAAGCTGTTTAACGCCCCAAAAAGTAATATTTGACATGTTCTGTTTTGATTCCCAGTATCTCTAATATTTGCTAAACAGCATACGTGGAGAAGCAGATCCATTAAACCCCACCAATCAAGTATAATCGCAGATAACAATTTGTTACGATAGAACATGTATTGGTTAATGTCCGTTTTCGCCATAGCTCAGAAGTGGGCCATGGTTTTTACTTTAAAGTCTACCTAATACGCTCTCGTTAGACTCGCAAAACTCGGAAATATAAACCTTACTCTGGTGAACCTGGTTTTCATTGTTTAACGGTATAACGTCATGAACATTGTACTAAATATTCGAATAAAGCAGAAATGCGAACGGACTTTTAAATTATGTTGATTGTACTTCAAAATAGATTAGGTAATAATTCACTTAAACAACAGTGAAGTTTTAACCTTTCTTAATAAATCCGAAATAATCGGTAACAAATTTACCATTAAATGGATGTCGCAACTGTAAGTACAGTATACAGTAATTGGTATTTATATAGTAATTTAACCTTGCTGATATCTTAGTCCTTCTTTATGATTTGATATCCGAGTAAACGCCAAACATTTTATATAAAAGATAAAAATTTAAAAAAACGAAATCAATGTATACCGCACACCCATTTAAGCTCAGCGGGTCATCAACGATCCAACACCTTTTTCTTTATTTTATTTAGAAATTATACAAAAATGCTTTCTGCTAAATTGAACCATTCTCAGACTGTAACTGCATACTTATGTAACTAAATAGAAATGATTATTTTGTATTTTAGTCAGATTTTAAACACTTTACTTCTTTGCCTAAGTAACGTATTCGCAAGTTTCAAATGCAGTAAAGATTTAACATGAAATTCTTTAGATTTCATTGTGTTATTCTAAAATAAACATTTAGAAAACCCTAATACTGATCAATATTCCAAAATATTCACAGCACCTTTCGTGGAATCTTTTTGAATTGTAAAGGGTCGTTACCAACCCGCTGAGCACTTTGTGTTAAGTATAGATATAGCTTTAAGACAACACGGCAACATTGCCCACAACTTGGCACTGAGGCTTCAGCCGCTCATGTACCCTCGCAATGGTGAATTACCATGTTGATAACAATATATTAATTAATAATCTCGGCATACGTTATTTAAGTAACCAATACTAAACATGGTGTTAGGTGAAATACAAAAAGAGAAAAACATTTAAAGAATACTTGGAAGAAATAAGAAATTAGAACAACGTGTTAGGAAGTAAGGTTATAAACACTAATTATGGATAATGTTAGACCTCCACAGCCGTTCAGCTTAAACGAAGATACAGCAGAAAGTTGGAAGTTGTTTAAACAAAAATTTTCAATTTTCATGGAAGCTACGGAGTATAATAAGAAAACTGGAGAAATACAGGTGGCGATGTTGCTAAATGTTGTAGGAGATGAAGGACTACAACTATTTAACACATTCAGCTTGTCAATAGAGGAAGAAAAGGACATTAAGGAAGTAATGGAAACATTCGAACATACACTGCATTCCAAGGAAATACCAAGTATTCAATCGGTTTAAATTTTTTAATAGATTCCAAGTTGAGGGTGAGTCTTTTGATACTTTTTATTCAGCCTTAAGAAAAGTAGTCAAAAGTTACGAGTTTGGTACTTAAGAAGATAGCCTCATATGGGACAAAATAATATTAGGCGTGCGAGATAGAGGATTGCAAGAATGATTGATATGTGAAACTGAAATTAAGTTAGAAGATGCTGTGAAAGTGAGCCGTTCGTCTGAATTAAGTAAGGAACAAATGAAACTCATGCATGAGGAAAAAAGTGACGGCATAAAGGTTAATAAAATAAAAGTTGTTCATAACAAGAAATCTAATAATGTAAAAGTAGAAGAAACAAGAGCGGCAAAGTATAAGTGTAAAAAGTGTTCTAATCGCCATGGTCCACGGGAATGCCCTGCATTTGGTAAACAATGTGACAAGTGTAGTAACTATAATCACTTCGCAGTTGGTTACAGAGGAAAGCGAACTAATAAGTTTGAACGAAATCGAGTAAATGACCTAAATGTTGAGCCATCGGAAAAAGAACACGAGTGGTTTGCAGATGAATTAACTGTAGAAAGCATAGACATTAATTTAAATAAACAATGGACATATAAGATAAGAATTAATAAGAAAGTGGACATTATTTTTAAAACTGACACAGGTGCGGGCATTAATGTGCTACCGTATTGCTATTATAGAACGTATTGTAACAATTGAAAGATAGAAGCTGCTAAATGTACTGTGATAGCTTACGGGGGCGCGAAATTAGAAACCGTTGGAATCGTAAATGTGCCGTGTGAACCGAACAAATCGGAACAAACTCATATTTCGTTCGTAGTGGTAAAAACTAACGCTAAATCAATTTTAGGGTTCACGACAGCCGTGGCACTAAATTTAGTGAAACGAATTAATGACATTTCAACTAATAATAAGATTAAGCAAGTTTTCAATAAATATGCTCAGGTGTTTTCTGGTCTAGTAAAACTGCCGTTTAAGTACAAACTCCAACTAGCAGAGGCTGCTGTGCCGACTGTGAGTCAAACTCGCAGAATCGCAACGAGTATAAGGGAGAAGTCAAAGAAAACACTAGGGCAGTTAGAAGACAGATGCGTAATATCAAAGGTGTCGCAGCCAACAGATTGGGTGAATGATATTATCATAGTTGAAAAGAAAGATGGTTCCATACGAATCTGTTTGAATCCAACTCAGCTGAACAAATACGTGAGAAGGGAGCATTATGCCATTCCTACAGCTGAAGAACTCAGATCGAATCTGTCGGGTAAGAAGCTGTTTACTGTTTTAGATATGAAAGACGGCTTTCACCAAATCGAATTGGATCCAAAGTCATCTTTATTGTGCACATTTGGAACACGGCTTGGACGCTTCAAATTTAATCGACTACCATTTGGAGTGAAGTCTAGTCCGGAAGTATTCCAGAGGGAATTAGAACGCATATTTGGTGACATCGAAGGTGTGCAGGTTTATTTTGATGATTTAATAATAGCTGCTGAAAATGAACAGGAACATAATCAAATTTTTGATAAAGTAATTAGGTATAATGTTAAATTTAATTATGACAAAATGCAATATAAAGTTAACGAAGTTAAATATACACTGTGTCTCTTGAATTTCTGGACATAGGGAATTCCCATGTTAAAATAAACTATTGTAAATATTGGCTCCCCTAATTATTTTACAGTAAAATGTCAAACGTGAAACTTCTTAAGGAAAAAAGGCTGCTTCTTATGTTACAATTGCATTTACATTTGGTTCATCCGTTTTCGAGAAATTTAGGAAAAACTTAAGGGCTCTTTCGTAACTGGTCAAGGTTGCTTTGCTTTAGACAGACATTGCTAACAATAATTATTAATTGTCATTGTAAATCATTCATTGTTCAAAAACAATTCATTCATCATTAAAACTTTATTTGGGACAGATGATTACTTCTTAAAGAAAAAATTGTTTATAAAAATGAATTATTACACCATTGAAGAAAAAATAAACGGAGATTTATTTGAACACTTGATCGAATAGTAGAAATGATGATTTTTTGTTATTCATTTTCCAATTTTCATAATTAATTTGTTTATTTAGAATATCATCTTCTTGTTTATAACAGACTTATTTTATTTGTGCTCCTTATTGTATTTATCCTGACACTTATTTTTTTATTTTTTATGATTGTGGACCTGAACAGGCTAAATAAGGCCTATCGTGCTAAAGCACTCAGGAACACTTAGGAGGATGGATAGAGGGATAATGAATTGCCAATAGATGCCTATGAACAGCTACCTTAAATTTTCTCATATCATAAGTGAGAGGAAAACAGGAACTAGGGAGATCATTCCAGAGTTTAGAAGCCGTGCAGAAAAATGTGGATTGTGCCCCTTTGGTACGACAAGTGGAGATTTGTACTGCATACTAATGATGTGAATGAGCGAACCGAGTGTTTCTAGCAAAGATAGCCGGAGATGGTATCAAAGAATGTAACTCACCAGCACAATAGCCCTTGTAATAACGATAATACAAAGAAAGAACTGAAACCATCCTTCTATGCTCAAGGGACTGTATGTGAGAAGTTAAGGACGGGTCATTTATAAGCCTAATCGCTCTCTTTTGAATACGATCAACGATATCGAGAGCGTATTGGGGAGCACTAACCCAAAGGTGAGAATTATATTCCAGATGAGGCCGAATTTGGGCCTTATACAGCAGAAGGAGTTGTCGAGAGGTAAAGTACTGCTTAGATCTGTACAAAAGCCTATTTTACGAGCAGCTGTTTTGGTAGCTGACAGAAGATGGTCAATCCATGAGAGATTTAAAGATACAGTCATACCCAACAGAGTAATAGAGTCTGAACACTTAAGAACTGAGCCATTCATACTTACAACAGGAAATGATCGATCTTTTTTGGCGGACATAAGGCAACACTGAGTTTTGTTAGCATTAAATTTAACTAGATTATTGCTTCCCCATTCGAGAATACGTAGAATGTCTTTGTTGATTGAATTTGCCATTTCAGCTTTAATTTCTTGATTTGACATAGAAGGTGGATTATCACTATGAGTAGACTGAGATGAACTACAGTAGTTGTTGAAGAAATAAGGTCGTTTATGTACAGCAGAAAAATTGTAGGCGCTATAACGGATCCCTGTCGTACGCCCGCGTTAATGCTAACTTCTTTTGAAAAAAAGCCATCAACTACGACACGTATTCGTCTTTTATCAAGGAAACTAGAAACCCAGATGATGAGCGTATCATTTAACCCAAACGAGGTGAGTTTGGCAAGTAAACACTTATGCCAAACTTGGTCAAATGCCTTTGAGATATCTAAAGCGACTACAACTGTTTCACCGGACTGCTATACTGTATTGTTCCAAACTTGGGTTACATATGAAAGAAGATCGCCTGTTGAACGACTTTGCCTAAACCCATATTGGTGGTCACTAAGGAGTTTGTTAGTTTCAAAGAACGTGAGCAGTTGCTGATTGATGGCTTTTTCCATGATTTTAGACAAAATGGAAGTGATGGCAATTGGTCTGTAATTTGAGGGATCGGTCTTATCACCTTTTTTGGGAATAGGTTGAACATTTGCTAACTTCCATGATGAAGACTTATTAACGTTACCGGTTACGAAAAAACCCTTAAGTTTTTCCTAATTTTCAAGAGACACAGTGTATAGGGTTGTTATTTAACAAAGAGGGAGTTCGTCCTGTTTGTAAACAGGACGGGGCTATTAATAAGATGCCAGTACCTGTTAACAAAAAGGAATTGCAAAGATTCTAAGAAATGTTAAATTATATACATAGCTTTATACCGCATCTGTCCGAACTAACCTGTTCACTTAGATCGCTATTAAAAGATAATCAAGAGTGGACGTGGACTCAAGTGCAACAAAAATCATTTGATGACATTAAATCAGTTGTGACACAGATAGTTGTTCTCAAATATTTTAATCCTAAAGAAAAAATAATTATACAGATTCAAGTCAAAATGGCATAGGTTGTGCTCTATTACAAGACCAAAGACAAGTTGCATTTGCATCCAGAGCCCTAACTAGTAGTGAAAAGAATTATTCTGTCTTGGAAAAGGAATTGCTAGCAATTGTGTATGCATTTACACGTTTTCATCAATTTGTTTATGGGTGTAATAGTTTATTACAAACGGATCACAAACCTCTAATTAGTATCTTTAATAAAAGCATTCATAAAAGTACTAATCGAATTCAAAGACTGAAGTTAAAACTTATTAAATATACATTTACTGTTGAATATATACCAGGATCTCTCAGGTATATGGCAGATCATTTATCGAGATCTTTTATGAATGATCATGTGGAAGATGATCCAGATATGACTGATATTGCACATAGTATTACATTAGGTGGGCTATTATCGGTTTCCGAAAAACATTTAACTAGATTAGATCAGGAAACAACCAATGATTCGGTATTGAAAGAGGTTAGAAACCTAGTTAATAACAATTGGGTTAATTTTAATAGGACAAAGTATCATGTTGATGTGTCTAGTTTTTATAAGCTTCGTGATGATTTATTTGTAAATAATGATATTTTAGTGTATGATAAGAAAATTCTAGTTCCTAAAAAATTACAAGACCATCTCTTGCTCTTGGCACATGGTAAAGCACACTTGGGTATTGTAAAGAGTAAAAAACGATTAAGAAAGACATTTTATTGGAAAACTTTGAGTAATGATGTTGAAAATTTTATCAAAAAGTGTAAAAAATGTGAGCATTGGCAACGTTCATGTACTAATGAACCTTTATTAGCACATGAAATCCCTTGCTATCCATTTGAGAAAATTGGTATAGATATTGCTGAGTATGCTAAATCAAATTATGTGATTATAGTAGATTACTTATCGAAATGGTTAGAAATATTACCAATTCAAAATAAAACAGTTTCGGAAATTGTAGATAAACTTTGGCCAGTATTTGCAACTCATTGATTACCAAAGGCCATAATTTGTGACAATAATCCATTCAATAGTTTGAAGTTCAAAACTTTTTGTATAACAGATAACATCTGTATTAAATCAAGTCCGTATTATGCCAGAAGCAATGGATTGGCAGAGAAAGGTGTAGGTATTGCTAAGGGCATGTTTAGAAAATGTAATAATTTACATGATATTTATGAAGCATTGTTAGAATATAGAGCTACCCCAGTAGCAGATCTAAATGTAAACGCTTCACAGCTTATTAAACACTAAATTGCCTGTTAAGCAAGACTTATTAAAACCTGTGTTGGTATATGAAGATGCGTATAATGAATTAAATAGTAGAAAGCGACAAATTGTAGATTAGCATGATCAACGTGTCATTGCACGTCCCAATTTTAAGAAAAACAGAATGTAACAATGCAAAATGTTTTAACCAAAACATGGGAACCTGCAAGGATAGTGGCAGTCAATGAGAATCAAAGATCTTATTTCGTTCGTAATGAACAAAATAAAATCTGTGTTCGTAATTCAAAGAATCTTCGGAATTCAGTAAATGTACCACAGATAATTAATCCTGTTGAGACAAACACTAATGTATCTGAAAATGTGACCCCAGATGTTGTTGAAGAGGGAAACGAGAGTAATGAAAAGACAACGACAACAAGATCTGGGAGGCCACTGCATTTAAAAAATTATGTAATGACTTAGTCAAACAGGAAGGTGTTAAGTATAGATATAGCTTTAAGACAACATGGCAACGTTGCCCACAACTTGGCACTGAGGCTTCAGTCGCTCATGTACCCTCGCAATGGTGAATTACCATGTTGCTAACAATATATTAATTAATAATCACGGCATACTTTATTTAAGTAACCAATACTAAACACTTTGAACTTTGGCGCCAAAGTTAGTAAGAATATCTGTTAGGTAGGGCTATTCTTATTTCAGTTTTCGTTTGTTCCAAATTGTGTAGAGGTAAAGTGAATTTGTTAGTTTTACTCAAAAATGAGTTACAAAGAGTGTTATGAGAGGTCAATATACTACAGTTTTATTTTATACTAGATTAATCATTTCCGGATTTATTTTGTAGATATAGACCTTTGACAACTCATGAGCTGTTGGCGGAAATTGAAGAAATAGATAACGATAGTTATCACAAATATGACATTTATATAACCCCTCCATCTGATAATGGAAATGATACGGCTGAGAATTCTGGAGATGAAACTTGTAACGACCCTGATCGTCTGAATCGCAATCAGTTACAATCCGAAGCTGAATTATACTTAAATAACATGCAAAGAGAATCAGATGTTCTAATTCATGATTATACTAGCACCGATACTGAAAATGTAACTTCGCCAAAAAGAAAAAAGTATAAAAAGTGTAGTTCAGTTGATAGAAAGTGGCAGCTAGGAGATTTGAAATATCCAATCTGCACACCTTGAAATGAATTAGAATTTTTTGAGGTTTTTATGACTCCCTCAATTATACAAAATATTGTACAGTTCACGGTTTTATATTCGTCTTCTAAGCATGGACCTTTGACCTTATCAGTTGAAGGAATGTAAGTTTTTATTGGAATTTTGTATTTGTGTGGTTACAATGTTTTACCATAATGCTTGCGGAAAGGAAAGTTGGTGCCACTGGAACTGTTCATCTAAATCGAACAGAAAAATTCAATCTTCCTGATGATAAATTTTACACCAAAAAGAATCGCGGATCTTATAATAGCACTATAGACGAAAAAATAATATCGTAGCGGTACGTTGGAAAAACGATAGCGCAGTAACGCTATTGTCAAATCAACATGGTGTTGAACCTCTTCAAAAAGCAAAAAGGTATACTGAAAAGGCCAAAAAAAAGTTGAAATACCCCAGCCTTTTGTTGCGTCAGCGTATAATAAGTATATGGGTGGAGTGAACCAACTCGATAATAACATTTCGCACTATAGGATAGGTATGCGGGGTAAAAGGTGGTATATACCTATAATCTTTTGGTTTTTTAATGTAGCCATGACAAATGCTTGGCATTTGGTCCGAAATACAGGTAAAGCACAAGACCAATTATCATTTCTAAGAGATGTCGTAAGAGCACTTCTATTGAAATATGGAACACCTCCATTAAGAAGTGCCCCATCTTCTAAAAGAAACATTCCACTTCCAGTACGAACTGATACAAAGCAATATATAATACTAACGAATCAACCTAGAAGACGCTGCACGGTTTGCAAAAATAAAACTAACAAAGCATGTTCTTCTTGTGAAGTACCACTGCATGATAAGTGTTTTTTAAATTATCACTTGAAATAAATTAATTGGCATTTTATAGCTATAGTCATTGTATTTTTCTTTCAATAAACTGTTTTAGAAATATGATATAATTTATTTTATTTTATTTTGCCACCATAATGTTCTTTATACGCCTCCAAATGCGGGCGTAATGTGGTCTTTATAGCACGGAAATGTCATTGATGCTAAGCAGCATGATTGACAGCAAACACATGACATGATATATAATAGCAATATCACAGTATCTTAGTAACAACAAATTAGCCTACTGTCGACTTTTATTTCACTGCATTTGCGTTTAAAAACTTGCCGAAAATACTGAATCTTTTTAATATTTTGTTCCAGTTTCATGGTGCAAAATAAAATAAAACATTGTATGTACCACGGGCATAATTGTAGATTATGGCTCTCAGGAATATAAAAGCCCTCCGCTTCGCGTCGGGCTTTTAACATTCCCTCGAGCCATAATCTTCTGATTATGCCCTTAATACATAAATATCTATTACGCATCAGCTAATAAATTCATAACACGTAAACTAAAATACAACAAGTGCATAAATAAAGATGTTTCAGACAACTTACGAATAAGTACATAGTCGTTGTGCTCAGTGGATTGTTAACGACCCATGCTCTAATTTAAAAACCGCCAGAGAATTATTTTTTTAAATGTGTTTCTAGTGCTCAAGACACTTAATAACATTAGTAAAATTCACTAGAATGAAATATTAAAGTAAAAAAAATAGTGAGCGTTAATGGGTTAAGTTAAAGAGCACTATTTCCACAGACTGTTTGGTGCACCCCAGGCATAAATTAATCAAGAAAGAATGCATGTTGGCACTCAAACATATGTTAGCGTAAATACAGCTGAGGTAATTAGAAATAAACAATTCCGTTATCCCAATTACGCGTAATAACAAGATTTACAAAATAATATGGTAGGTTAGGCACGCCAAAATCCAATCTATCACAAATTACAACACAAGTAGAAATCTAAACTCATTAATACAAAAAAAACTATCACGAAGTAAAAATCCTGATCTTAGTAATATATCGAAACTTTTTTTAATACTAAAATATATTATTATTCCGGCATAACGGAATAAGTAGACATAACAAATAAAAAATCAATAAGTCGTTCTTACTTAATCTTCTTTAGCAAACAAAATTCTACATCTGATCCAAGGGCTTACTTCCACTTTTAGGAATACTCATTTATCATCTTAAATTACTCTTTGTAATACTTTTAATTAATCGCCGAACACGTGCCACGATGACCAAAATAATAAAAACATCATCGATAGTCAAAATTTTTTTGAACAGGTATATCCATTTCTGTATGTGTTTTGTAACAGTAGTTTCATATTGGTTGAGTTGATCGGCCTATTTCCATAGTTTTTGCTTTTATAGCGCGACGTTTTGGAAGCGGACTCTGCTTTCGTCATCAGGCGTAGTCTATATCTTTTTTCCTAAAAAACTACACGCACGTGACAAACAGTGGATCTAATCACCGATGTAGAACTTCTATTTAATTACCGTTGATTAAGAATTTTTTGAATCCTTTTAACATGGTTTACATTTTCATTTTTAACCACATGGTACGTATTTGTACAGCTCCAACCGGCTATCCTCCATAGTTTTATCCTTAACTATGTATTTGTTTTCCTCCATAACATCTTAGTATTATTTTTCTCTTCCACTTCGATTGGGAAAACCTATTTAACCTCATACGAGCCATACAGGTGCAAATTCATATATACTTTTATCTATAGACATTCTATAACTAGATTGTTGAACACTACTATTTTTCCTTTTCACATCAATTTTCATCTTATTATGTTTATTCCTTGAGGTAGGAGCCGGACCTCTTTTATGATATTTGACAAATTCTCGTCAGACTTGCCTAATTCTAGAGCCTTATTTTCGAGGTTCCTTTGTCTGTGAATTCTCTAACATGTCATTTCATCTGAGAGACCGAAGTTCTTTAAAACTCATTTGAATCATTCTAATACATAGATATTTTGCTATTATATATTTTTCTCCTGCCTCATCTTCAATATGGTCTTCCAATCGCATTATGATTATTCCTTTGTTTAAAATAGCACCTAATTGTTTAACCTGCACAGTACCTTCCTATTTGAAGTTGTTTCGCGGAATTGTTTGTAACATTGATTTTTTGGGAATTCTTAAATCCTCTTCCATAGAATATTATTGCATGTTCAACAACTGCAAACTTTCAATATATAAATATAAGATTGAATTTATGGTCTGCTGAATACTTATAGATCTTTTTTTAGTGATACCAGCACTAACAAATAGTCTAGTTTGCACTAGTGATACTGTTTCCATTTATTAAACACTATTGATGATCACGTGTTGCAAACACATTACAGGAATATCACGTCTGTGCTTCTGTCGTTTGGTCGTACGTGCGTGAATTTTAAGCCCAACGATGCGATTTTCTTTAAACTATTCCTTAAGACACTAATAAATAAGGCTAATAATATGGTTAACCAAAACGTGAAATGTCAAGATGAAAATTATAAAACACGCGTACAGATACATATTACCTGGGAATGATTTCACGTAGAACTTCACGGGTTTTGGCACATTCTGCAATAGGATGTACCAATGCCCAATAAGAGTGGTCACAATCGTTTAGGCAAAGATTTCTGTGAAAGAATGTCCAATGCATGAACTCCATGTCGAATAAATTAATATTATGGTATTCCCATGAACACTTGGATTGTGACCCACTCTGGTAACCCTTTACGGAGTGCAGAAGAGTTTGTTCACATGATTGGTCACCTAAAACTGAGAATGAGAAGGTTATTAATGACAACATGGTACTCTAACGAAAGGTCTCTTATGATCTTTTACCAGCTAAATTGGTCATTAATCCGAAACCGTACACCATAAATACGTTATATGACCACTTTTTGGAAGGATGTCGACAAGTTGCTTCACTCCCACCGTCTTCAGGACATCCCCATTAAGGGAATCTAATGAAAGGACTTGACGAAAGGAGTATTTTTCTACCCCTTCAACCCTCTATAAGCGATATCGGTTTTTGTGACGAAATGATAAATCGTAAATGACATGCGACCACTCGTTGTAAAGCTCTCCACAAGCCGGATAGAACTGTCAGTCCGATTCTCCTATGGCCATCCCATGCGGAGTGAGAAAGAGTTAATAGTTTTAAGCGGATTTGTTCTTCTCTCAAAACAGTAAAATGCTCCTAGTTATGCCTCTATCGTACCATCATAAAAGACCTCGGCGAAATGAATACTTTTCGACCAACTCTACCATCCGATCTGCAATAGACCCGATCGGTCGTAATTTAATTTACACCATTTTTAAATTTTATATTCTTTATTTATTACCAAATTGATGTAAAACTTATGGCTTTAAACATTTATTCTTTTTTTTCCACGACGGCCAACCCCACTCATTTCTATTTTAAATAATGATTTTCAGTTTTCTTATTACCGTTATTCGTGGTTATATCGGCACACTGTTAACTTCATGATTAGATCATTATTTTCAGGTTTGAGATTGAAGATACAACAAACATGAAGAAAATTACCCAGTAAGTTCTATTACGCTCTCTCCTTCTGCTTGATGTTGGTTTCGTCAATTGCAATGCAGATTTAATGGGCGTTGAAGCGGTTTTCACATCTTTCTTTATGTTTAACGAACGATTATTAACACCCGCATAAATCGTGTCTTTTACATCAATTACTTAAGCTTTCATCCTACTTTTGCACTTATTAAACCCTGATTATCCGTTCAATAGACAGCAACAATTTTACAACAGGATGCAGAAAATGCGTTGAAGGTGTAAATAATAGATTGCTTTTGTGTTCGGTCGACTAGAATGTGACTTTCTAGGGTATTAATAGAGATTTTAACGGAAAGTTAAGTGCAAAGTAGTGGTACTACATTTTGCTGAACCGAAAGTTAGAGAACGTAAAATATATTGGTCAACGGCGCATATACCTCTCAGTGAAAAATATTTTTTTATTGTGTGCATAACTAGCATTCGCATAACTACACAAGTCTGATTTTAAATTTTAAATTAATTGTTTAATCATGTTCTCAGCAGAAGTGCAACAAAGTGGTCCAACTAAAACAAAATGTTAAAAAGCATTTGTGTAAATTCCGAGAGACCAGATATCATCAGTTGGTACATACCCGAAACGAAACTTAATCGATCAGCATTACATCTGCAGAAAAACACTATATTTACTTAATTTTTTAGTGGCTAACTGAAATATTTACATTATAACCACAGCAATGAAGATTAGAACCTTGTCATAATTAAGAAAATTTATTTAAATACATTACTTTGTACATACGGGGTGGTCGTAAAGGAAGGAATAAATTCAATATCTCGTAAAGCACAATTTTTTTCAAAAATCGCTGGGACCCGTCGATTTTATATTTTTTCGGGACATATTTTGCGAAAAAAAAAATTTTATACGGGGTGTCTCAAAAAAGATTGGCTAAAAAAATTTTTTTTTTCAAATTGCAACCCAATCTCTTTATTGCATTTTTGGATTGCCCTTACAATTCTAAACATTTGTCATGCAGCATGTGCTATACCTAAGTCCAAGCGTTTTGGAGTTATTCGCATTCAAAATTTAAAAATTTAAAAAAGATCATGAAGAAAACGAAAAATAAAATACTTTTTATAACGTTTTATTATATCGAAAACAAAGATTCGTAAACTTAAAAATAATTTTATTTCAGCAAATGTTCGAAATGTCCTCCGTTAGTCAACTGACAATAGCCTAATCGATCTACAAATTCCTGCTGCACATTTCGACCCATTTCGGGCGTTAGTTGACTAACGGAGGACATTTCGAACATTTGCTGAAATAAAATTATTTTTAAGTTTACGAATCTTTGTTTTCGATATAATAAAACGTTATAAAAAGTATTTTATTTTTCGTTTTCTTCATGATCTTTTTTAAATTTTTAAATTTTGAATGCGAATAACTCCAAAACGCTTGGACTTAGGTATAGCACATGCTGCATGACAAATGTTTAGAATTGTAAGGGCAATCCAAAAATGCAATAAAGAGATTGGGTTGCAATTTGAAAAAAAAAATTTTTTTAGCCAATCTTTTTTGAGACACCCCGTATAAAATTTTTTTTTTCGCAAAATATGTCCCGAAAAAATATAAAATCGACGGGTCCCAGCGATTTTTGAAAAAAATTGTGCTTTACGAGATATTGAATTTATTCCTTCCTTTACGACCACCCGGTATATATCCATTACGAAACTATTTAAGCGTACGGATAATACATGTAAATATATAACGCAGCTTATCTTCATTTTTGGCATTAACACAATATTAAAAACCTTCAAGAATAATTTTTATTAAAAAGTAAATAATAGTTATTATCTGTTAATGAGCATTAAAAAATATGCAGTGTCAGGAAGTTTTTGTTGCATTACTTAGAATATTTTCATAATGGGCTTTCGGAAGAGGAAAAGTTTGAATTTGTTATTATTTCTCACATACCGCACCCTTTAACCACATCTCGTATACAAATTTTATAGAAAAATACCAAATAATAGACCTGACCTCTAAAAAAAAGTATACTTATTGAAAATTGCTAGAGTTAGCCCTTTAAGGAATTTTCATATCTACTAAGTAATATTAGGGTAACGATAGAATTACTTGAGTATATAATAGGGAAGTATTTTGTAATTACAGCATATCTAGCACCAAATCGAGTATGTAAAGTACCAGTTTAGCCTTGTAAATGAGTATTTGCACATAAAGAACCTTTTTTCTTTAATATAGTTTATGAAACGTAACTCATTTTACGCCCCTGATGTAGTTAGCGCAACAATTAATGTCGTAAACAATAGTATTTACACCTGGAATGAAGATTTAAATGTAAAATTATGAAATATAGAAATTATAGGTACGCCTCTGAGTACTACCGCATTTGTAAATTCAAATGAGAAATAGTAGGGCGTAGATTTGAAGTAATCTTCTCAAGTTTTCTTTGATAAAAATTTAGGTTCACAGTATTATGAAACATATACAGACATTGAAGGTCCAATAACTTTAAAATTCCCAAATCTTGCGTAGTCTTAAAATTCTTTTGTGAGAGAGTTGTAAATAGTCGTTGAATGAATCTTACTATCTAAACTGGTAAACCGATTAGATTAATGTATTCTCTTTTAGTAAATTTAACTGCCACATTGTTCAATCGTATTACATTAATGAATTCATGTTTTAGGGCATTTAATAGTATGGAATTTAAAATTATTGCACACTAAGCCCTTCAAATATGCGCAAAACAGTCGAATTTAATAATATTGAGGTATAAGTTTAAATTTTCTTTTTGTTGTTTAATTGTTAAGGTAAAAGCTAAAAGAGTGCCTACGCTCTTCACTTCATGTCGGAAGTGCCGTTACAATACTTGTTTGTATTAATCTGTGGACATTGTCACCTGTGAAAATTCTAATTAACGTACGCTACATTTTATTTCTTTCCCCTTTATTGAATTTCGAGGTGTTAAAAAGGTTATAGATTTAAAATGTTTCGTTTCGTTAAAGTATTTAGAATTGAAATTGTTTCAATTGTTCTTTTCAAAGGTTAAAATGTTTAGAATAGGGTACTTAAAAATAAAAACGTAATTTCATATTGATTAAATGAAGCGTGTTTTGAGAAATGTAAGATGTGGATATAAAGTTATTTTGTTGCGTGATTGATAACGTAGGCTTGAGGCGCGTTTCGATTAATATTGTCGTTTGTAAAGCTTGTAAAATTTGGTTGGTCAACTATATTTCGTTGCGAAAATAAATCGTGGGCTTGTCAGTTCTTGCTATTATGGTGTTTTTGTCGTATGGAACGTATATCTTGCTTTTTTTTTATTTGGATACTCGCGGCTGATGCTCGAGAGGATGATGTAATGTGGTGTGAAAGACAAGGGGAGATTTGTGTTTTCACGTGAGTCTTGGTTAAGATGTAGAGGTGTTAAGACTCACGTATGTTGCGGCATTCACAACGTACGCGAAATACTTTGAAGGGGTTGAACTCTTTACGTGCTTGGGGAGGGGTTAAGCGAAGTCTACCGTAGGAAATCTTTTCCGTTGCCCTCTTTGGGGATATTTTTGAAACTTTGTTCATACCGGGTCTTATTGTCTGTGTATACTTTGTCAGAAGTAACAGTTTTACGTCCACGAAGGAGGTCCTAATGTTTAATGTCAGTGGTGGTCCGGATTTTTTGATTTCTTTTGCGGATATTTTGTGTAATAAGTTCTTGGATTTTCATTAGTTTCGCGTACACGGCTATCCCCTAACGAACAAAGAACTGATATATGTATATATATATATATATATATATATATATATATATATATTCTGTGACATAAAAAATGCAACACCAAGAAAGCGTTAGAATTTTTGGACCAAACTTGGCAGAAACGTTTAACTAGTCAAAGGTAGTGACTATTTAAAATTTCAACGAAATTAAACAAAAGATAAAGACATTTTTTATTAATAATGTGTTGGACCTCCCCTAGTAGTTTCACACTCCCGCACACTTCTTGGAATGGCTATTGCCAGGATAAAACATTTTTACAGTCTGTATTTTTTCTGAAACGGTATACCACATTTTTTAAGTCTATTGTTATGATTGATAGACATGACAATATTTATTATAATATTGAAAGGTAACGTCATCCTCACATTTCATTGCTGTCCTGATGCTGTGAAGGAACGATACATAATTTTTGCAACGTTTCACTATTTTCAAACTTGATAGTAATTCTTCCAATAAATTGATTAATTTGTTAGACAATTAAATCTACTTTATTTATTAACCTGTATTTTTTCATTGATTATTTAGATGGTTTAACATTTGAAAGATTGTGTTATTTTTACATTTCACTGTTGTCCTGATGCTGTGAGGGAATGATACATACTTTTTGCAATTTTTGAATTAGCGTAAACTGTAATAGTTATTTACCTAACTAGTTCGGAAAGTTAATTTTCCCGCATGAGTATTTTCCCTGAAATTTTATGTCAATGAAGGTCATAAATTGAGTATTATTGCTTTAAGTGTACACATTTTTGTAATCTTTTTCTTCTCTCAACTTGTTTAATTTGACAAAGCTTAGCGAAATGAATAAAGAGCATCTCTCTATTAGAGTATTTGCTATTTTTATTTTGGTGATGTAAGTTCACTTTAACAGATGTTTTAAAAAATAACGTAGCGTAGTTCTAAAGTCAATAGTTCGTTGACCCAACAGCTAGTTTATTTACAAGCCAGTGATTTTTTGCGAGTATTCACAAATATCTTTGAAGTATTTTACGAATCGACGTACCGACTGTATTCACTGTTTTACCTGATTTTGGATTAAAGGTAAGCAAGATTGTTTGTTTGATAGCGTTTGATATATTCTGTTGTGACGTATTTTGGTTTTGAATTGAATAATTAATTAACGTATTGACCAGTCATTTTTGCTCATTTCAGCTAATAAATTTACGTTGAAGTTTATCGAAATGTATAATGAATTTTGAGTATTAGTTTTCGCAATTTTTGCGGATTTTAAATGAAGCTTAGGATTTTATTGAAGTTTGGGTGAACATTGCGTAAATATTTTTGGAATAGAATTTTCAGATCGATATGAGTGTGTTATTTTGAATGAATATTATGGTTTCCTGTTAGGCGATTATTTTAAGATCTATTTTATGACGTATACATGTATACATGTATTTAAAGGTAACGCATTTGTGAAATTTTTCCGATACTGACGTTATTGAGTGGTGTCGACTGCCCTTTTGGAGTGTTAAGTTGCTACGTGTCAAGCCTACCACGTAACATAAAACGGAAGAAGTTAGTAAGCACTGCTGAAAAACGATAAATTAATCGTAGACCACTTTATTGGCGTGGGTAGTTTTGAAGCGACGATAAATATTAGATATATTTAATGAGAAAAGATCGTTGTAGTACACGTAACTAGTATAGTAACCAAGAGCTTTTAAAAATAGTAAAATTATGGTTTGATGATTACGTTAATGTAGTATACCTATACAACCATATTATGTGCGACTTAAAATTCCGGTAACTTGACTTGCCGTTGCTTTACAAAAGAGAAAAAAATAACACAAGCTCTCTTCAAATAATCAACAGAAATATATATATATATATATATATATATATATATAATATATATATATATATATATATATATATATATATATATATATATATATACATAGTGTGTACATATATACAGGGACCACCATAAAGTTGGACACATATGGGAAAATTTTTATTATTGAAATTTCTGTAAAACTCTATTGGCACAACATATTTTTAATTATCTGGCTTATCTAGTTGTAAACGTTTGATATTGTCTAGTGTACACTGAACAATCGTTCCATATATATATATATATATATATATATATATATATATATATATATATATATATATATATATATATATATATATATATATATATATATATATATATATATATATATATATATATATATATATATATACAGGACCGCCATAAAGTTGGACACATGGAAAAATTTTATTATTGAAATTTCTGAAAACTCTATTTGCATGTCTGACAACCAAAAAATTCAGTGTGACATTTGTCACGTGACCATAGATTTGGCGGGAATTTTGAAAAATGTTAACCGTGATGCCGAAAAATGGGTCAAAGTGACAAGATATCGAAAAATTTTTTAAGGAAATATGTTTAGAATGCAACAAGGACCCCATATACAACAAAATCAGAAAAAAAATTAAAACGCCATTTATTCCCCTCTGCTATTGTTACGAAACATGATAAAATCTTGTTTTAGCTGGAAATAGTTTTAATAACATAAATTATATCATTTTAAGTCAAAACTAATCAAATATTTGTAAAATAGACAATTTGTGAGAGGAAAATTTAGAAAATACGATTTAGCCTCGTCACTGGTTGCGTTCATGCCCCGTATATTGAAGCGCATGAGCTGATCTAATATTTTTAACCGGTAATTAAAATGTAAACGAACTAATAATTGTAATTAAAAGTTAACAACACATTATTTATCCTTATTAAATTTAATATTGATTAGTACATTTGAAATTAGCCATATTTTTGAATTTAATAAGTTGGCTTTGGAAAAATCAAATATTTCGGCTTATAAGGATGAAAGTTTAAAGTGCACCTCATAATTTAAAATACCTAAAATTATGTAATTTATGTTATTAAAACTATTTCCACGTAAAACAGGATTTTATGATGTTTCGTAATAAAAGCAGAGGGGAATAAATGGTATTTTTATTTTTTTCCTGATTTGGTTAAAAATTGGCATATGGGGTCTTTGTTGCATTCTAAACACATTTTCTTAATACAATTTTTCGATATCTTGTCAATTTGGCCTATTTTTCGGCGTCACAGTAAACATTTTTCAAAATTCCCGCTAAATCTATGGTCACGTGACAAATGTCACAATGAATTTTTTTGTTGTCAGACATGCAAATAGAGTTTTTCAGAAATTTCAATAATAAAAATTTTTCCCATGTGTCCAACTTATATGCGGTCCTTATATATATATATATATATATATATATATATATATATAATAGTGTGCCCAAGATAAGGATCCTCACCATGGGAATCTCAGTACTTGTTGGAGATACAGCTTAGGTTAAATTAGGAAAGTTGTGTTCTTTGAAGCTTATTTACATGCCGTTTAGAAACTTGAAAAATTTTCATGCCCTGCTGAGATATTTGGAAAAACGGAATTTGACAATATCGATTTTATTTTTTCTGACTTTATTTGCAGAAATATCAAAAACTAACAACACTTTCTCATTGGCACTTTTAAGGTACTACATGATGGTATTTTTAGATTTTATATCCGACGTTTCGTTTTCAAGAAACCATCATCAACTTTATTTTTTATATGGCCCGAAAAAATGTACACCCTGTATCTAATTCCATTTTTATTACAAATTCAACGATGTATCACATGCCATATTTTATTTAGTTAAAAGGAAAATTAATTGCATTTTTCTATTTCTTATAAGTATTTTTAAGAAGGCGTTGCAAACAAATGCTTTGTCGTCATTACCTGTCACCGATTCTGTCACTTAATATTATGATAAAATTGTAATTATCCTTGTTGTTACCCTGTTTGCCGAGTTGTTGTTTTAGAGTAATTGTCGTTATTTTACTGTTGTCGTTATTGTTGTTTATTGTTGAATAGTTCATATTGTGCATTTATCGTCGAATATGCCGGGTGAGCATTATAGCCATGAAGAAAAGTTTGATATGCTAACGTGCTACATTTTGTGCCACAAAAATGATGTAAATTCGGCAGCAATGTATCTTAATACGTATTCAGAAAGAAGGCAGCCATGTAAGTCCATTTTCTTAAAGCTGGCTCGAAATTTAAAAGAATATGGTTCATTTAAAAGCCTATTTTAACTCGAAAAAGGAGTCTTTAGAAGAAACCCAAAATAATGTTTTACAAGCAGTTGTTGAGAACCCTGAAATATCAACTAGGCAAATCAAAGATAATGTAGGAGTTGCCAAATCCACAGCTCAATTTATTTTGCGTAAAAATAGATATCACCCCTATAAATTTAGGATTTGCCAAGAACTTAAACCAGGGGATTTCGAACGGCGCCGGCATTTTTGCGAGTGGTATACACGCACATGTGAAGAAAATTTAAATTTCCCTTCAAAAATAATATGGTCCGACGAAAGCATGGTCACTAATAATGGTATTTTCAACCGCCGCAATACGCATTACTGAGCTCAACAAAATCCGCGTGTTAAGAAAATATCGAGACATCAAGAACGTTTTGGGTTTAATATGTGGTGTGGAATTTTAGGAACTAAAATCCTAGGTCCATTTTTTACCATAATTCATTAACCGGAGAACGATACCTTCATTTATTGCGAAATGATTTAGAAGACTGTTTAGATAATTTACCTCTGGCACAGGTCAATAGCTGTTGGTTTCAACAAGACGGTGCTCCTGCACATAATTCTAGGCAAGTTCGAGAGTATCTCTGCGGCGATTTCCTGGAAAGTGGATTGGAACCTCTAGTGAAGTGTCTTGGCCAGCGCGATCCCCGGACTTAACCCCTCTGGACTTCTTCATATGGGGTTTTGTTAAAACCGAGTTTTCCAATATTCTTTTGAATCTGAACAGCAGTTACGAGAATGTGTAACGGCCGCATTTAACAGTATTACACCAGAGATGTTACGTGATGTTTTAAGCTCTACAGTTAGAAGATCATACTTATGCTTAGAAAATAACGGAAACCTGTTTGAACACCTGCTTTGAATTAAATATAAAATGCGTTAATTTCTTTGTTTTCGTTACTTAAAAAATTTCATTACTCGCCTACTTAAAAATACCTATAAGAAATAGAAAAATGCAATTAATTTTCCTTTTAACTAAATAAAATATGGCATGTGATACATCGTTGAATTTGTAATAAAAATGGAATTAGATACAGGGTGTACATTTTTCGGGCCATATAAAAATAAAGTTGATGATGGTTTCTTGAAAACGAAACGTCGGATATAAAATTTAAAAATACCATCATGTAGTACCTTAAAAGTGCCAATGAGAAAGTGTTGTTAGTTTTTGATATTTCTGCAAATAAAGTCAGAAAAAATAAAATCGATATTGTCAAATTCCGTTTTTCCAAATATCTCAGCAGGGCATGAAAATTTTCAAGTTTCTAAACGGCATGTAAATAAGCTTCAAAGAACACAACCTTTTCCTAATTTAACCTAAGCTGTATCTCCAACAAGTACTGAGATTCCCATGGTGAGGATCCTTATCTTGGACAAACTGTATATATGGGAACGATTTTTCAGTATACACTAGACAATATCAAACGTTTACAACTAGATAAGCCAGATAATTAAAAATATGTTGTGTATATACTGACACTTTCTACAACAATATAAAAGCACAAATGCTGAAATAATACAATAAATTAAATTACGAACACAACCGGTATGACCAAAACCAGATTTAAGCTCCTGTGCAAGGGGTAGCAAAAGCTGTTAGTGATTCACGAACATTAAAAATGGATGGAAACGTTTACACGGTCCTGAGTGAGGTTCAAGAGATTATCGTGAAATGCAAACAAATTATTTTGTTATAACCAACCCATAAAACCATTAACGTTACTATCACTTTACAGTAATTACACAATAGTGAATTATACTCGATTGATGTACGTAACTATACCCCCTTATGCACAACAAGGAAAATTATAGACGACAAATTTCTATCAAGGTGAATACTTCGTTATGATTTTGGTGGTATCATTTATTAAGGCACACATTTATTTTCTAGGAGCTCTGTTGTCCACTGCAGAAGTCAGCTTTCGAAGCATGAATTTCTATTGTACCATCTTTAGGATTTATATAATGAACGTAGTTTATAATAGAATATAGTGACCAGGTTTGACGAAAAGGTAACCTCAATATCCAGTTATCAACAAGCTTCGTCCCAGTTCATGTAGGAGTAGACCAATATAGGTTAGAAGGATGTCACGTTAGTAACCAGTTAAAAACGTGCAAACATCCACCATAATGCTAATAATAACCATGCAACAAAATCCAAAAGAACGTGAAGACGGAAAGACCGAAGGAACGAAAAGCTAACATAATGTAACACGAGTAAGTGCAAAGTGCCAAGTACCAATCGTTTTACCTCTATGATGTCAGACGAGCCCCAAAAGTTGTAATTACTTTTAAACTGTCAGCTATTTATTTAGTTCATCCACTAAAAGAAATTTAAACATTACCAAAAATTAAGGGAATATCTGTATCTTACCCATGAATGAAAGGAGTGTTCTCAATTATATGTTCTCTACTTGCATCGAGCAATAATCATCACAAAGTATAGCCATACGTGAATGATTATTTTAAATAAATCTTCTATTTTAGAGACTGCCGATTGGCATGAATAAGCAAGAATAGAAAATTTTCAAGAGGACGCCTTTACTTTTTACTCATGGGTACGCAACAACTACGTTCTAGCACGTTTTACCGGATGTAGATAAAAAGATCAATGTTACCAAGAAGTTTTAAATATTTTTGAAAATAAGATTTCTGTGTAGTAAAATGTATTTATTTACGGTACCATCCTCTAGAGGTAAGCAACCAAACTAAACAGTTACCATTAAATAGTAGGTGTAGAAACCGGCAGAAATGTAAAAGTCCATAGGTGGCACTACCATGTCAACTTCAACATTTAAATATAATTTCTTTTAATGCAGTGGATTCAAAGAATATCTCGATCAAGTCACAAAGTAAGAATCCCGGCAATACCACTGAGCTATGCCGGTTGATTGCACTTTAACTTTACGGGCTGACGCTCTAGTGAGTGTCTAGATTATTGTGTAACTCTTATTTTGTAAAGAAACACTGACGTATAGGTATATACACGGAATGTGCAAAAGTTCTAAAATAATTGACTACAGGAATTTTGTTTTAATTTATTTAAGGCATTTCAGCTTATAAAGGTGTTGTATATGATAGTTTTGTTATATAGAGAGTGCCACTGCAAAGTAATTAGAGTGTAACGTAGAAATATTTACCGTGTCTGGAGATTCATAATTTTGTAAACAAGAGAATGAGGCAAACCAAATATTAACGTTTCCTAATACAATAACATCTACATATGCAGAATAAATAGTGCAAAAGTAAATAATCATAGTTATCATCTGTTAATGAGCATTAAGAAATGTACAGGGTGTCAGAAGTTTTTGTCGTATTACTTAAAACATTTTCATTTGACGGGGTTTGGGAAGGGAAAAAGTGTGAATTTACTATTATTCTTTACGTGCCGCATTGAGGATGTTATCAATATTAATTTTCTTGTCACTAAAACGCAGACACATTTTACACATATCTCGTATACAAATTTTAGTACAAAATATAAAATTTTATTTTTATTTTGGAATTGCAGCATATTTAGTACCAAATCGTGTATGTAAGGTACCGTTTTAGTAAATGAGTATTTGCGCATGAAGAAACACATGAAGAGTAACAGTAGCGCGTAGATTTGAAGTAAATAATTTGTTCATGTTCGGGTCCAAAATTACTTCTTACTCAGGATTTATTTTATAAAAATTAGTTTCTCCATATTATGAAACATTTACAGACACTGCATGTCAAGTAACGTTTAAATTTTCAAATTTTGCGTAAAACCTTATACCGTTTGTGCGAAGACATGTAAACGGTATAACTATTACTTTACTACAACGGTGAATGAATCATACCGTATACACTGGCATACCGATTAGGATAATGCATTTTTTTTTGTTGACTTGTATGTTGTTCATTGATGCTTTCATGGTCTTAGGGCACATTAGTAATAGCATCATATGTTAAATTATTATAAACTAAGCCTTCTAAATATGACGAAAACAGTTGAATTTAGTAGTTTTCAGGAAAAAGTTTCCTTTAAAGTTTAAATTGTGTTTCGTTGTTAAATTTGTATGGTAAAAGCTAAAACAGTGAGGTATATACACAGTATGTGCATAAATTCTAAAATAATTGACGAAAGAAATTTTTTAATTTCACTAAAGCATTTCAATCTACAAAAGAGTTGTCTACGACAATTTTGTTAAAAGAGGCCGTTAACGCAAAAATGTTTAGCGTGTCTAGAGATTCATAATTTTATAAACAAGAGTTGTAACAAGCAAGACTTTTGGAATACTTAAATAAAGTGTCATTCTAAGTGAAAGAAAACGTACTTGTCTCCGACTAAGTATAACCGGGTGGCGGCGGCTTACATCAAAGGACTTGGTTGTCAAAAATTGCCTTAATCTGAAAAATTTTCCCAAACGGTCAAAATTTTCCCACGGTTAAGTGCAATATATGTAAGAATAAAGATAGAACTGTATTTTGTGCATAAATATACAGTGTAGAAATTAAGTAGCGGATAAATTCGGTAACTCCGTTGGTCTGTATGATAGAGACAAACTCTAAAAGGGGTGTAGCGATTTAGATTACAGCGCATACGAAAAAGGTTTCCATCAGTTGTTTTGAAAGTTGTGACGTCATCAATATTTTTTTTGAAATGACGAATTCTTTCTTGAAGGTCCTCTAAATTATTAGGTCGATTTTTGTATACCATGTTTTTAAGTGGCCCCACAGAAGAAGTCTAATGGCATTAGATCAGGGGACCTAGCTGGCCATTTCATTAGACCACTTCTTCCTATACATCTTCTTGTGAACACTTCGTCTATATAACTCCGCACATCTACTGCATAGTGTGGCGGAGCACCACCATGTTGCACCCAAATGTTATTGTTTGGTACGTCGGGATCGTTTTCATTCGGAAATAGTATCGCTACTGCAGGTTGTAATTGAAATGGTAATAAGTCTATGTATCTTTTCCCAGTCAAATTAGCGTCGTAAAAGAATGGCCCTAAAATTCTGCCACCGACAATTCCTGCGCATGCGATAAGCTTTTGGGGATGTTGGGTATGAGCTTCCTACATGCAGTGTGAATTTTCCCTAGACCAATATCAAACATTCTGCCTATTGACAGTTCCATGCAAGGAAAAACTTCATCCGAAAATATTATACGCTGCATTTTCTCACAGAATTGCTGCCTAAGGTCAAAGTCGGTATCTGATAACTCATGGTTCAGTTTTACCGTATAAGGATGAAATTTTTGTATTTTAAATGTTTCAGTACTGAAGTATAGCTCACATTGTGTTCCAAAAAAACGTTTCGACTACATGAATGCGGATTATCTTAAAATTCCAGTAAAATATTAAGCTGCACATATTATTGTTCTTGAATTTTTTTTTCTATTCTTCTGACTGTGGATTGGCTTATTTGCTTATCAGGATATTTGTCTCTGAAAAGTCGACATACTTCTTGATGAGTTCTAACTCGATTGCCATACCCAATGATCATTCAAACTTCAATTCTTTGTTGCTCTGTGAGCGATGCCATATTGGCCAAACAAGGTTATTATACGGTAAATACTAGTGGTATACGCAGGAAATTAAAAACGTACTAAACACATCGCTTGTCAAAGTGAAAACTGGGTTTTGTTTGGTATTAAAACCTCGGTAACTAGGATTAGTCTGTTAATTTAATTTTTTTTTTTTTAACTGTAAGACCGTTTTTCTTCGATTTTTTCTCATACAACTTATTCAAAATATTATATCGTTGAAAAGAGATTGAAAAACTCTACCGAAATAAAAAATATAGGTTGTCATTTAAAAAAAAATTATCCGCTACTTAATTTTTCCAAACTGTATATCTGAATAATAAATGACTGCTTGACTTATTTAATCTGCTATCATGAAAATGAGGTAAAGTTTTGTGCTTTTTATTGAGTGGATTTTTTTTAAACATAGGAAAGCAGTTGAAGCTAGGTAGTTGAAACTACAGTAGCGCCCTATTCGTACCTATCTGAGGAAGTCAATGAACTTTCAACTCTCTCCCGACCCGTTTTACGAACGGGTTCTATTTTCAGATTTGTAAAAATTTTAATGATACCTCTAGAGGTCAGTAAACTTTGACATAAAAAGATGAATAAACTTTGTCCTTGAAGACGTCAATAAACCTAACCGCAACGCAAAATATGGCAAAACCGCGTGGCCTTGAAACTTGGCAACACTGCAGAGGGAGCCAGAACCGGCATAGGCATACTACTGATGTACCAAGAATAAACATCTAAATGCATCATCCTGGTTTTTAACCTTGTGTGGTTATTTAACATAATGCTCACCATTTTCAAGTTGTCCTTAATTTATTAACATTAGAATGAATATTTAAAGCCTTAATCTTGAAAGGACTAATATTTAATATGAGAATGCAAACTTTCACGATTTAAAATCATGAAGGTAATGGCATGGTTTAATTCAATACAAATAAAAACTCGAAAGCTCAGTACGTATAATAACAGATTAATCTTTAATTACTTAATAATCCAGTCAGCTCTTTTACGCATAAAATTCTTAATGAATTAAAAATATTTGTACGTTATATGATGATGTTGAATACACTTATAGTTTTAGTCGGTCAGTAAAAACAAGTGACTTTACATTAACATTTTCACCCACTAAAGCTCCTCAAAGATATACTTTTAATAAGATTTTCCAAGGAATTCTCCGTTAATGTACTTACAGGCGGTCGAAAAAAGTGTTTGGTAAATTTTCGTGGATATAATTCTATAATAGGATTTAGATCCTTGGCACTGACGTAAGAAAACAATCTCTTCGAATGAAAGGGATTGTGCAAAAGCGAAGTAAAAAAAATTGAAAGAACGGGAGAATCATCAAGCATCGTATCGTTGTCTGAAAGTTTCCGGGAGGCCGGTAGGGAATTAGAGCGAGTGTTAATGAGTTTTTCATTTAGTGCCGCAGATTGTGACGAGATATCTGGTGGTGTCTTTAGCGTGAAAGCGCGCAAACAATACTTGCTTTCATTATCGACGTTACTGTTGCAATCATCGTTATACTGTCGGCTCTCATCATCAGCTCATTATACTGCGCAACTTTCAAATAGTACGGAGTTAGGCGTTATATGGACCAATCTCAAGCTTGAGACGCTCTTAATAATACTCGACATTATTGCTTTGAAACGATTTATATACAACTTCCGGGTTAAGCATCATTACAAACATTAAGCCGTATCTACACTGACTGCTACTTGAAAGACGTAACTTTGCTAATAATCCGCTATAAGCTGACTTGTGTAATCTTGTCACCTAATTTGTTAGACGAACAAGTAACCTTCTCGATGGCGTTTGCGTAACATTTGAACATCGTGGGATCATGATGGAGGGTCAATAATATGAATCGATGACATTTTACAGTAGACGACACTTTGTAAAGACTGTGCAAGTTACCCTTATAAGGAAACCTTTAGAGAATACTACAAATTCCACATCTACGCTTCGAATACTTTATCATGAACGCATATTTTTGTTTCGAACTTAATGAGAATTTTATGAAAATACCTTTAATTAAATTCCTAACTCGATATTTTTAACCTGGTACATTATTAATAAATTAATAGAGAAAATTGATACCCATTTTACGTTTTTAGACGCTTTCAAATGTACGCGAGACTTTATATGCTTAAAAAAAAATTTAAAAGTTTTTCGTAATATACCCTTAATGTCCGGTTTGATAATTATTGAATAACTTCGAAAGCTAAAAACATTACCAACATATTTACGATTACATTATAATTCGAATTTCTAATTTTCCTAATTTAAAAAAATCTCCTAACGTTATTTATTTGTGATCGTTTTAATAAGTTCACGAACTAACCGTGGCATCGCTTTCCCCTATAACAGTAGAACGATTACCGGAAATTACAGCTATACTTTTCTTATGGCTAAGAACTTTTCTCTTTTACATCAATCTGCAGATGGTATTTATATTTTATATCCCGAACCCACCGTTTTAAATGACAAACACAAATTTGGTGAAACTGAAGAAGTAAACTTACAAATAACCCGCATCCTAATGGGATCATACGAACTTAATCCACTTCAATTTCATTAATCTATTTAGGCATAAAGGCCATTTTCAACTTTAACCTGAATATCATAAGTGGAAATTCTGAGTACTCAAGACTGGAGTGCTGTACGCATTAAGCTCCAGTATTTAGCACTTGTGCGAATGGTAGTTTTAAATCGGCTCCTCTGGATATCTGAAATGTAAAGGTATCTGGAACCCATACGTCAAAACCTGCCAATAATTATTATTTATTTACAAAACTAATAAAATAAGATACGAATGAGTTTGATTACGACACTTTCCGTTAAAATAAATTTTTAAATACACTCTTAAGCTTTAAAGTTTTCTTTCGTTAACGATTTAAAATAAGTAATGATTGTAAATTTCGTAATTTCACCTCAAACTGGAGAGGTGTACGGTAAACATGAATATTTCAGGTATATTACAAATATAAAATTGAGTAAAGTTTGATTTACTCTAATTGTCACAGAAATACCATAAGACGAAATAAATTCACCTCCTTGTATCAAATTCAATTTAAGGCACTGTTATAACTTGCTTTTATACACAAATATAATATACAATGTGCCTAAACCCATCAAACTCTGTAAATAAACAAAAAGGTTCGTCTTACGTTAAGAATGTTTAAGTTACGAAAGCCAATTTAAAATAAAAAGTTTGCCAGAAACTCGCATTAAATCTAGACACTATTTCTGCCCTCAGTACTAAAGTTTTAAGTTTGTAACATTGCTTAATCCAAGTTCTTACAGTTTTAACCAAACATGTTACTTACATGTTACTATAAATTTTAAAATTTATTCTTAATTGCAAGCCACCTTTTATATTCGGGTTGCACTAAATTTTGCAAACCTCAATATCACGTTACGTTTATTCTTAACCCTTAGCACCGATTTAATTTAGCCGTGGTTTGTTGTAAAAATCGCACAAGTCGAGTTTTCTGTGCAATAATCACGAATGACAAATTCCACTTAAACTTGAGTGGTCGGGTTACGGATCGTTTTAATGAAAACACTTAGTTATTCGCGCGTTAGAATAACATACTTCATATCCAAACGTTATTGTAAACTATAAGTTATTAAAAAAAATATTTAGAAAGTGTTATTTGAAAGATAACATTGCTTTTTTTATAAAAAAATACCTTAAAAGGTCTGCATATACTAACTTGTCTTTAGCTTCTAATATATCACTTGAATCTTGTAGTGATTGTTGAAAGATTTGTCAGAAATATTAAAACGGTTTTAAGGCAGTATTTCAACAAGTAATCGATCTGGTACTAGGGTGCTAGGTTGGCGGTATATTGTCGGAGACGTCAATTTAAGCATCAATATGAACAAATAAAGAATAACAATATTGATCTTCTAACAATCTCAGGCTACATTGCTAAACCACAGCTTCAAATTCAACAGACAGTAACAGTAGACATTTACTCATGCATTTGAGGGTTTACGAACAGTTTCGATGGGTTCAGCTACCATAAAAATCTATGATTGGATAACAAATGTATAGTTCTGCTTGGTAAAATATACTGTTTCAAAATTCGAACACCGTCTTGCCATAACCACCAGAGGTACAAAGAACCGATGTCCCGGACCTTTTCACTTTATACAGTCGTATATAAGTAACAAACCGAAGGATGTTTGTGGCAGAGGGTGAATTTCTCTTAACCTACCCCACTAGAACTAACCAAAAAATTTTTCGAGCTCATCAAAGAGAGACGTCTTACCTGAACGAGGAAAGTAAGTGTTTTACATGAGACCAAGACGTCTGATTGAATGAATGAACTAAGTGTCAACTAGTACAATGAAGTAATAACGAAGCTACCTTCAGAGAGGCTGTAGCACAGGGAACTTCCATCGATGCTTCTGAACATCACTCGATCTAAGCTTACTTGTAATACTGGTAGTACAGTACTTCTTTTCATTTGCAGCGGTAGCATAATGTCAACCTTAGGTCAAAGAACGCTTCTTAAAACTTATTTGCTCTCCTGTAAGGGAAACAATAGAAATCGCTGCAGGAAAGTTATTCCAGACTGACTTATTGCTTTATGTAGACTCTAGACTCAAAAGCGTAATATGCAATTAGTATACATTATTCATATACACAAATAAATCTCGCAATAAAAATGTATAAATTAACGATCAAGCCACGCCACTGGAAGGGATTATTAAAATAATTGCGACTGGGGTAAATCATTTTACTCAAATATGGCGTAAATCATATATTCAAATTCAATATGGATAGATGAAATAAAATTTAGGCTGTTAAATTATTTTTAAGGAAGCATGAATAGGTATCTGATAAATAAAAATTTACAAATTTAATTCATAAATTGTAAAAAAGAAACGAGGCATTCCTGCTTAACCTTGACAGAAATATAACATAAAGTGTTAAACATTGAGGCAGAACCAACCAACGCTTAGTAAAAATTACATATTAGTATTACATATAACTTATGCTTTCTAACTTATTTTTGTGAAAATCTAATAAAAAAACTAGTTCATACATATTCAGTGATGAAAATTGTTAAATGAAAGTTTCATGTTAGATTTAAAGAGCTATTCATGGATTTATAACAAATTGTCGCGTAGAGATACAATATGAGAAGTTGCAACTTTACGAGATAGGCTTGAAATTAGCTGCGGAAATTCATATTACTTGTGTAAAATGTTGTCATCGGGTACTTTAAAAGATGCACGTAACAGAAGTATCCATGTATAGAAGAATTTTGTGAGGGAGACTTGACTTAGTCTTCAATTGATAGCTGCGTGTCCTTAAACTAATTTCTGTGGCCATTTTGAATAATGTCTGACGTTTGAATTTCGTCATTTTGGTCCATACATTCAACTTTTTTTTGTAAATTTTGTGCAATGCACATAACAATTTATCCTTAGTAAAACTCCTATGTTACGTTATTGAGCTTTGTATATCATTCCTATTATGCATTTTCCAAATAAATTGTAATTTTTTATTTAGCGGGTACATATAATTATTTGGCTCACCATTGGTTATCCTTATTTTCTTATTGCTAATTGAAATTTACTTAATGACGTGATTATGTAAATTTTATAAAAATTTATGACACCTAGTGATATATATAAGGCAAACTCTATCCAAAAAGATATTGAATTGAAATGTATGTGCTTTAAAATTCCCTGTTTATTTTTTAGTTAGACAACCAAGTAAATTGGCATATCATCCAATGCACTATATATATATCGAATAAGGGCTACTATACAGGGTGGGTGTCTACTGCGTGGACAGAGGATTTCTCCTTAATTATTAGAGACATCAAAACCAATTTTGGTATGGTAATACACGATCATTGGACCTACATTCTAAAAATATTTAGGTATGTACAGGATGATTGACAAAAATATGCCAACCCAAACCTGAGTTTTTTTTAATGGAACACTGTATATTTTTGCATTTTTGGATTCACTGTTACATTTAGAATAAAAGTATAGACATTTGTACCTGTATCACTAACCGTTCTGCAGTTATCGTCACATTAGTACCAAAATAGTGTTAACTTTGGAACAACGATGCGAGCGTTGTCACCACGATTTTGTAAATCTGTTTATACCACCGGCCATTAATAATAATTTACTAACAAACAAATTGGGGAATTTTTCGGTAACATGTAAAACTATACACAATGGTTAACTTAACGTGAAATGTAATTTTTCTCAATTTTTTCAAACGCAACACCCTGTATATTTTTTCACATTTCGATCGCCGTGAAAAGTAGATACTAATTGATGATAGGTTTCATAGCCATAAGACGGACCCTTCTTGAGATATTGACGCTTGAGAAAATAAGAAAATACGAATGGCAAATAAATTATTTAACTGATAGGAAGACTTAATTAGTAACTAAACAATAAAATACTTCTCTACACCTAAAAATAAGTTGATCAAGTAAACATAAACGAATAAAACCATAAATTCAAATTAAATATTCAAAATGCTGATCACGCCTAGCTAAACACTTTGCAATTCGCTCGATAAACCAAAGATTCACTCGCAACAACATTAGAGGTAAAATGGATTGAAATGGAGCTCTAATTCTATTTTTCATATCTTCGGCAGGATGTCGGTAAAATTTTTCTTTAGCGTAGCCCCAAAGGAAGAAATCAAGAGGCGTAAGATCCGGTGATCTAGCTAACCTGTTTTGCACACCACCTCGTCCTATGTACCCGATAGGATAATTTCTATCGAGATATTGACTAGCGTTAATAGCATAGTGTGGAGGGGCGCCATTCAGTTGAAACCACATCGTACGAATATTATCTACCTCGATATTTTCCAAATCGGGTAAATTGTTTTCCAGGAACTGTAAATATCTCTCTCCAGTAAGGCTCCCATCAAAAAAGAAAGGATCGACTACTCTTAAGATGTGTAGATTAGTATCTGAATAATGATAATAGTTATGTGTATTGATACTGCCATTATTGTGAAAAGTTGCCTCATCCGTAAATAGAATGTTATTAACAAAATTGGGTTCTTCATTGACTTTAGTAGGTACCCATTGGCAGAAAGATTCACGATTTTGAAAATCTATTTCACTTAAAGCTTGATGTTGGTCGATATAATAAGGATGCAATTTCTTTTCTTAAATAAAGCTGCGAACTATATTTCTATTTAGGTCTAGGTGTGTACTTAGATCTCTGGTACTAATTTCCGGATCTTCTATAAGGGATGCCACAACTTGAAACTCAATTTCTTCATTTGGGCTTTTTTTTGCGCGCTTGGGATAACACACACTTCCAGAATTTATAAATCTCTCAGCTACATTCATAAACGATTCTTTCTGCGGCTGTTTTCTGTCTGGGTATCATTCACAGTACAAATGGGCAGCCAGCGAAGCATTACTTTGAGCTTCGCCGTCAATAAAGATTATATCGACCACTTCTTTAGAAAAATTCATTTTATACAAGAATTGACAAAACGACAATTCAAAAACACACAAACTAATGGAACAATATTTTAATATTTATACAAACGTCAAAACAATGAATGCAATTGCTCCTCTTTATTACGAGCGGCTAGCCTACCTGATTTGTTTTGTTGAATTCTATTGTATTTTGTATTTGTATTTTAGACTTATGGCTATGAAACCTATTATCAATTAGTATATACTTGAATGTGAAAAAATATACAGGATGTTGCATTTGAAAAAATTGAGAAAAATTACATTTCGCGTAAGTTAATCATTCTGTATAGTTTTATTTGTTTTCGAACAATTTCTCAGTTTGTTTGTTAGTAGACTATTATTAATAGTCCGTGGTATAAACAGATTTACAAAATCGTGGTGACAACGCTCTCATCGTGGTTCCAAAGTTAACTCCTAGTGAATCCCAAAGTCCAAAAATTTACAGGGTGTTTAAAAACACAGGTTTGGGTTGGCATGTTTGTCAATCACCCTGTTTATACCTAAATATTTTTATAATGTAGGTCCAATGATCGTGTATTACTACACCAACATTGGTTCTGATATCTCTAATAGTTAAGGAGCAATGTCGGTCCACGCAGTAGACACCCACCCTGTATATTACGACGTTTTTCGAAAATAAAGGTTTTCATATCAATATGTGTGTTCAATCTGGTAACATTTCTTTAATTACACATCAAACCTATGTACGGAATTGCTCTAAGACCTTTTGGAATTTTTTATACCATTTCTATACTAGTGATATCAACATTCTGTTTATACCATTCTCATTACTTATAAATGAAATAGTGATAGGAGGGCTTTTAATAATTTCATTGACTAGAAGGCACATCGATATGTTGAAATACATTGATATAATACTTTTCTTTAAGTTTAAGTAAATTAACGCTAGCCTCAACACATAAAACTTCAGCACCATGGACATTAAAAGTAAAATGATGACCAAATGATAAACTAGGTTCGGCAAAGTGAGAGAACTGAGTTCCACTATTATTATTTCTTTTCTGTTTAAAATGTTCTCTTACTAGTACGAATAGAGTAGGGTGTATTGAACGAGAGGTTAAGATCGATTTTTTTGAATATGTCGGCAACGTTCTGCGAAATAAAATCATAATAAGGTAAAACAAGGTATGGAGTAATTTACTCTTTACTAAAATTTTATTTCATAGTTCGTTTTATACGTTTATCAAATTGTTATATTAATAGCGGATTTATGTTTCTGTTTTAATTTTTTATTTCATAAAATTGTTTCAACATCTTTAACAATTTTAATGGATAATTTACTACTGACGAAGATAACTGTAAGTGTTATCGAAACTTTTAGATGGTATTACATTAATATACAAATACACCATTTAAAAACCCAAAACAGATAAGTATTTTAGTATTAGTAAGTGTGGTATAGTTTATTAAGGTGGTCAAATACTTAATTTTGTTTAAAAGTTTGTCCACAATCGCTTTGGTTACCCATTCTGAAGATCAACCTGATAAATTATCTGGTTTTCTTTGTTACAGTTGTTGAGTTTCTATCTATATAGATAGGAACTAATAGCTGACAAACGGAAACTAGAGAATTTCTCTGTAAGGGATAATAGAATGTGTGCTTTTTCGGTAAATATCAAATTCTAAGTGATCAACAGCTTTAGTGATTGAAACATCTAGGAACGGAAGTGAATCATTAGTTTCTGTCTCATGTGTAATATTGATGTTGTGCCAAGAATTTATGTAAGCAATGAATTCTTTTAGCGCATCATCGTGTCCTTTAAAAATACAGAAAATATCATCAATATACCGATACTAGCAAATAACATATTCTTTGAATAGAGCAGTATCTGAAAGATAATGTCCTTCAAAGCTTTTAAATACAGATAGTTTTACATAAAGATCGGTTTGTTTAAGGTAAAATTACTTACAATCACGTTTACAAATAACTAATTACTTTGATGTGTTACTGCTTTCTGCATAATTAGAATTTCGGTAATCTAATTTTTGATGTCTCGCTTCGCAAATTGATATTCGTGTTATAAATTTACAGTTTACAGTAATTCATGTCTTATTGAATAAAACAATAATTTGAGTAACTTAAAATCTGTGTTCTTTTTTTGTGTTTATGAAATAAACGAATTGTACTTTTTGAATACTTGACTTCTTATTTTGATTTGTCTGTGTTTTTATATATCTGCTAATACAAAATTTCTGACTCAGCTCGTTCTTCTGTCCTCCCATTTTAAATTTTCAGGTTTGTATTTTAGAAAATTCATGACGCCTACTATTACTATTTAAAAGACTTGCTCTTACCAACGTATATACTAGTGCAGTGGAAGTACTAAATCTTTTGACCACGCATCCAAAGCTAGCTACTGGTTTATACTTCATAGATTGTGCTAGGTTAAAGCCTCCCAGTCACAATCGTTCTGCGGTATTGTAAAGGAGCCATAGATAGACAAATACTGGAACCCATTATAAATTACAGAATGAAATTTTTTAGAAATTGTAATCTATTAAAATTACAATCTCGTGTTATCAAGTAAAAAACAAAGTGGTTGTTTGAAATCTATTTGTGATTGCGAATATATTTTACAGTATTGGTCACTTAAAGGTATTTGACCTAAAATTAATAAATACTGTGTTATACAATTATTCACAATTTACAGATATTTGGTAATTACTGCAACATTTAAACTATAGAAGAAAATTGTTAGTCTTACACAACAAAATTTCATGATTAATTCAGCAATAAACGATTTATGTAACTAAAACCTATATTAAGGCAACTAATATAAATTATAAAAATCAAAAGTAAAAACAGGTGTGTGACAATTTTATGCATTTAATGTCTTGTCGATCGAGCACCAATTATTGGAATAAATGATTGGTAAAAACAGAATCGCACAAAAAAATTTCACACGATATTGGAACGTCATTCACAACGATTACCATTTGGATTATAGTTTACAGTGAAAGTGATAATAGATGCTCGAGGAATCACACGTATTGCATTATAAACATATAAGTGACATATTATTTTATAAATTCCGAACAATGACAATGGTTGCGTACTAATACAAAAGTTTATTCTTCGCATTTATTTCATATACTATTTTATAATCAATCTTCTGAATATTGGAACATTGGCCATTGCACTTTGTATATATATATATATATATATATATATATATATATATATATTAGATAATTTTAATAAAATTATTATGACCTGATATTTGTGAAATTCATAAATTTCTTGCAATGTTTTAATATATGTTTATTAATATAATTATAAATATCCCATGAAGTATTTTCAGACGAATTGCATTAATAAATTATAATGTATTTGATTACAACTTCAGCATGTTGTGCCATCATTAATTTATTATGACGATTAATGTTAAACTTGTTTAATAAAATTTTCTCGACTATCATCCCAGGGGATAGAGTTCAATATTAGTTCAGTATCAAAAAAAAAGATTTGCGTTAGGTTCTATTGCCATCATGACTAAACAATAACGAAGATATATTTTCGGTAAGTATCTTTTGCTGTTTAAGATAATATTGAATCACTATAAAATTAATGAATGATTGTACTATTTCCAGACTAGTATATAATTTACCTATGTCCTTTACATACACGCAATTATAATATTCAACGTAACCTCAAATAAAAATATAAGACTCATACATTCACATTTATATTTGCATTCTTGCAGCTGCTTCAATTTTCAATATTAATGTTCCAATATCCAAATCAGAAGTAATTCGAATTCCATAAATAATATTGATCCATCGGTGGAAGATCTACAGTTTAAGCATGTACCGGTAAACTGCATAAATATGTTTCAGAACCACTGTGATTGTATTTATTATATTTTCAAATACAATAATGTTATTTAAGGTTATTGTATCATAAAATACAATAATTTTATCTGCGTTCGAAATTATTTAATTGAAACCTTTTAATTTTTAATTCCATTAAAATGATAACACCATGTTAATTTTGTTATAATAATTGTATATTAATCGAAATAATTGATTTACATGATTTACTTTCAATTGTTTAACGATACCACATCACTCGGACAAAAATTCACGTTAACCTAACTTATGACAATTTTAGAATTTCAATTGTTTAATATTTGCATTATTGTAGGTTAAACGAAGCACAGTTCATTTGAAATTTGAATTCATGTACACCCCGAGTGACATGTTCTCACTTTGAGGAATTAACAGCTAATGAGAAAAAATATAACCACTTCCTGTGCTTTTCTTGCTTAACAACCAATCACATTATAGTATTTTGTCTACACAAATATAACAAAGCTTAATTCTGATTGGATAACCATGTTTCAGAAATTTGTAAATTACTAATTTTACACATAACTTTCTTATATGGAACAGACCTTAAAAACATAATTATTTGTGAATTCTACACAAAACTTTCTTTCCATAGATACCCAATTTGTCCTACTTCCTTTTAAAATTCTTAAACTATCAATAAATTTCAACAAATACGCAAATTTTCAGATACAAATTTACTTGTAACTAACTTATTCTACTTCCTACAGGAAAACAATAAATAGAACTGGATTCTGTGACCCAAAACACATAAGATAACACCAGTATCTAACATACTTATGGTTTATTTTGAAAACTTCCATCTCAACATCTATGTTCGTAATCAACATAACCTGGTTTCTCAATTTTTACACTTAAATTACATCCCCAATGTTAATTTAAGTTGTAGCACTTTCTATACACACTAATATGTAAGTTATTAACACATTATTTGTTTAATTTCGCATTATTCACTTATAAGTTATATGAATCTTATTAAATCTGTTCTATTTTCATATACTTTAACATACAGTTTACTCCTCCTATGTTAATTAATACAATGTCTTTTCTTTTTGTTTTAGAATAAAAGCATATTATGTTACCAGACTAGAATCTACTTATTCATATGGATTACATGAATGTTATAGAATCAACCACCTAATATACAATCCCGAAGGTGCTCGGAAACTATTAACATGAAAATTATATTGCTCAGCTATGATAACAATTGTGAAATTTGAATTAACTAGCTAACAACATGTCCTATAATCACATTTGTACTTAGATTTATATTACTTTGAACTTCTGCAACTTGCGCTTTACATATATGTTTAATCATTTCCAATGCAATTACTTTATGTTTAATATAACTTTTAGTCTGAGCCAATATCCAACTAACTGTGATATTTACCATTATAAATTATATATATATATATATATATATATATATATATAGTACGAATTTTTCTTAGATCGTTCCAGTCGACCGCTGATGATAGCTTATCTATTGAAATGCGTTCGGCGTTTTTTATGTTTATGTGGTACATGGGTGTACTTTGCTATTGTGTTACATTTATCAATGATTTGGTCAATAGAATTAAATATTTTATTTATATTATGTTACGAACTATACACATAGACCGAACTTAATGCATTACAAAAAAATATAACTATAAATAATTATAGATTGTAGGGAAATTAATGTTGAAGTGGAATATTTTGTTATTTGTTTGAAATTTGATGAATAAAGCATATGTTCAATTAATTAATTACTGACTTTTAACATATTTATTTGTAGTGGTAAATAAGTGTAAATTATCAGCATGTTCAGCCATTTTCTTCGAACAGAAAAGGCATTTAGCACATCAATGCATCTATTACTTCCCTATGACAAATTTCATTTATTAACAATTTCAAGGTTTGCTTGATATTTTTGATTTATATGGTCAGATATCAATTTAATAAAATTAATAAAGTCAAATATTAAATCGATTTTGATATAAATCAAATAGATTCGAATAGTTACATAAACTCAACTTTATACAGGTGAACTACAAACATTATTTGATTAAGCATTAGCATTAAGCATTAAGCATTAAGTGATTTCAATCAGAAGTAAACTGAAGCGACTAACCGTGAAATATACAGTATTGGGGATTGTTTATATGAATCATATTTAATGCTGTTCTACATAATTACAAAGTAAGTACGGCCTAGTGTGGTTAATATTAAATTTTATTAAATTTTCTATATAATTATACCAATACTTCATACTGGAAATAAGTATTAAACTTACTAAAATTAACGATTAGAGGTATTTATTTTTCTTTCTATTTGACAAATTAAAACAATCATTAGTGACCGTAAATTATAATTTAACATTTAAATTTAGAACTACCTAAGTGGTGGCTAGAGGTGATAATTTTTTTTTTTGTTATTTCAATACATTGCTACCTAGTTAAGAAAGTTACACTACATCAAATGGCGCCCAACATGGTGGCGAGTGATACTCCAAACTTACATAATGTCGGCAAGGACAGTTAGGGGACCCTTAGCACATTAAATAGAGCTGAGTCAATATTAAGCTTATTATTCTGGGCCAACCTAAAAGGTTCCTGGATAGGAGCATGAAAATTGTATTTATTATTTTGTCCAAATTCCTTACTTTAATTTTTAATTAAATACTAACATGAAACAATCAAAAGGTAATGTAACAATGAATTAATATAAAGTAATAGTTATTATTCTAAAGCAAAAATACAAGACTAATTAACACTAAAATGTACAAAATGCCTTCCACACGTTCTACACAGTTTTAAGATTCGAGCCCTATTCTGCATATGAATGCGTGTTTACGTACTAGTTAAAAATAAAGCACAGGCGAATTAAAAGTAAAAAACAATAAATAATGGTATAAAAAAATTCAACGGATTCGCTTATAAAGAAAAGAAATTACATGTGCGATTAAATTTATTTCATTAACCTTTGGAAAGTTTTCTTTGATCTTTGAATTCTTCAGGCAAGTTCAATCCTACCCAAACTTCACTTTGGGAATAACTCGAGCAGGAAGTTAGATTCTCGAGGGTCCTAAGATGATAGATACGTTCGCGTATAGCCTCAATAAGGCTTAGTTGAGGATGGACAAAAGGGAGACCAACGTACCGTAGTAATTGAAGGAGTTTCAGTGGTGATGTAAATAAAGAACATTACAATGACCGCTGTCTTGTCAGAGTGTTGATAGGTTTAGTAAGGGGTTAAAGAAAATGAGCGTGCGTGGCTGTTCGCATTTCCATGGATATAGACGCCCGACCGCTCATTTGTATATTGCTCAAGATTACTATTCACGAAGTGCAATCAAGACGAACGGCTTTATAATAATAAAGGGAGGGCACGTCAGCCTTCAGCGATTCCCGGCAGGCTAATTTTTCATCAAAATTATAAATTGTTGTGCTAAATTTACTGCGCACGCCATGATAAAATTAAATATTAACTTACGAGCGCGGAATAATTAGGAACCTCGTCTTGTCTTCCAGTGAAAGTTATTCTCTCGGAATTGTTCCATTAATTACGCATTCAGAACCGGAAAGAACGAACTACTACGGTGCGAGCAACTCGAATTTATCTTCCGTACTTAATACTAGTGTTGCTTCTGTTATTTGGCCGATATCGATCATCTTTTATAATACGTACGTGAGCAATTCCATTATGAAATAGACTTAAGCGATTTCCACACTCTACAACTCTATGAATATTTAATTAAAGTTGTGCTATCCAAATTTTAGTACATAATTGTACGAACCAATTTATTTCATAGTCAGAAGTTTTAGATTAACATTACAACCGCTCATTCGAGTACTGGAAATCGATACTTTCTTTTAATTATACTGAACCTTGATATACAGGAAACTTTAATTGTTATTTATTCAATTGTGTTTAGTAGACAAGTTGCACGATCTAACTGTATAAATTGTTTAACACTATCCCTTGTGTGTTCGATACAGACAACTTAAATGAATTTTATTGAAGAATTAGAGAAGTTTGTAATAAATAAATAAGTACTTTGATGCTGTATCATTAACGTAGCGCCCAACGTGTAGCGCTCTCAAAAAAAGTATTATTGCGAACTTAAGATTAATTATTAAAAACTATTCTCAGATATTTTAAAATTGACGTTAACACTATCGTTCATTACATGACTTAGTTTCCGCATTATTTGTCTCTTTTGCTTCATAATTTGTGCATGTTTAAAACATTATTAGTAAATGCGCGGAGATTGCTGGTTCTTGGTAAACTGACGGTCCTCGGACAGAAAGAGCGTTCAAATGACCTATAGTTTGGCAAGCTAGATTTATGTTCTTTTAAGACATAATTATTTTGTCAACAGAGAGAATTTGTAAATCGGAAACAGAAAGTAGCTGTGGTCAAAAATTTAATATGCCAAAAATATTCCTATATTGCTTTCGTAAGCAAGTGATCAGGTTTACACGTTTTGAGCATTTTTGAAGTCATCTAAATGCAATTTAATTTAAAAAACGCCAATAAAAATTTAACTACACCGTCTTCGCCGGTTTTTGTATTTTTAAATACGTCATTAATCCTGGCAACGATAACTGTAATTTTTATTGAAATATACATCTCGTATAATTTAACTTCAAATACACGATTTATAAACACAAACGGTAAGTGTTTGTAATTATGACAAGCCAGTAGATGAACATACCTAATTATTGAAAAAAAATTCGAGAATAATAAAATACCTGTTAGTAGAAAAACGACACCTTTCCTTGCACTTTCTTGACCTTAATTCTTCTGCAATTGTTTTATAATCATATTCTGTATAATGACCTGGGTTTTCCAGCGTTATGTCATTAGGCTGAGCGTTTAATGACCTCCTGTCAAAATTGACTTCTAGAGTCATTGTTCAAGGGAATTTTGAACATTTCCCGAATGTCATTATTCAATTGGTAATTAACGGAATTAGAAATTTATAGCGTTCCGTAACTTGTCACAGAGTTTTAGCCCCACTGAAGAGGCCCCTTCGTTTGTTACGGCGAGAAAGCCTACAATTTGAAATATTATTCTAATACAGAGGTCCCTAAACTATCTCATAGGACTGCGTAGAGCTCCGAAACTTGCCCATCGGTCTTAGCCCTATTTCAGGGACCCTCCTAGTTTGTTACGGCAGTAGACTTGCATCTTCTTTGTGTATTTGTATTCTTTGACTGGTTTCAAGTCCACGACTCAAGTTAAAATGTTATATTAGAATCAATACAATTGTTGAATCTACTTGCAAAGCATTACAGATTCGTTTATTTGGTACTTAAGGAAACGTGGTGTTAGGGTGGAAACTAGTAGCGTGTCGAGATTTAAGAAGAAGAATCAGTTTAAACATCTCTTTTCCACAATAGCTGCGGGTCCGTTAGTTTGTATTTAAAAATATCATAGCTGGTAGCGATACCACTTCTGAAAAAAATTATATGGTTCTATAATGATGGGCAGCCATTAATCAAAAAGCTCTCGGCGAATTTCAACAGGTTTTACCGGATATGAATCAGTTTGACGGTAAAAAACGAGTTCTAATAATAATTGATGACCTAATGCGCGATACTAACGGTTCGGTAGTAGATATTTTTGCAAAAAGCTGCCATCATAGAAACCTAAGTGTATTTTTTAACGCAAAACATATTTTGCCAAGGATGCGGACAAACATATATTTCTCTCAACACACATTCCGTAATTTTGTTCAAAACTTCGCGTGACAAAGACGGCATACCAGGACGCCACATCGAATACACACGGACGTGCTACAATATCAAACAAATATATTCGGTCCCTAAGGCATTAGTGAAGATAAAGTAAACGTCAAGTGATAACAAACAGATCCAATTCATCTGCGAGTGTGCACACAAGGTTTGAGAGTGTTTGATTTTAATTGGGCGGGATGAAATTTATTGAAGTTTTCAAGATGGACGTGGACATTTATAAAAGGGCAAGGGCAAAATATCAGCAAGGTCCCCTAATCACAATAGAAATCAAAAAATTTTCTTTTTTTAACACCGAAAAATTCGAAACTCAATCAATCAATCAATACAATATAGCTAGGACACCAACACCAGGGTTGAAGGGCCCACTACAAAACAACATAACCTAGGAGTAAGTGTTTTAATAAAATAAGCTTGAAAATACTACTGTGTTAATTGTGCGTTGTGTTTTGTTTACGAGGTGTACGTTTTTGTTACGGTCAGATGGGTTAGTAGGTTGGTCGGAAAACTATTGAGTCGATAACTTGAACGTGGTGTAGTTGGGAAAATTTTCGTTCACGATTGGAAATGAGTTTTTTTTGTTACTGTTTTGACTTTACCGATTTGACGTTATCTTCAAACATCCTATGAGCCAATTGAAGTTTAGGTCCAATCTGGAATCAGAGCTTATAGGCTCCTCTTCGGGAAGATCAAAGCCGGGACCAGCTGCTCAATATGGACTGGGGCACGTCAACGTATTTAGAGTATGTATGCTGATGCATATTTCCAATATCCATACGCGTACTTAATAATAAGCAGTACCAAACAATAACTAATAATAATAATAATACTAATAATAATAATAAAATAATAATAGTAATATAATAATTAATGCAATGCAAATGGTAAAATAATTTGACGTTTCTAACAACTGCAGGGTACGTTATTCCTAAACAGACTTCGGAGATAGGCTGTTTTACCCGAACAAGGTACAACTTAAGAGGATCTTTCTCATCCAAAAAAGCTGAAATTTCATAATTTTATATCTAAAATTAGGAAAAAGGAAGTCCAAAAAAGCTAGGGACAAAATTATCCCCCACTCCCCAGCAGCGTAGCGTACTCCCCGATTGAATCATCTTTGAAGACTTGAAAAATCTAGAAAACCCACCAATTTTCATCTTTCTATCTTGAATGGTTCCGGAGAAATCAAATAAAAACCATTGGCTGGAAACCCAGATGAGATGTGTATCTTCTTTAGAAGCCAATTTACAAAAAAATATTACAGAAGTTTTCTTCATTATGTGACCTTATTTACATGCTCTTACATTTTTGCTTGTGTGTGTGCGCAGTTATACGTGTGCGGGTGTGTGTACGTGCGTGCGTGTGAGTCCGTTTGTGCATGTATCGTAAGTGCATTTGTGCGTGTGTGCGTGTGTGCGTGTGTTCGTGTGTGCGTGTGTGCGTGTGTTCGTGTGTGAGTGTGTGCGTGTGTTCGTGTGTGCGTGTGTGCGTGTGTGCGTGTGTGGTGTGTGGTGTGTGCGTGTGTCGTGTGTGCGTGTGTGCGTGTGTCGTGTGTGCGTGTGTGCGTGTGTGCGTGTGTGCGTGTTGTGCGTGTGTGCTGTGCTTGTGTCGTGTGTGCGTGTGTGCGTGTGTGCGTGTGTGCGTGTGTGCGTGTGTGCGTGTGTGCGTGTGTGCGTGTGTGCGTGTGTCGTGTGTGCGTGTGTGCGTGTGTGCGTGTGTGCGTGTGTGCGTGTGTGCGTGTGTGCGTGTGTGCGTGTGTGCGTGTGCGTGTGTGCGTGTGTGCGTGTGTGCGTGTGTGCGTGTGTGCGTGTGTGCTGTGTGCGTGTGTGCGTGTGTGCGTGTGTGCGTGTGTGCGTGTGTTCATGTGTGCGTGTGTGCTTGTGTGCGTGTGTGCGTGTGTGCGCGTGTGCGTGGGTGCGAGTGTGCGTGTGTGTGCGTGTGCGTGTGCGTGTGTGTGTGTGCGTGTGCGTGTGAGCGAGTGTGAGTGTGTGCGTTTGTGCGTGTGTGCGTCTGTGCGTGTGTGCGTGTGTCAGAAACAACGTATATATATACCACCCCATTTAAAAATATCTAGTGTTAAGTCGCAATTGTGGAATAATGAAGCAAATATGGAATATCAAGATTTTAGCTAAACTATAATCGCCATCTGCACTCCTGCCGGTCTGTATTCCTAACCTCAAATATTAATTAAAACGTGTATTTATGATGGTGCTACTTTTTTAAGGTAAGAGCTTAAAAGTTTTATTGTGACCACATTTTAAAACTATAAGGTAAGATATCTATATACTTGTTCCTGTAATGAATGTATTCGTGTAAACTGCAATGAATATTTAATGTAAAAGTGTTTAAAACTCCCCATTGATGCTGCTATTCTACATAAAAATTGAAATATATGTTGTAACGTACCTTTTTAATTTAAAGAAATGTGTTTTAGAAATGTCAAAGAGGGCGAAGAAAAAATATCAGACATGCAGTGCGAAACGAAAGAATGGCATGTCTAGTTGCTTCTAAACGTTACATTTAGATATTACAAAAACGACAAATATGTTGAGAGCATTAAAAAAGAATCTTTAGGAAGAAAGCTTGGCTTGACGGTAGAAGATGGAAAAACAATTTTTTGGCTTAACGAGGAGAGAAATTTCGTTAGGATTCTATGTCTGCCTCCTCACCCATCACGTAAGATGCAGCCTCTCGATGAAATAATTATGGGGGCGTTAAACATTTTATAATAAAGAAATTAGAATTTCGTTTAAGGACCAACCAACGTGCTCTTAGCCATTTTGATGGCTACGAAGTTTGGTAAGGCTTACTTAAAAGTGCAGACTGCTGAACTAGCTGTAAAGGGATTTGCCACCACAGTTGTGTATCCTATTAGAATGAACAGGATGCATCACAATACGATAAAGATCCTGTAGCTACTGCCAAAGGCCAGCAGCTCACTGGAATTGACAGAGAAAATTAAGATGAACATCGCAATATTAACACAACCTTGAAAAATAGAAAAAGAACTCGAGGCAAAAAACCTGCAAAAGCAAAAATAATTACCTTCACACCGAATAAGAAAGAAAAAAGAGATAATTAAGAGAAAAGCTTTTGCAGGGAAACCGTATTGTAGGTCAACTTAAGATCGAGATAATAAGAAACAGATGCCATATAATCGTCGTCAGAAGAGAGTTTTATCTTTGTCGAGCTCGAAATCCAAAAAAAGTGTTTCTGTCCAGGGTTCTTCTGATTAAGAAACTTTTCCACAAGAAACGCACTCTAATCAAAACGCATTCCTCGTCTTCGTGATCATTTTTTTCAGATAGTACCCGTTTAGAAGTTTGGAAAATGTGCGTAATGTGTGGTGTTTGGGCACATGAAAAATATGCCGGGGATGAAAAGGATCCCTACATTCATGATTTATGTAAATAGATTTATACATGTTAAAATCATGTCCTCATGTCCTATTACATTCCCGTATACTATACAAAGTATAGTAAAGGGAAGGTATTGCGATCATGAAACAATTCAACCTCGAGATTTTGACGCATATTTACGTCTTGAGGATCCTTTAATCCATCGAGATAACACATCCTGTTTTTCAAAAGAGACTCTGTTACTCAAACAAATTTCGTATAACTTTCCCAATAACAACACAATTCCTAAATGAACTAGTAAAAAAAAATTCAGGACTATTTAACCGCGGCTGAAACTTTCGTTATCAAACACAATAACACAAATAAATTTATACCCACACATGTTATGTTTCTTAAAATTTATTCCGGCAAACGATAATCTCAAATTGCCACCAAAATTTTATTAAAATTCACTATGGATTCACTATGGATAGGTACACTAAACAAGACAAATATGGTAATGTGGTATCAGAACGGTAATAGTTTGAGGAACGTAAGGCGCATGTTTTCAGTGGAATTTCCTAAAAGATCCACACCGTGTGCAAATACCATTCTCAACGTCTTTAACAACTTGAAAACAGATGGATGCATTGTAAGTTCCCATAATAAAAGGAATAAAATCAATCATGTTTTAACCGATGAAATGAAACATTTTATGATGTGTAGAAAAACAGCCTATATTATCTCTTTTCGATATAGCCAGACACTTTAATGTATTGTATAGTTCTCTTTGCAATACTTTAAAAGAGTTTCATTATAAACCATATACATTTTCAGATCACCAAGAGTTTTTTGAGGAAGGTAAATAAAGAGGAAAGGATTTTTGTGAAACAATGTTTAATGTATTAAATGCAAATGAAACTCTAAACAAAATCGTATTCACAGATAAAGCTTCTTTTACTTTAACTGGCGAGGTCAACTTCAAAAACTTTAGATATTAGGCGCATACAAATACACACGTTCAAAATCAAACCAGAACACAGTATGCGCAAAAAGTCAATGTTTGGATTGGAATAATCAATGATAGACTTATTGGTCCATTTTTTGTTGAGGGAAACCTTAATTCACCAAAATTTCTAGATCTCTTGCGAGACCATGTCTTATCAGCAATTGAGACTCTGAACACTATTGAACCATATTTTGGGTTGGTAGATTTGGCCCCATACAGTGACCCCAAGATCATTAATTTATCTCTCAATGATATTTTTTGTGGGGTTCTTGAAAAGTAAAATTTATACTAATGTACGAGTTCAGAGTTTAGATGAATGAAATAAAGCCGCTGTTGATAAAAATACTCCGCGATGCTTTCAAGAGAAGGAAAGTTTGTTAGGGCATCAAGTCTCAAGGCTGTTATGTTTATTCTTGTGAGAATTAGTTGTTGAAATAAGATTTACTTTGCTACAAACAATAAATGAAATGGTGAAAGTTTCATGTTGGCGTTTTCCAGAATAAACCTATTTGACATTACATTTGACTGTTTTTGACAAAACGTTTTCTATGGATTGGCTTTTTTTAATCAATTACACATAGGTTATGTAATGTGTAATAATTAGTAATGTGTAGTAATAAAAAAAGAACCCGGTACAATATTCGAATTTCTTATTATTCAAAAAAAAGTTATACGACAAATTTCATCCACACATGACAAAACACGATAGCGGCCAGACCATCTCAGGTGGAGTGCTGAAATTACGGCTATTGTAGTAAAATCGTACATCTGTATAACGCCTTGGGACATTTAAAACAACTGGAAATACCTGTTAACCTACATAGCTTTCAAATTTTTCAAGTAAGGTTGTTTAAATAGAGCTATTAAATTGAAATTTCTTATACGCATGAAAGACACAAGATATAAAATTTCTTGCTGATCGAGGCACTAAAAATAGCATTTAGATAAAAACTTATACTTATATGTAAATTGAGACTTTTAATCAAGATATTTGACCAGCATGCTGCAGAATCAATAAAAATCGTGAAAAACACATATATACGTAGTTTCAACTTTATCATCGAAATGAAAATGTACAAAAATGGTAAAAATTAAAAGGCTGTTAAAATTTAATACTGTACTAATATGATAAAAGTTAAGAAAAATCAATGGGGTATTTATTCAAAATTTTGTACAAGCATTAAGCACTAGTTAGAAATGTATCTTGCCTTTTTGTTTTAAATACAAGGGATTGGACATTATCTACAATCATATTGGAAAGCCAATCTTAAGACATTTACGTAGTTTTATTATGTATTTTGTACCAGTTATAAAATAAATACACTCTACCCTACATTAAAATATCCCATTCCACATTGAGATATAGTGGTATTCCACATTACCCTACCATTTTTTGAGTTTCATAAATGTCGCCCTTTTGACATTTGTTTATTTTTAAGGTTTCTGCTTGGTTCAATTATTCCTAACGTATCCTCATGTTAATAACAACTGAGAAAGTTATTGTTCAATTAAAACAAAATGATATTTTTTGAAATCGTTACTTTTAATACTTAAACAAAAAAGTGGTATATAACTAAATATACAGGGTCCGGCAACGAGAGCGCCTTCTTCTATATCTTCCGTATCATATAAGCTAGATTAATAAAATTTGGGATAGGGTTATAGTCTAGTTGAGTGCATATTTCAAAATTATTCACGTGTATACAGGTCGTTTATTTAAAGATGACCAAACTATAACAAAAAAAATTTAAATGGAACACCCTGTATATTATTACTTTTTTAAATTCTACACATTGTTCCTAACAAATTCGCAATATATTTCCCTATCCCTAAATATAGCCGTTATGTCGATTTTTATAAAAAAAATTGAAATTACAGAGATAGCTTTGAAAATATACCTCCTTAACCGTGGAAAACAAAAGTTTGTAACAACCCATTTTGAGATGTATTAAAATATACCGTAATTTAGGTCTTTCGTTCATTCAGTTACAAATACAAGAAAAAATTTTAATTATTTTTGCATTATAGCTATGAGGTAGGCAACTTAATTTGCATTGTGGTGTAACTTAAGTGCATATCTTCTTAAGGGTATATACTTCTTGAAGGTTTATACTCCCACTTTAAATTATTTATCTGCTCATATCGATGATTTAATTCTTTGCGCAAATATTTTCGCGCAACGCGTCACCATCATCTGACATCCTAAAGTGTTCACTTTTTCACTTCCTGATGAATGTTGTGTGATGCAGGAAGCTTTTTTTTGTGCTCCAACCTAAATTTTGTGCCATTGATTTAATGGTAAGATATTTTAACGCATTATACTGAAAATTAAAACATTTGCTCTTTGCAGACACTTTCTTTCTTTTATTTTTACTTTGATTTACAATTTTATTACAATTACTTTTCTACTTTAATTACATTTTAAGTACGCATTTAATTTTACTTTTAGGCACGCTTTCATTTTAATGCAATAAATATTGGATTCAAAATTTCAAGAAGAAATTTACAAGAAGTAAAATTCCATTTATGGGTGTGGTTTACAACGTTAAGTATTATTTCAAGATATTTCGCAATAATGGGGCAAAGATGACATCACCTTGGTTGACAGTTTCGTAATTATTTAGATACCAGAGGTTATTAAAAAGTTTGTGTACAAAATTTTACGAAAAGGTATTTATAACCATTAGTTAGCAATTTAAGGCTATAACTAGTTTTAAGATATATTTTATTTAACCCTATCATTTTAATTGTTAATAAACATAGTCTGTATATTTTTTTATTTTTTTCATTTTGATAAAATTTTTATTGTAAACCTCGGTTTAGTTATTCCGAGCATAATTAAAAAATAACTTGGCGTCCCAGATCATCTTTATTAGTGTTACATTGCATTTTTATTATTTATGTACAGTGGAAGTAATCTAGCAGAAGCAGAAATTGTGGTAATTAAGCAAATCAAAAGAATGAACCACCCTACGTTAATCTTCCGACTGAATCAAAGGCATTATTTGTGGTGAATGGTTTGTATCTCGAGTTAGTTTAACGATTTGTTACGAGAACATTTTTACACTTATTTCTTTATTTATATTATTTAATACACTTATATACTTTATACGATTACCATTTACACCACATTTATTATAAGTTATCTAATTTATATCAGAACAAGTACACAGATAGAGCTTTCTTATAATGCAAAGAAAATGTCATAATTGCATACAGGGTGTTTACAATTGACTTGCCAATCAGACATTATTCCAACTAGTAAAAGTTTACTTTTTCAAATAGAACACCCTGTATATTATTCCGTTTTTGGTTTCTACATATTAACCCTTATCAATTCGACATACAATTCCCTATCCCTAAATATAGCCGTTTCCGAATTATTTTCAATTTTTCAAAATGTATAAGATTATTGGAACATTTTTTTTAAGTCCATGGCCTCGTATAAATAGAAAAAAAACAGTGGAAAACAATTGTATGCAAATTAAAAAGCGCAACAGAAACTAATGCACTATAATTATTAAAATGATTTCTAAAAATACAAAACTAATAAAATTAAAAAAAAAATAATTCAACGCTAATCATTAGCGATAATGATTTATAATAATTATTCAAAATGTTGTCTGTTTTCTCGGATGCAGACCTGAAGTCGATCTTTAAAAGATTGTCCAACTCTACGCAACAACTCAGGAGTAATGCTATGAGAAGCTTGTGTTATACGATTACGCATATCTTCGGCAGTGGTTGGTGGTTCCCTATAGACAATACTTTTTATGTATCCCCATAAAAAGAAATCTATTCTTGTCAGATCAGGGGACCTAGCTGGCTACCTCACAGGTCCATTTCGCCCAATCCATTTATTTGGAAAGACTCTATTGAGATAATCTCTTACATCTTCAGAGTAGTGAGCAGGAGCGCCATCATGTTGATACCACATTGTGGTTCTAACATCAAGAGTAATATTTTCTAATAAGCCCGGTAAATCGTTACGCAAAAAGTTAAGGTACTTCTCACCATTCAAGTGTCCATCAAAAAAGAATGGACCGATGACATAATCCCCAACGATGGCATCCCAGACACTTAAAAGACCACTTATGTTGATTATCAACTTGTCTTAATAAATGTGGATTTTCTGAAGAATAATAATGAAAATTATGTGTATTAACAAATCCATTCTTATGAAATGTTGATTTGTCTGTCCATAAAATATTGTAAAAAAAATGTGGGTTTTGAGTAATTTTTTCTCTGGCCCAGTTACAAAATCTTGCTCGATGATAGAAGTCAGCATCGCTCAATTCTTTGTGTAACTGAATATGATAGGGATGTAAGCAATTCTTCTTTAAAAGACGGCCTACTGATCTCTCACTTATACCAACTATTTCACTTATGTCCTTTTGGCTTCTGTAATGATCCTCTTCGATGGCGAGAAGAACCCTCAATTCACTATCTTCGTTTGTAGAAGGTTTAACACGTTCATGTTTGGAGTAATTGGCACATGAAGTTGCTATAAATCTACTCATAACTTTCTGAAACGATCTTGCGTTTGGAAGTCTTCTATCTACATATTATTCAGCATAAATTCTTCTGGCCAATAAACAGTTTCTTTCTGCAGCACCCAACACGAATATCATATCAACTAACTCATTTCGTGTAAAATTCATTTTATAAAAATCTTGATTACTAACAATAACACTCGTAAATGGTTAAGTACAGTTTTATTTATTTACGTCAAACATTCAATTTTTATAAGAAGCACACTTGATTTTATAATTTTACTTGAAATTGAAGTAAATATTTTTCAAATTCTTGTTAACATGCAATGCCTCCAGTACAAAAATTGTAATTAGTCTTCTATCATAATGTATTAGTTTCTGTTGCGTTTTTTAATGTATAATACAATTGTTTTATGATGTTCTTTTTTATCTATACGAGGCTATAGATTTAAAAATGTCTCAATAATCTTATACATTTTGGAAAATTGAAAATAATTCGGAAACGGCTATATTTAGGGATAGGGAGTTGTACGGCGAACTGATAAGGGTTAATATGTAGAAACCAAAAATGTAATAATATACAGGGTGTTTTATTTGGAAAAGTAAACTTTTACTAGTTCGAATAATGGTTGATTGTAAAGTCAATTATAAGCACCCTGTATGCATTTTCTTCACATTAAAAGGAAGCTCTATCTGTGTACTTATTCTCATATAATTTAGATAACTTTTATTTTTCAACAGTTAAGGAGGTACATTTTCAAAGCAAACTCTGTAATGTCAATTTTTTTTTAGAAAAATCGAAATAACTCAAAAACGGCTATATTTAGGGATAGGAAAATATATTGCGAATTTGTTAGGAACAATGTGTAGAATTCAAAAAAGTAATAATATACAGGGTGTTCCATTTAAATTTTTTTATAATAATTTGGTCCTCTTTAAATAAACAACCTGTATCCGCGTGAATAGTTTTAAAATATGCACACAACTAAACTATAACTTCATTCCAAATTTTATTAATTTAGCTTATATAAAACGGAAGATAGATGAGAACCCTGTATAAACTTTTTTGTTTATGTATTTAATTTGACATATGTCACCAAATATTTCAAAATTTTATTTTTTTCTAATTTTATGGAAACGATTACAAAAGATTTTGTTCGCTGTCACATTTTTGGTGCTCGGCCTTATATTTTATCCCTCGGCTACGCCTCGGGCAAAAAGAACGGTCACGCACCCAGAAATGTGTAAACAGCGCACTAGTTACGGAAATTATTACCCTGAATATAATTTTGACATTGTACTAGTAACAAACTTGGCTTCAAATATATCCTATTAGGCAAGCACAACCAAAAATTTTATTACTGTAGTACGTTAAAGAGTCAGAAACACTTTAAGTGTTATATATTACATTTCTTATGGTATATTCTCTCACCAACCTCCACATACGCATTGCATATAAGGTATCTATTTCTAATACATAATTTTCCGAAACTAATCTCAAGTAATATGGTGAACATCATAAGCATAAAACCCTTGATTAGGATAAATTAATAGGTGTAACCTCACTTAATTTTACACATTTAACTTCAATTATGAAAGACGTTTGGGGTAATAAACGACATAAGTGTAATCTGAAACAGTTTTAGTGATAGTTCTACACACATTAATTTTCAAACATATCTGGAATTTTATTTAACTTTCAGACGGCAAAACAATTTAGATTTTTATACGTTCAAATTAAGAAAATGTACTGAATAAAAAGCGTTTAATCACGAAGTTCAAAAGTTCAAATTATCTTCTAATCTTTACTAACTGGAATAATTGCAAACCGTTGCCTAATTAACAAAAGTTATAAATTAACCCAATAACGTGGAAAATTCGTAAATTTGAGATGGAATTTCTTTTTACGCTTTTCTATAATTTATTTTTTGTTTCTAAAGTTCTTTCATATACCGCGCTTGTTATATTTGGTATAAAAGGAGAATATAAAAAGTAGCGACGTTTTTATCATTCCAAAAACATCAAAGTTGATTTCGATAAGTTTTAAAAAGGAATTCCGTTTTCAATCGGTAAAGTCAGCGTGTATTTACGAAATTTCGTATCGAACAGGAAACCTCGCACGACCACTGCAAATTTAATCAAACAAACCCATTTCATTTCATTCTGTCGATGGAAGGCTGTTTATTATTTCAGCGGCGCGGTCAGTGGTAATAATGCGAACGCGCAGCCCTGTTTATATAGGGGTTGCTGATAGAAGTTTGGGGGGATGAAAACGTGGTCGGCCCGAATCCGCTGTTCTCGGAATGCACAGCACACCGGGAAACTCTGCCACCAAATTCCACGTAAGGTTTTGCGGTACTGTAATTTCTGCGATTTATGTGCGTTCGCTCGTCTATAAATGCGCAATTTGTGGTTGCCGCCGCAGGGCTTCGGTAATGATTTACAAATACTCCATGATTTTCGAAATTAATGACCACGTTATAATAATCTCGCTGTTTACTTTAGGACCATTTGCTTGTAATTCACAAATTTTATTTTAACCTTGATTTCCTAAATACAACTTAAGACCTAAATGATAATTTAAGCTATACATACCGTCTAAATTAGTAATTTAAAATCCGGTATACCTCCGTCACATAATTAAACGTATAAGTAGACATAAAAAGACCTCAATCGCCATTTGAAGCACAATTTCAAAAATGATTATGAATTGTAATCTACCTCTTAATTGAAAGCAGTAGCCGTGTTGTGTACAATTGTTTAATTACTGAAATTCCGTTAGATACCTACTGATGAATGTTCTGAGTAACGTACAACTGATAGCAACTAATTTGTGTGAAATTGCACTGAAGTTAAACAAAGTTTCCGAGAACACCAATTTTGTGCATTCTGTAGGGATGAAAATAGTTTGCTAAAATGTGTTTGTATTTTCTATTTTCCTTTATATACAAAATTGAGTTTCCTATTTTTAGCAAAATTAAATAAAAGAAAAGAACAATTATTCTATGAAACAAGTTTAGGTATTGCAAAATATAATTACCTTCAGTCTGAATTTATCAAAATTTTGTTCTTTCTTTCTACTCTTTTAGGATGACGTACTTTAGCACACATGAAAATAAGGAAACTCACATTTTTGATAACAGATAATAGGTAAACTATGATCATTAAGCTATGATTAATAATGGCAAGGAACGTAAATATCTCTTTTCCCCTACAGCCTATATCATTCCTTTACCTTCCGTGAAAGAAAAGGGATTTATTGCAAAACATATAAACTTGAAACACGAACGAAATGAAAAGAAACGAAACGAAAACGCATAGTTTGCATAACATTCTATTTTTCACGAAACGATAACTGACCAGTATCATTGAAACACTCAAAAAAATAACATTCCTGTTAACTTTCACAAATAAAAAAGCAAATTTATTTGAAATAAATACAACTTTTTTACTTGCAATTTTCAGTTGTAAGAGCCCATCACTTGCGTTCAATAGATTTCATTTTGTTGTTTGGCCAATAAAGTTACCGATTATGTAAATTTGTTTGACCTGGACCAAGGCGTAGGTATAAAGTACGCCGTGCCTGGACGCGAATCTGTATTTGTTTAGAAATTCAGCAGTAGCACATTTCAAGCAGATATAGCATCGTTACCTTACAAACAAGGTCTCTGACGTCAACTAGCTAGTGACGTTTACAAATGTATGTTGTCAGTCTACTATGCTACAATGTATTTCATTATCTACTGTGGTTTTTGAACGTTTTGTTACAAGATAAAATCGTTTTAAGGTGAACAATTTCCGGTTTCTTGATTGAACAATAAAATAAATACGTTCCCGTGATTTTGTGTACCATATTAGTTTTAATTATATTGCTCCATTATCAAATAATATCTCTGTTAAAAAAACAAGTGCAATCATAATTTTAAACTCGGTTACGTGTACACGTACAGGACAAATCAAAATTTTCAGTCAGCTTCATCGGAAAACCTTCCCACTAAGATTTTTTAACTCAACTCAATCCAGTACTTGCATCAAACTATAATACATTCCCTTTCTAAGTTGTTTAGGTTATTGCGAACGAAATATAATAAAATCTACCTCCCTTCTTAACCCGCAGCTCCAACATCACCTCCAGAAACCACTGTGATTTAGACGCTTAAGTCTATAACTATTCGAGTTTTTGTGTTATTGCGAACAAATAATACCATTCTCACTCCTTACTACACAGATCTACCGCGGAATTTAAGTGACAAATGAATGCTTTTAAAATTTTTCAGTTATTATGGTATAATTAAAATCACATTTACACATTAAGTGTGAGACCGAAACAGAATTTCCTTTACCCCTCTGACGCTTTTTCCGCAAATCTACCACCACCAGTCAAGATAATTATGCAAAAATCACAAGGATCGAGACATTTGGGTGGTATACGTATATGAAATTTGGAGGTAATCGTTTAGTCTTTGAGATGTGGTGTCCAAAGGCCTCATCATAGGCACACTGGCACATACTTTCACACGCACACACCATGCACACACGCGAATACCTCCCCCCAAACACACACTCACACACACTCACACACTCACACTCACAAAGTCACACACACACACACACACACACACACACACTCACACACTCGCACACTCGCACACACACACATTCACACACACACACTCACACACTCACACACTTACACACTCACACACTCACACACTCACACACTCACACACTCACACACTCACACACTCACACACTCACACACTCACACACTCACACACTCACACACTCACACACTCACACACTCACACACTCACACACTCACACACTCACACACTCACACACTCACACACTCACACACTCACACACTCACACACTCACACACTCACACACTCACACACTCACACCACACTCACACACTCACACACTCACACACGCAGATACGCACGCACGCACACACGCACACACACACACACACTTACATACACACACCACATGCACACACCCTACACACACAGGTGCACACAAACACGCACGTACATACACACCCACACACACATACGTTCGGCAAACACGCACCCCATCACCCGCACGTGTACATACACGAGTACACTCGTAGCAGCCATTTTTAACATTTTCCATTAACTTCGTTAGAGTCATGGAACTTCAAAAGGGATATTTTCGATATCCGTCCACTTTCGACTTTCCTTTTAGTTACAATATTACCCGAAACAGTTGTACATACAGAAATTTCCAACAATATTTGGCACCAATGCTTATCACCATTAGTAGAACACCAAACTTAGCTCTGTGTCGTCTAGAAACCCCATTCTGCCTCGCCTACAACAAAATTCGCTTATCAACATATCAACATATTGACATATCGTCATATCGACATATCGACATATCGACATATCGACATATCGACATATCGACATATCGACATATCAACATATCAACATATCAACATAGCAACATATCAACATATCAACATATCAACATATCAACATATCAACATATCAACATATCAACATATCAACATATCAACATATCAACATATCAACATATCAACATATCAACATATCAACATATCAACATATCAACATATCAACATGTCAACATGTCAACATGTCAACATGTCAACATGTCAACATGTCAACATGTCAACATGTCAACATGTCAACATGTCAACATGTCAACATGTCAACATGTCAACATGTCAACATGTCAACATGTCAACATGTCAACATGTCAACATGTCAACATGTCAACATGTCAACATGTCAACATGTCAACATGTCAACATGTCAACATGTCAACATGTCAACATGTCAACATGTCAACATGTCAACATGTCAACATGTCAACATCTCAACATCTCAACATCTCAACATATCAACATATCAACATATCAACATATCTACATATCAACATATCAACATATCAACATATCAACATATCAACATATCAACATATCAACATATCAACATATCAACATATCAACATATCAACATATCAACATATCAACATATCAACATATCAACATATCAACATATCAACATATCAACATATCAACATATCAACATATCAACATATCAACATATCAACATATCAACATATCAACATATCAACATATCAACATATCAACATATCAACATATCAACATATCAACATATCAACATATCAACATATCAACATATCAACATATCAACATATCAATATAGTCGAGATCGTGATCCCGTCGAAATTGGTTTGTAAATATAGATTTTGGGCCATCAATGACGTATGGGTAGTAGAACTCATCTCTTGGTTATAGAGAGAATCCGTTTTATCTCATTCTCAATGAAACCAGTGTATCGATATAGTCTGAGCAAAGTTGAGCTCAAATGCTAACCAACAATCATGGGTCACACCCATTCAAATGTAGCCGTTTGTCATCGAAGTAGTTATTTTTCTAATAACCACAATAAAATTGGTGTACAAATATAAATTTTATATTCGGACCAAAGCACTGGTAGAACTATATGAGTTTTCTTGTCAGTGTAAACAAAAGATCATATCAACCCCTTTCACTTGTTACTCCGCAGATCTACCCTCCACAAAAATCAAAAGTGTCTGGACATTTAGGTGATAAGATATTTTTGTTAAATTTGAACACAACAGCTTTCCAAGTTTTTAAGTTATGGGGCATAAGGGACATAAGTTACTTCTCTTATTTCTTACTTCGTAAATTTAGCACCACCAAAAAATACTACGATCTAGATATTTAAGTACTGTGTCAGATTTGAATGCAATTGTTTTTAAGGTGTTTGAGTAATTGCGACCAAAAGAGAATCACATTCACTCCTCTTACTCCTTATCCTCCATCCACCACAAGCCAAGATAATTAGTCGAAAAACATTTATTTTAAGTTTGAATACAATCACTGTTCAATTAAGTTATCGCGGCCAAGAAACAAACACCTTTAACCCTCCTAATCCACACTCCAACTACCCACAACCACCAAAATAACAGAGATTTGTGGGGTGCATATGCGTATGAAATTTAGATGTAATCGCCTTACACGTTTTTGAAATATCGCGTCCGAAAGATCCATCATAGGCACATTTGCACGCACGCTTGCCTGCATGCACCCACGTACACACACGCGCGCACACACACACGCACACACACACACACAAACACACACACACACACGCACGCACGTACGCGCGCACACACACACACACACACACACACACACATATTTTTCTATCTTGTTCCATAACGCAATTGATTAAATACACAACATTTTAAACAATTATTGGCACAAATGCTGGCCACCCATTCGTGGAATACGAACTTAGCTCATTATGCCACGCCTACAACAAACTTGATGTATAAACATAGATTGTGGGCAAGCAAGTGGACAGCAAAATTTAGTTCTTGGTAATTTTTACGCGTTTCCAACAAATGGTATACCGATATAGCTTTGAGCAAAATTTAGTTGAAATGCTAACCAACTTTCATAGGATTCAGCTCTTGGTCATCGAGGGAATCAATTTTTCCGTGATAGCAATAAAATTGGGACTGAAATATACATTTAGGCAACATTAGGGCCAATACCGAATGGGACGCAGAAGAATTTAGCTCTTGGTCTCCGAAGGTTCTATTTCGCCGCGTCCCCAGAAAGTTGGTGCATAAATATGGATTGTGGGTAACATTATCATCTTTTACTGCTTACCGCTTGTAATTTAAGAGAAACTTTGCATAAGTAGCATATTATACAGCGAAAAGCAGAAATCGATAGGTTCTCTAGGGACCGATTTATAATATGCAAACACAGACACACAATTCTTTCGAAATGGAGCACGCGACAAAAGGCTTTAATTCGTGGTCATCAGGGTTTGGTACCGAGTTCCCTGGAAGTTGCGTACGTAAATATAGATTATGGACAACATTATCATCCTTCTGTGCTCAACGCTAGTTATTTTAAAAGAGTTTTGACCAACAAGCGTATCATATAGCGAAAACTACAAGTCGATAATTGGTCTAGAGGCCAAGTTATGAAATATACAAGCAGGTAAACGACCCCTTTGATATTGTGCTCGCGCCACACAGTTTTAACATTTACTCACCAAGGGTTTTTGTTTTGCCGCGTCCCCAGGAACTTGAGTGCGTATAAAATTTGGGCAACGTTCTGATCTTTCACTGCTCACCGGTTGCAATTTTAGAACATTTGTAGTGAATTTGACGAAATCGACGTACGGTATTGAATAACCGAAAATAGCAGAAATAGTAAACCTGTAAACGCGAAATCAATTTGTTTTATATGCATATGAATTTACTTGTCATTTGACTAATATTACATAACCTCCATATGTTTGACTCGTTCCTCATTTCCTACATTTACTTTTTTTAATCATCATTTATTACACAATCTGTTCTAATTTTTACAAAAACCAATCTCAATAAATAAGTAACTCTATTTTAGAATTCAGCAGCTTTAAATACTGCCATCTCGGGGTATATTTTCTAATCAGAGTTTTTCATGTTACACCATATGATTGTAAGTGATGACGTAGCGGTAAACACTCCTGTCGAGGATAATATTACTTTTTTCTAAAACTGTCAAAAATTTTTTTTACTAATGTCATTGTGCGAAACGTCAGTTTTTTTAATTACAAATAATTTTTTCACGTTGCCCATGGCAACATGCGCAAAATATTTTGTACACTAGGGCGCAAAATTAATTGCAAGAATCAATCACTTGAATTAAAAAATACTCAAATGATATTTTTAATTTAACGAAAACTAACAAATTCCAAGTAAGATAATATAGTTTATGTTACCAATACTACTACTAATATTCCAAACTGTAATATAAATATGTAGCTATTCTTTTTTATTTATAATATTGATAATAAAACTAGCATTGTTAAACGTGATGTCTCCATGTTGCAACATTTAGGACATAGGGGGCAATTCATATGAATTATTTAACAAAGTTCAAAGAAATTCTCAAATATAGCAGTTATAGAAAAAATATTGTTTGTATTTCGTGGTAAAATTCGTGTTTTCTGGCACATTCGAATGAATTTTTGGCCAAACATTAAGACTATCATGTGCCATTTACAAAACATTCATTTTGCATACTTAATACAAAAATAACTCTTCTGTATGTTTTTCAATCTTACTTCACCTCACTGTACTACGGTTTATTGGCCCTGTATATTGAAATTTTTGACTATACGGAGCCAATATGTGATATGAAATACAAACAAGCCTCAAAAAATTGCACTTGTTAGGTCACACACTAAATGCATGTGATGCTATCAACTGAAGCTGGATTAAAATTAAGCTCCACGAGTTTTATTTTTCCCTTAAAACTTAAAAAGTGTGGTGGCAAAAACATGTATATAACGTAGCAAGCAAGTAAATAATCAGATGAAGAATCTACGACTGGTTCGTTACCGGCAGTATAAACTGAATAATACTAAAAGTTGTAACATAAAGCTTTGCAAATAATTCAGTTATTTATCTGTTTATAACCAAAATCAGTATATTATTTCGCTGTGTTTGTATTATCACATTCGGATATCACACGAAGTGAAAAACTAACACGGTAATCTACAAACAAGATCTATCGAGACGAATTCTTTATGGTGTGTATGTTGGTTTTGCTAAAACTCGGAGCATACATACTCCCCATATAAACCGACACTAGTTATTTGTTTTGTTTTTTTATTTCGCAAAATTAGACGAATTGAGTACAATTTTTTTCTGATCAATATTTTGGGACCACCATCTTTGAGAGTGCTGCAACAATCCCCTGAGGATTTGAGTATAAGCCAATCCTCATTTTCTTAGTTTATTTTCACATATATTTACGAACAATTGAAATAATGAAATTTAACCAGGAGTTGTAATTAGGGGCACTTAATCACCCCACCTATTTTTCAGGTGCTCTCTCTCTGATACTGGAGCCCAAAGCAATATTGGTGTAAAAGAACGACACGACTCACTTTGCAATTCTTTTAAAACGCGGCGTATTACTTCTCCACCCTTTTTTATTAACTGTATTACTAACTGCATCATATATTTAGTTTTTCAAGAAACCAGATTGTGAGTATAGTGCACTATAGCAAAGCTAACAGTACATTCCCATTTACGTATTAAAACGATTGGGTTTTATGTATTTCTTCTTGTATATGTAATCATTGAATATCAGCCCTTATAACACGATTTGAAGAGTGTGCTAACAGAAGTTTAATTTGTCAAAATATGATAAAAAAACCGTTTATAACACAATTTCTAGTAATATGAAGGATAAACTCATAAGTAGATAACTATATACAAGCTTGAACAATATAATTTGTTTGAGTTACAAAATAAATACGTTTTGAATTACTCCCAAGATACCAATCAGTAATGTAAATATCAACATTCTATAAAATATGTAAATATGTACTCACCCCAACATGTACCGTATATGTGAAAATCTTACCTGAAACAAAATTGGTTTGTTAAAATTAACAACTACTAAAACGTAAATATATTTTATAATTTACAGAATTTAACAAACAAAAGAAACCCTATAACACATTGATTTAAACATTTTAGTCACTTTAAGTCTTAAATACTTCGTTGGGGAAAGAAACAAACGCAATTCTTTAGTAGATAAAAACGAATACCTGTGGTTGTGGCTAATAATTGGGCAAGGACGCCCAACTATTTTATTTATTCATCGATTTTGTTAGAAAAACGACCAAACGCATTGCGGCAATAATTTTATTGTGTTGCTCATCATTTTGGACCAAATTTTTCCGAAAACTATTTATGCACCGATTCTCGTCGCTATAACATTTGGTCTTTGCCCATCCAGGAAATGGATGGGCAAATACCAAATGTTATAAGATTTTAATCATCATTTGGGGCTCTCCGTTGCTTTCCTTTCCACAAGTAGGTGAGGCATGAAGCCCAGCAGCGCTTGCATTGGCTGCGTAGAGGGATCCGTATATCGTCTGTATGTGATGAAGCTGTTTTTGAGATATTATTTACAGTACTTTTGGTTACACACCATTGCGTCGTAGGTAACTATAAATGTGGTATTAGCTTCAAATAACTACTCGTCATTTCTAGCGTTAGGCCTCAGTTTCTTCCCAGTAGTGTGATCTAGGCCTAGGTTGACTTTTTAACCAATCCTCCCAAATGTGAGTTTTATATTAACTCTTGCTCTAAGGTTACCCCCAAATATTTATCCTCATTGATAAGGCCAGTGCGGCCACCACAATCTCAATAAGTACCTCATCTGCGTAATAATAAATAATATCTATATCGCTTAAAATCGCTAATTACGCACTACACTGTACATATGTTATAATCTATGTTTTGTGCGCAAATGCAAATAGAAGCCACTCAATGCATTTCCGTTTCTTCTATCGTTCATTACTTTACGTTTTTAAGTTTTGCTCCCTTGTATAAGGGAACAAAAAACAACTAGGGAACAAGGGTACGCCTCTACATTAAGGAAAACCGATTGTGTTAAGAAAAAGCTCTGATGTTAATAAATTTCGTATCGTTGTTAAATGCAAAGGCGTGGTGTATGACGTCACGATGTTCGCTTGCATAAAATGGAGCATGATGTTGCAACGTCATCTTCTTCTTACCGCTTACTGTTAGTTGGCCTGCTGTTGTAGTCTGGTGTACATTTCGTTTATGTTATTTGTACGTTAATGAAGACAATTGAGATTGTCTTAGCCTACCGTACCGTGTATATGAAAATGTAAACTTTCACCATTATCACACATAATAAAATACTTATATTTTTTTGGTTTTTTAATAGTCTATTTTAGATTATACAATCTAAAGCTTATATAGTTGTGTTGAATTTAGTAATTATTTAATATCGTAAAGCTGTACGAGCAATACCGTTTTATTCTATGCGGAAATTAATCAGACATTTTGGTTTCGTAAATATACATATAAATACAGTTGTTTAGTGTTATTCAGATTGCCTATGGTATTAATGTACAACTTTCTCAATTTTTGTTGTTGTATTTTAATTACTAAACCTGTAAAATTGAGTGACGTCCAACTAGAAAAATAAACGAATGCTTTATTGATTACACCTATGGACATATCTCTGCCTCCCTCTCACCTGAAAATAGATGAGTTCTCAACATACAGTAAGTTTCGTAATTATTGTACCTCTCTGAGCTAGACCGTGGTGCAATTTACGTTTTTTAATGTACCAATCATTCACACCTAATTTTTTATTTGTTATCGTCTTAACAACAATATAATAATATAACAATGAAAATAAATGTAAACTATATGAACTATGGTATCATAATATATAAAAATAAATGAAATCAACTTCAATATCACATATAATATAGGGTAATCCGATTTATCGAAATACATCAGGAAATAATTTTTCGGCCTTTTCCACATATAAGGTGAATTGGGGAGCTTCGTAGTAATTAGGTACGAGCGGGTTGTGGGTAGATTGAGCTTTAGCATCAATTCTATCGAGAATTATCATTCTGAGAAGCTTACGCTGTTTGTAGCTCTCCCCTATCAGACAACAACAACATGGAGTGGCGAAGAAGAAGGCTATTGTAACTGATTCTTCGCTTCGGATACTCAAGGTCCAGTTTTAAGGACAGAAATTGAAAGAATTTATTTATCTTTCTAAAGATGAGTAATGAGGTACCATATTAAATTCGCATATTACAGTTTACTAATAACATAAGCATAGGAAAGCGTTTTAAAAGAGTAAGGTCGGAGAAGTCTTTACATGTTCTGATAATAAATCCTAAAGATCTTCTGGACATAAGCAGAGTGTATGGATGTGCCCGGAAAAATTTCAATTAGAGTTAAGCACAACACCGAGATCCTTAATTTTGCTCATTCTGGGAAGACCGGAACTATTGATTTCATAAGATTGTATACCGGTGTTGGTTGACACGTATAGAAAATAATACCGCATTTCAAGGCATTAAGACCAAGGTTATTGCAAGAACATCCGCTCATTAGAGTGTCAATATTGTGTTGAAGTATCTGAGCATCCTGTCTTGACGTAATTTCTTATCGTCAGCGTAGGCAAGTACTTGGCATATCTCAATGTGTAAAGAATCTCATCAACAGTAGGAAAAGTAGGGGACCCAAGGTGGATCCCTGAGGAAGACCTGAGAAGAGTGTACATTGATCTGATGCGAAACCATTATAAACGGACTAACAAATCCTATTTTCCAGATAAGAACGAAGAAGGTTTATTAGTTTAGGTGAGGCAACGAAGTTATGTATTACTGACTCAAATATTTATCACCTTTTTTGTGGACAGGAGTAATAACTTGGAAGATGGTATTCACCACACCTAGCTTTATTGGGAAGATGTGCTAAAAGTTTGAGTACCTACTTCATTTTCAGACACAGGTGTAATTGAAAAAGGAAGACAGTAGTTGAAATCATCATGGCTATAATTCACAAGACGAGGATAATTAGTACGGGAGTTGGACGAGAAGTAAGACGCAAAGCCATTGAGGATATCCTTAAGGGAGCCATACGTAACTTCATCAAGGTATAACCGAGGAGGTACGCGCTAAGAACCTTGTTCTTTGCTTTTGCAGGTAGTTCACATAATAATAATTAGCTTGCTTTTTGCAAATAGCTCTACATCGTTGAAATTCCGACGAATGGAATGTATTTTTTGTTAAAAGCCACTTTCTCCGAAAATCATACTTTAATTAAAGTGTAAACCAGCTTGGTTATTTGTAACTGCTTTGTTCGTTTTTGGGAACAGACTTGTCAAGCCTTTGATAGAGTTTCTCATACATTAAACTCAGTGCAACATTGACATCATGAATTTCCTTAAGAATAGACCAATCAATGAGACCCATATCATGACATAATTGAAAATAATTAGCTTTTTTTAAAATTGTAACTTAGGTTATTGATACAGGGGAATTTTACGTTCAAACTCATGGGCGATAAGCATAATGTGAAGGAAAGAACGGGGTTATATGAATCCTCTTCGACTACCGCGTTGTCTGATCTTTGTACATCAAAGTAAGTAATCAAGTGATGCCAAACCAAGTCAAGCATATCATTGATTGAATATTTCATTTCATGCAGTTATTTGGTTTTTCATTAAAGTGTGGTATATTAAAATCACCAATTAATAGAACATATTTATCAACTAGCAGTAATTCAAAGGCATCAAAAACAAATCAAAATCAGCAATAGTAGTATCAGATGGAATATATACAGCGCAAATTGTAAAAGAAACATTTTGAGTTACACAATTACAAACTACATATTACATCAATTGAGGGAACAACGTATTTGTGATGTATTTACAATTGAAAAGCTAATACAATTTTTTAGACCAATTAAGACACTTCCACCTTTAGTTTTTTGTGTTATTGTAAAATCCCTATCGCATCCTAGAGCACTATGATTAGGTGGACACAGTTCCATACTATTAACAGACTTTCACAGCCTGTTAATATAACAATATCAGCCATCATAGTACAACAATTAACATAAAACAAATGACATTTACTGTTTAGACCATGTGTATTTTGGTAGTAGACAGAGATCAAATTGTGTTAGAGAATCTGTTGGGCGATATTAGTTTTCCGACTTGACAATTCCATTAAAATATCTAATTTTGATGTTAGTTTCCCCATTAGCCAAGCGACCATTAAACTCTTGCTTGATCGTTTTAGAGTATTCCATTTGCATTGGAGTTCTATATCACGAGAAATTGATATCGCAGACCATTAAGTGGTTTTGAGTTTGGGTTTGTTTTTCATAACTGTGATGGTTTCTTCTGAAGAAGCGAGATGTACTTTAAGGGGCCTCGGCTTAGTTTTTGTTGGATCTAGTCCACCAATATGCAAAACACTTACTGAGGCAAGATTAAGTCCAATTTCGTACAGAATTTTTACACAAGTTTCCATTTCTGTAGACTTTTGCTGCTGAATGGATACCTGATTAGCTTCATGTATTCTGTACATAATTATATTATCACAGCGCTTTTGCCGGTCAAACACCTCATAGAGCACTCCTGCAGTCCAATAATAATAGATTTGAGATTATCTAAGTCACTATCCATCTCGTCACAGTCCTGATAGTTCCATTTCAAATATGTGTTAGCCTTAATTTTAAACGCTTCAGCAGCTGTCAGATCCACGCAATCTATGTTGTAGTTCTTTTTGCATATAGCACAGATAACAATACGATATATTTCGAACTTTTTCTTGCAACAGCAACAGTGCGCCATGATTAAATTATAAATTAGTGATTAAAATCACTGTTTAATTAATCAATTATTCAATTATTTATACGCAACACTTCAGAGTATGTGAAATTGCATATGAAAATTTACCTCAACAAAGAAATTTATTACACTCTCCCCTATCAGTTTTTTATCACTTCTAATTCACCAACAAGTAAAGCAAGCACATAGATATGTACACTAAATCTCAGATATAATTAACGAATTACTCACAAATATTAACTTCAAGTAGGTATCTGCGGCTCTTACTTTTAAATACACCAATATTGGCTAATTAATTTACTTTACCTTAACTATTTAATTAAAAAAAAAGTCAAATTACCGGAGAAGCGAACTGAACTGTGCAACGTGCAACGTTGCACTTAGTCAAAAAATAGGAATACATATTATCTATCAGAATCAATACATATCCATGTGATATATTGGTATCAGAAAAGAACCAAAAGTAGCATTTAAAACTAATACAAATATTGCTGAATGTTTATGTATTTCCGAGGATTCAACTATGGAAAGTGTGAAATTAGGTGTTTATAAATTAAGTTGTACATTATGTACTTCTGTGTATATTGACCAAACACTTAGGAACTATGATGTTAGATTTAAAAGTCATACCACATGTTACAAATATGACCGCACAGACAATTTATAACACCAGTAGTATAGGCTATGTTGGTTCTGGCTTACATATGGAATTTATATGTGTAGAAAGAGATAGAAAATAACTATAAGTGTGAGACAGAGAATGTGTCAAGGTCAAATACGCGCCCTTTTTGGTGAGAAACTCTAGATCAAAATTCATTGGCCTTTAGGGACGTCATATTACAGTTTTTAGAAACGAGAGGGTCAACCACTCGCCTATTTCTTTTGAACGGTGAAACTTTTTTGACGCGTTGGATATATTTAAGTGTTATATTGTGCGTAGTATGAATTTCTGCAGTATGAGCTTGTGTTTGTAGGAGAATTTCTTTCTTTTGGTGTATTGGCGTAAGTGTTGCACCACTGAATTCTTAGTAAGGTGATGAATGATATTTAAGAGAATATTTGAATGTTGTATAAAAAGATTGTGCGTTTGCAAAATTTGAATGAGAAATAATACCGAGTTAAAGCCCCAATGGAGACGAAAATTCATGGTTACTGATTAGCCACTTTATTTTCAGCAATGTGGGTTCAAAACTTATGAATGACTAACGTGAATAAATTAGTGCTATTTTAGTATTGCAATAAAGTGTAGAATGGATATGTAGGTATTTTATTCGTATAAATAAATTAGGATTCCATAACTAAAAATTCTACGTATGATTTAAGGGTAAATTCGCGCATACGTGAAATTATCATTGAAAGTTTAGTTTCATTTTAAATATTTTATTGAGGGAATTTAGATATCGAATTTTGACATTTCAGGAAGTTAGTAGGTTAGTAGGTTAGATGGTGTAGATGGAGGATTTCTCGTTTGCGTTAGTTCCCTTTTTATGTTATTACATTTTGTTCTCGGTAGAAACACGTGACATTTAAGCCACGTTCCCATAATGGCTGCCAAACTTTTGGCTTGTATAGGAAATTTACACGTGTAAAATAGAGACTTGTAGATAGGGAATTACAATAAGTGTGTTAGGGAGAAAGATAGTGTTAAGGTCAAAGTTCATTGACCTCTAGAGAGTGTCAAATAAGGAGCGTTGGAAAAATGCATTGACCTTTTAAATCAAAGCTCGCTGACCTCTAAGGGTGATATATTATAATTCTTAGAAATCTAACAGTAGAACCAGCTATTAGGTAACCGCCGACAGTTCTTACAAAATAACCACCTGTTTCTGCGAAACTGATTCTTGTTTTTGACCTATTTTTCATCTGTTTTGAGCGGTTTTTGGAAAACGGTTACCAGTTTTTTAGAAAATGGGTATCGGTTTTCAACTGTTTTGAATTGTTTTGAGCTATTTTTATTGAAACTGGTAAGTACAACTATGTCACCTCTGTTTCACTTTACAATATTGCCATGTCTGAACGTTATGCGGTGTTACCAGATTTAGCGGTGTTGTCAAGTTCATTGCTCTGTTCAAGTTAAGGTTTTTTAACTTTTTCAATGCCAAAGTACATCGACCTCTAGGGGTTACGATGCCTAGGTGCAAGAGGGGAACCCCAATATAACTTTGAACTTTAACCTTGAAAAGGTCAATCTACTTTGAACTTTGACCATGAATATGTTGGTGAACTTGGCAACAACGTAAAATATGACATGAAAATAGCGTAAATTTGTCAGGGTCTCATAGCTATACTACTCAAACATTTGCTACGGTCAAAAATACACGACACAGCCGCTCTTATGAAACATGATGTTAGTAACCATTTGCGCACCGCATATCATAGTACATCTTTGGTGAACAATAAACACAATCTTTAATAATTCTCCTCTTTCGTCTGCTTATTGTTTTTTAATACGCTTATTTCCCATTTTTGCACTATTTATAAAACAGCCTTTTTCAAGACTACTAATATTCTTTATCAAAGGTAAATAAATTACATTTTAAACAACAAATTCATGTTTTATAAGTTACGTAATATTGTGGGACATGCCTTTTTCTCTAGAAGAAAATAAATTTCTTTTGCAATCCTATTTCCGTAATGAAAATAAAGACGAAAATGGAGCTTGGGTATATTTAAATCGCTTATGTATAGAAGGATTTAGAGAAACTGATTCTTGTTTTTGACCTATTTTTCATCTGTTTTGAGCGGTTTTTGGAAAACGGTTACCAGTTTTTTAGAAAATGGTATCGGTTTTCAACTGTTTTGAATTGTTTTGAGCTATTTTTATTGAAACTGGTAAGTACAACTATGTCACCTCTGTTTCACTTTACAATGTTGCCATGTCTGAACGTTATGCGGTGTTGCCAGATTTAGCGGTGTTGTCAAGTTCATTGCTCTTTTCAGGTTAAGGTTTTTTAACTTTTTCAATGCCAAAGTACATCGACCTCTAGGGGTTACGATCCCTAGGTGCAAGAGGGGAACCCCAATATAACTTTGAACTTTGACCATGAATATGTCGGTGAACTTGGCAACAACGTGAAATATAACATGAAAATAGTGTAAATTTGTCAGGGTTTCATAGCTATACTACTCAAACATTTGCTACGGTCAAAAATACACGACACAGCCGCTCTGAATAAATTTCTTTTGCAATCCTATTTCCGTAATGAAAATAAAGACGAAAATGGAGCTTGGGTATATTTAAATCGCTTATGTATAGAAGGGTTTAGAGAAGCGTATCCTGACAATGATGCCGATTACGATATTACACGCCGCCATGTTTATCATGTGATTGAGCGGTTTAATTATAGAGGAAGCGTTGCTTCTGGAAAATTACCTAGTTGCCCCACACTTACTGATGAGGAGGTTGTAGAAGATGTTCGTGCTCGTCTAGAATAAGGTCCACAAAAGCCATTGCGACAACTGTCGCAACAAAGTGGCTTGTCACATGGAACATGTCACACAATTGTCAAGAGAAAATTACATTTTTATCCGTACAAAATACGAGTATTACAAGAACTTCATCGTCCCGACGTTCAAGTATACATTATTGCAATTGGTTCAATGCACATCTACGAGATGACAACTTGTTGGACAAAAGTTATTTCTCCGATGAGGCATGGTTTCATTTAAGTAGCCACATCACTTCTCAAAACTATCGAACTTGGAGTGCAGAAAACCCGCATGTCTGTCAAGAAGCATCCTTTTAGAGTGTGGATAGCGATGTCAAGGAAGCGAATTGTTGGATTCTTTAACTATACTGTTAATGTTGAACATTATGGTGCGATGCTACAAGTTTTTATTTATCAACTTCATGATGATGAATTTGCAAGAAGGTTTCTTTCAGCATGACAATACAACTGCACATACAGCTGTAGAAACAACAAGATTTATACAGCAGTACTTTGATAACCGAATGATTGGAAGTTGGCCTCCAAGATCACCGGAAACATGTATTTTATAGAAATCGTTTCTACGACGTGCAGCTATAGAAGGGGATGTACACAACATAACGCAACAACTGGAGGCAGTTTTTGAAAGCATGAAAGGAGAACGGATGCCTCTGTCGATCACTTTGAACACTTATTATAATATTCACTCACGACCTAGTACACAACTTAATCACGTTTCGATTACCAAATTGCTTCTTTGTGTAATTTCGAATAAATTTAGCAGCATTTAAACATTGAAAGGCCCGTTAATTTTATTTAATATTTGTAAGGTTATGATTATATTGTTTAGTATTGTGCAGTACCATATGGGAGGCGGTAGTAAATAATAATCCTTTGACTTCTTCGTTAACAGACATTTTTAATATAGAATTATAATTTAGTATTTGTTTACATAACTACGTATTATTATAAGTTTCTGTTATGAACGAATAAGTTCAAAGGTAAATATGTAATTAAAAATTAGTATTAATTTTATTAAATACATAGATAAAAAGTTTACCTCGAGTAGATTCGAACCTACGACCTGTACTTTGCTAGTACAGGTCGTAGGTTCAATCTACTCGAGGTAAACTTTTTATTTATGTATTTAATAAAATTAATACTAATTTTTAATTATAACTACGTATCGTTTTAATAATTTTATCAAATACAAAAAGTTTACCTCGACTAGGATTTGAACCTACGATATGTACTTTGCAACAGAGTATATATTTTCTCTTGTACTGAAACGTGAACTAGATAAATATTAATAAAACAGGTGGAATTGTACCAATTTTTTGTAACATATGTGGTGTTAAATATAGATTGCAAGGAAAGAAGTAAATTTAAGTTTAGGGGTACTTGCATAAAAAAATGTTCTTTTATGGCTTCGCTAAGGTGGCTTTCCATTAATTATTGCTTTTAAATGAATTTTGTTTATTGAGACTGGACAAGTAATTTATTCTAGTAACGCACTAAATAAAAACCATTTGATTCACTGCGCGTGTACACACTTAAATTATTGATCACTATCCATGTTAACGTGGACTAAAATTGCGTATAATAGATGACAATGCAATTCAAACACCTTCACTGGCAGCTATGCATCAATTTGGTAATGGCAGATGTTTGATTAGAACCCAACATAATGCTAATATTATTAGATTATATGAAAACATGATTACATATTTGTGAATAAAGCTCGTACACGGTTAATGTAAAGATGTAGCGACAGTTTTTGTGATTAATTTTGCACAACAGTAAAAGGGGAAGATCCTATAATTAGATTTTGAATTTTATGAACCTTGCAAAAGGGAAGCTTTGCGCTTATTAGTGTATAATGCACAACGCCCGTGAGATAATAGTTAATCTGTTGAAGATTAATAGTAAAATACGGGTTGTTCGAGAATTTCTGTAATAAATTAAATGTTAATATTTTATTGATACTCCTTTAAATTTTTAATTAGGTGAACGTTGCGTAAACATAATAACGAATATAATTAATAAGTATATAATATGTGTATTTTGCAAGGGACAAAACAACACGATGGGGAATTAATCAAACATTCTATAAATAGAATGGCATCAACAGAACTGCAAGGGGATTATATAGTAAACTACCATACTCTGGTATATTTAATTATTTTAATTGCAACGTGAAATGCTAGCGATGGCAGCAATTAATTATAGAGCTTAGTATTGATTAATTCAATGCTTGTTTGTATGTATAATCATCGCTTGCAATGCTAATTACGAAATACCTCCTGGCACATATATTGTTTAATAAAACAAAAAAAGCAAACACAACAACCTACGCCAATACATTTCGGAATACACCTCAGACTTATAAATGGTTAATGATATACTCAATACATAAATACATTACAGTCACTCTGTTACCGGTTAATGGATTTTTTGTATTGCTTTAAATTCTTGTGTTTCATAAATTTTATTTATCTCGTAATTTTTGTAGGTTGTCCAGTAAGATTAAGTCTTATAATACACTAGGGACTTGGTGTAAATCCTCCTAATTTAGCTTTTTAAGCAAAAGTTTTCAGAGAAATGCCTATAAATCACTGCATTTATGAAATATTAAAAGAAATCTTAGTAAAACCGCGTTCTTCTTCATTATCAACTTTTTCTCGTTGTTAATGTGGGTATTAGACTAAATCTTACGACTATTTTTTAAATTAGTATGTTAGAAAGTTATATTATGCTCTTTCTTTCATTCTGCGATAAACTGACCGATATATTGATCATAACAACCAAACGCTGTAAAACCTTTAATAACAACTGTTATATTAGGTTAACCCTTAGACTACTGCGTTCCTTAACCCAACGGTAATTACGGTGTGGGGTCCTCGAAGGACCCCACCTAAAAAAATATTTAAACGCATGGTAATATTTGAGTAAGTGTTTATAATAGTGAAATACATTAAAAATTAACTCATATTACAAAAAAAAAAGGTAACAAGAGTGACAATTAAAGAAATATTGTGAATTTTCGACATAATCTATGCAACTCGCTGTGGAGACAATATTTTCTTTTCGATGTTCTTTGCAAACGAAGAACTGACATTGTGAACATCTTATATTTACTTTTTTATCGGATTCTCGCGTACAAAGTCTGCATCTTCCCCGTTTTGCTTGTTGCCATGCCGGTGGACCTGGCTTCTCTTGAGCGGGTTCAATAGGATTTGTATCCACTCCACAAGCTTTAATAGCTTTGAGAATATGTGGATGCTTACGTAATTGTCCTATACGGGATTTCATATTTTCGGTAGCTAAATCTTTTCCCAACGTTTTGAGGAAAACGCGCCTTCTGAATATATTTCTTGATTCCCAATCCGGATTTTTGATTGTAAATATGATAAAAGTATTTAGAGCTGCTGCATCCAAAATCTGCATAAAAATTCTGAATGGCCATCTTGCAGTTCGGCGTGCACAACTATATTCGCAGATAAGTTTATCAGCGTTATCCACACCACCTTTACTAGTGTTATAATCCACTATCATGGTTGGTTTTTGTTGTTCTCCCTTACTTATTTCTGCTGAGAGGACAGAACATGAACCATTTTGCTTTTTTTGGGTATATACGATACTATGGTCATATCTTTGGAAAATGCAAATTTTGACGAGTACTCTGATCGTCCCGTAATTTTCTTTAATTCTTCCGGCGTGTCCAGTTTATTTTTCCTAAGTGTTCCCAGCAATGTTATATTTTTTGTTAGTAAAAATTCCGCTGAGGGCACTGACGTAAAAAAGTTGTCCGTAGTTACGGCACGTCCAGTGTTGTAAAGTGGTTCAATAAGATCTTTCACCACACGCAAACCTTGATTCTTCTCTGGTCGATTACCAGCAAGCTTTCCTGTATAAACTTGCACATTATATAAGTAACTTGTTTTTACGTCAGCTGCTGCCCAAATTTTCATACCATATTTTGTTGGCTTGGATTTCATATATTGGCGGAAAGGACATTTTCCACAAAATCCTACCAGTTGTTCATCGACAGTTATTGTGTCATGGGAAATATAAGAATTTTTGTAAGTTTTGATAAAATCATCCCATAATTCACGAATGCCCGCTAATTTATCAGTTTCCCTCCTCCCTTCCCTGGTTATTTTATCATCAAAACGCAAAAATGTGCGAATCGCGACAAATCTGTCACGAGACATTGAAGCTGTAAAAATTGCTCTTCGGATCGACTCATCTGTTGTCCACATTTCAGGAGTATTTTCTTTACTACAACCCAAAGCACCCGCGGAAATCAATATTCCGATAAAAGCATTTATTCAACCTCTGCTAGTGGCATCCATATTTTTTGATTATCGGGATGTTCTTCATTATACACGTTGTAAACTCGAGAAGCCTCTTCGTTGGTATGCAAGCAAATTTTTTCCTTCATTTCCTTCGTTACAAAGAGGTTGAAGGTATCGAGAATAGTCGTTGCAGCAGCTGAGTATCGGGTTAGTCCGGGAGCTTCAGTCACAATATTTCAGATTCGGCGGCGGCTGTGGGTGAAATTATTTTTTTGCCATAATTTACCTGATTTCTAATTCAAGGTTGTCTTCTACCTATGATACATTTTCTTCAATATCAAAATGATTGGGATCATCAATGCTATCATCCTCATCCGACAGATCAAATTCACTATCTAAATTACTTCTCTCAGTTATCAATCTAATTTCCTCTTCATGCTGCTTGTCAGTGAGCGGGCGACATCCTTCGTATTTGGAGTTTGATTTCATCATTTCTGTTATCTACACAGATAGATAAATAAAAACACAATCAAAATACTCAGTAATAATACTGTAAGTACGTCAAAATAATCGGGTTATACGTCCATAACTTTGAGTTTGACAGGTTAAATAATCCGACCGCGCAGCGGGAGGATTATTCTGTCAAACTGACACGATCTGTAATTATACAGGAAGTTTGAAATGTATAACCTGAATTATTTTGAAATACGAATTGTATTCGATGCGATTATTTTTTGAGTAAATTTGTACAATTGAAACAATTATTAATTTAAATACATATTTGTACAATAACAATTACAATTATTATGACATATGTTACCATGGAAATCGAGTTACTCTATGTATTTTCAAAGATTATCGAAATAATACAAGGTCACTTAACTTAATTAGACGTTCCGATTGGTGGAGAATTATACGAATAAAATAATCACAAAAATTACACACGATATATTTACATACGTGCAAAATACTCACAAAACTTACTCGATATAGTATTGTTGCACAAGTACAAGTAGGTAACCAAAAATAGTAAACTAAACAGCAATGTTCCTTAACAAATGAAGGGCGTTGGTGCGTGTTGCAAGTACGGCGTAGTACTGTTGTCCCTGCTCGAGTCTAGGAAATATAATGTGGAGGAGGAGGGGATACATAAATGACGTTACCGCACGTACGAACAAAATATCAAAAACAAAAAAATATCCATTCCCTTATTTTCACTTACTATACTCAATTCAAGAGTGTATTTGAGACAATATACACGGGTTCAGATAAACAGTTACATCAGAATTATTACTTGTTGCAAAAATAATGTCATCATTATCGTTGTAAAACACATAATAGATATTTATGTATTAAGGGCATAATCAGAAGATTATGGTTCGAGGGAATATTAAAAGCCCGACGCGAAGCGGAGGGCTTTTATATTCCTGAGAGCCATAATCTACAATTATGCCCGTGGTACATACAATGTTTTATTTTATTTTGCACCATGAAACTGGAACAAAATATTAAAAAGGTTCAGTATTTTCGGCAAGTTTTTAAATGCAAATGCAGTGAAATAAAGTCGACAGTAGGCTAATTTGTTGTTACTAAGATACTGTGATATTGCTATTATATATCATGTCATGTGTTTGCTGTCAATCATGCTGCTTAGCATCAATGACATTTCCGTGCTATAAAGACCACATTACGCCCGCATTTGGAGGCGTATAAAGAACATTATGGTGGCAAAATAAAATAAAAAACAAATTTATTGGTTTGTAGAAAAAATGGTACACATTAACAACGGAGTGGGGTCCCTTGTAGACCCCGCGCACCATTTTTGTTCAACAAAAGTATGCAGACATTAAAATAAAAAAAAAACAAATACATCATGCTATGTATAATATTGTAAAAGTGACAAATACACGGGAGGGAAAACTTATAAAAAAAATACCTAGAAAGATGTTCAAGAAAAACAAAGTCTGGGTTCCCTCGAGGACCCCACGCCGTAGTCTAAGGGTTAAAGTAATATCTTTGTTATTTTGAGTTTTGAATTGAGTTTTAGAGTTAAAATAAAATCTTTCACACATTAAGCTATAAATATCAATATAAAATGTAAAATCTACACGGACTTTGTTAGAAAATCAGACTGTACCTCCAAATCTGTCAGAAAAACAGTGAATCTTGAGTGATACAAGTTTTTAGAAATACACATTTTCGTTTTATTTTTAGAATTCAGAGCTATTTTGTTTTCGGTACTTATGTTTATTAACTCAAAAGTGAAAAATGCAATCAATTAGTAAACCTTACTTATATACATACATAAATCTCATAACAAAAATTTATAAATGAAGAATCGAGTTACGCCACTGGAAGAGGCTGAAAATAAATTAAGATGGATTAAAACATTTTAGGTGAATATAACATGAATCATATATTTAAATTTAATGTAAGTAGATGGACCAAACTTCTAGACTGTTAAGTCATTTTAAAGGAAGTACATATTAGCATTTAAACATTTTAAAATTCAATTTGGTAATTGTAAAAGGTAACACAACATGTCAATAAAAATTTAAAAAATTGATCAAAGTTACGATTTAAATAAACTAACTACGTTAGAGAGACCATATTTTGCTTAGTAAAAATTACATATTAGTTATTTTTGTAAAAATTTGGTAAAAAAATACTGCTTGTCAGAATGGAAAATTGATTGTATAATCGATTTTGATAAATTAAAAAGGGTAACTCATATGTATTCAGAGTTGTAAATCTCATAGAAATTATCAGATTAAAGCTCCTGTTACATTTCTAAATCAATTAGGGCGTAGAGATACAATTAGAGGAGGTAAACCTTCCGAAATGAACATGAAGTTAGTTAGTCAAAGTAATGTTACCCATTTGGAATTTTGAAGGGAGACGTTAACAAAACTCTGATTATATCGAGCTTTCGGAAAAGATAATATCGTGAGGTTTGTTAAAATTGGCTTAACACAAAGAATAATTAACAAATGTAAAAGTGAATATTTTAATATTTTAATCAGATTATTAACGCCAAAATTACGTCTCGACAAATTGATTTGAAAATACACTTGAAATGTAGATGCAATAAAAATAGTCGACTATTCATCGCGGTCTTGTTATATTACCGTCGAATATTGGACTAGTCCTTCCAGTGACAATTTTTCTCAACTGAAGGTCTTTAGTTTATTATGTTTTTCAGGTATCACATAGAAAACTAATTAATTGTAAGATTTAATGTTAAATTAAAGGTACCTATCTACTTCACAATTTGAAAATTTGAGATATTTTTTAATAATAATAACGTTTATTTTCCTCAAACCCAAATTACACAAAATCAACAGAACAAAGTATATATAAAAAAACGTTTTCGACATGGAAAACTAAAATTAATTAAATTTGAAAGTGCAATTGGAAAAAGAGATGTTGCTGCAGTTCTGTTAAAAGCCCGTCCCTTTAGAAAAACCTTTAACGGTTGAAGAATTTTCTTCCGTAGAATTGTTACTGTTAACTTCAGCACTTATTGGCACAATCTTCGTCCTCAGCTTTTTCACGATTGTCTGGTGATGTTCGTTATCTAACTGTAGGTAGGATTTTATTGAATGAATATTGTTGTACCCTGTGATTTTTTTTTAATATCTAATCCTACTTGTTACGCCTGATGCTTTGCCCATTTTCCTATTTTGTGCATTCCTACGGGGGATTTTTGTACCATTTGCTGGATTTCGTCAAATTCCAAAATGGATTAGACGTCACGAACATCCTATCTGTCTTTATATTGTCACCCCTTTTCGAAATTAAATTGTGGTAAAGCCTAAACAGAATAGAATTAACTATGCAAAACTAACAACCATGGAATAGATAGGATGTACCTTACAGGACACACATCATTGTTAGATATAAGCTATTTGCTGTCGCTCAACTTTTTAACGTGCGGCCTTAGAAAATATGGGATTATATTCTATGCGATTTGTGGAAACTCCCTGATTATCAGTTTCTTCTTTAAGAAAATAACTTTAATTTAAATTTAATTTCCTATCCGCTGATGTAAGAAAATATAGGTGGTTCCATTTAAAAAAATCAAGTTATCCATGTTTGAAAAAAATTATTTTCGGAGCGATAGAAATTATTAGATTCTAAAAGCAAGATTTTTGGCAATGAATGAGAATGATGCGGTACCCTTTTCGGAAGTAAAAAACGAAAGCCGCATCTCTCTACCGGTACCCGTCTTCGAGATATTGTTAGTTTTCGGAGGCACTGCAAACGTCATTTTTTTCTACAAAATGTCAAATAACTCATAAGCAATGCGACGTAGACCCATAGTATGGTTGTTAAAGAGACCTTTAAATTCAACGAGGAATTCAAAAATGTATAATATATAGGTTGTTCTATTTAAATTAACGAAGTTAGCGTGGGTGTCCGGTATAACCGGAAGTCCGCCATTTCTGAAAATAATTTTAAAACGTGTAGTTTATGACTGTGGACAACTTTTATATAAGACATTTTTTCGTATTTGTAATAGTAAGGGATATATATATATATATATATATATATATATATATATATATATATATATATATATATATATATATATATATATATATATAAGATAACGTAATTTCCATAATATAAACGTAAGGTAAGGCACTATACTTTTCATTTGTCTTCAACGTACAAATAAACGAAGATAAGCTAAAGATAATTTTCATTCGACGTCCACATCCAGATAATGGAAATGTAGATCATGCAATGAATCAGATTATACAACAGCATGCGTTATTAATGCAAAACAAAGGTATCTCCATTTATATATCTTAAAAACGAAATTGCGTTATCACCATGTGCCATTTTATGCAGTCATTCACCACAGTTTGCAATTATTATCATATTGGGGACCTTCCCAATTCCAGGGCCTTGCTACTGCCAAGGGATTTCCCTATTAAATATAATATATATATATATATATATATATATATATATATATATATATATATATATATATATATAATGTAATTAGAAGCCTTTACATACCTTTTACAAGGGAGTAAACCTTAAAAAAGGTAACGTACTGAACGGAACGGAAGAAGAAACGGAAATGGAATTAAGTGGGTTCTGTTCGCATTTGCGCTCAAAACAACAAAAAGAGATGTTACCAAATATGCACAGGGATTCGTAATTATGTAGACTAAAGTGAAAATATAGAGATACATTTCATAATTTATTCATTGAAAGAAAAAAGATACCAACGTAATGTAAATATATTTACCAATTATAACACGAACTCAAAACTTAAATTAAGGTAACGATAGACAAGAATTGGCACGTTACATTTTGATACACTAATATCGTTGAGATTGCGGCAACATCGATGACCAAGAGCAAAATTTTGAAATTCATTTAATATTTTACAAATTTTAGTTTATAAACCTAATCACGTTTATGAATAACTTACTTTTCGTTCAAGAACCCATAAGTGACTATATGCTTATAACGTACGTTTGCCTAGTTGCCCTGACTTTTAAATCAGATTTATGCAGTTGAATTCAACAACCGAAATTCCACGAGAATACATATGATCCATCGAGCCTTTAAGAAGGTAAAACAACAGGTAGGCAGCTATCACTGAATCTCTGGATATAGACCTACATCTACAACACACAATCTAATGCTAAAAAATTGAGGCTTTGCTGACATTAGAAGACACAACAAACACCCACAACAAAATCCACTGTCAAAAAATTGTTACCCCACTACCAAATCACAAAAAAAGAAGAAGCAAATGTATAATCTAAGATGGAAAAGATAAACAACAGAATGAGGTAGGCCAACAGGCGATGAAAATGTTGGATAATCATAAGACACAGAAACCAACAGAAACTGAAGGATCCCAATACACAGGCAGGGTAGGACATAACCAAATAGTCAAGTTAAGTCTACCAGGATACGATTGTCACAAATCATAGAATATGACTCAATTAAATAGAATCTGTAGGGACACATGAGCTGCAAGGAAAGCTGGCATCAAATGAAAATAAGAAAATGTAGGGCAAACAACAAATAAAGGGGCAAGTTACCAGCCAGCGGTGCAACGTTCTGCAGGATAAAACAGAAAAAAATGTCCGAAGAAGTATTCAAATGGGAAATGGAGATTAATAAATAAGGTAAACTTCAATCACGAATATTTCATCGCAGAAAAGTATAAGAGGTCAGAAAACCAGTGTATTACCAAGAACAGCAAGGTATGGAAACCGGGCAATTCATAATCTATACTAAAAGACTAAGTGAACGAAGAAGTAAGGTTGATATAACACACACACACACACATAATCCAGCAAGATTTCAAATCCACATAGAAAATATTAAACAATCGTAGTAATGTAATACTTATGGTGGTCTAACCTCTAGATAAAATTTTAGGCGTCTCTCAGGTGGAAATCGATAAAGCTGAACAAATCAAACGTCGGTTTAACCTGAAACAGTGTAGCCATAGCGAACCTCGAAGACCAATGATATCAAAAATTATCCCAATGAAATGGGATGAACAATCAGGAAGGTTATCAAAATTAAAACGGGCCAGTCAAATCCCTGAACTACAAGTTGTGATGGAACTCTTAAAGATGAGATTCAGGTCAGTAACAAGGTGGAAAAATGCGCTCACAAGCAAGTTTCATCTAGACCCAGCTAGCAGGGCTCAATATCATAAAGTAACACTACCTTATGGACAACGGTCCATAAAGCATAAAGCCCACATCATACTCTACTGCACCAATCAAAAAAAAGACCTGCCGTGGAGACGGGAAAGCAACAGCCCATGTACTTACAGCATCAGAAATGACTGACGTAGAAGAAACTCAAGATCATTCAGTGTTACGTTCAGCAGCAATCGTGCGAGAAAGAGATCGGTTCACAGAGTGTAGGTTATTAAGGGTGCTAATTTACGAAAACGCTACTATCAAGTGTTCGAATTGTTAACCCCGAAAAAACGTTATTTAATCGAATTCAATAATGGGCACACCTGGGCCAATAGACAACCTCAAGAAAGCGAAAGGGAGCTTTCTGGGCCAGCGGACCGAATTAAGATAGGTACAATACGGAAAATTAGAAGTCCACGAAACTAAAAAACTTTAAGTAATAACCAAAATGGTAACCAGAATAGAAGGCGACCTAGTGTAGAAATTAAAAAAATCAGTGTTTTAAGGCATGGTAGTGAAGAAGGTTAACGATGTGAAGTATACCATAAGCACACTACAAAAACACGTCATAAAATCTCTCCCCAATCAGACGTGAAATAATCTAGCTAATAGTGTTCGACATATCGTCTACCACAATTTCAAGAACAAGCTCGATCAAAATGAAATACGTGGGTCTAGGATTATTAAGGTTGAGGAGATGCAAATTTACTAACCATTCTAAACCATCCTGTGGAGATTTAACTAACATCAGTCTATAAGCGAGCACCAACTACCAACAGTGCAACAGTAGCTATACCATATAAGTACGTTGAGTCATTTTAAACAAAAAATTTCAAAAATGTAATGAGGTGGTATAGAATGTGAAAAAGGACAAGATAAAAGAAGATAGCAAGTTAGGAGAGGTGGAGGGTATTAATGAAAAAATTAAAACAGTAAAAGACCTAGAAAAGAAAATAAAGGAAGAAATTAAAGTTAATTGGAACCCGATTTTCTTGTTCTTCATCGCCTTATTTTAGAAGAAAGCTCTCCACAACTGCCGTTCTATAATTATTTTACTAGCAAACCTAAACTACTTTAGTGAGTTTACCTCGGGGTGTACGCATTCTTAAAAGAACAAAAAAAAAGTACAAGAAAATGTTTTCTGAGAGAAGACTTTACTGTCACTATACCAAATTAACATAAAAAATATTGAAAAAGGACTCCACAAGTTTATCCAATATTTTTTTCCCAGTACTTAAGGAGAGTAAGTATCCAGAAGAACTGTGAGTATCAGAACTGCTATAAATCTCAGAAATATTATAGAACCATTAAAAAATTGAAAAAATCTGGAAACAAGGAAGATTGAACCTATTTCCAGGAAAAGACTGAAAAGCGCAAAATGCACCAAGATATGATATTACAATGTTTTTTTAAGGACAGTATATATTATATGAAACAATTTCATAAGTGACTTCAGTTAATGAATATTCCGACAATGTTCGACGAGCATAAAAAATCGACTCTACAGTTTCTTGATAGATTCTCTTGAATCATTTAGTTTCTCCAACTGTAACAGCTTATCGAAGCTTAAACCCTTTCAATCCTTTATTTCGAGTGGTGCGTCAATTTTTTATAAGAAGGATTTTATTTTAAAATAAAACTATATATACGAGTCACTTTATAACATGCATTTCAATATAAAAACTGTTAAAACCTACTCATACGTCCTACACAGATTGGCTTTCCTGATTTTCTCTTCAAAGGGAGATTAACGTCAAACACAGCCATAGCTAATGTTGGTTTATCTATACTGACGTATTCATTCCCTCTCTGTACTGAATGGACCTGGAGTTTGATGGGTCGCCCTATCAGTAATTTGCAGCATCCTGCTCAGAACCCAAAAAAATTATGGCATGCAGTGCAAGCTGATTAGATTACCCAACAATACTCGTTTAGTGTTGCTCAATATAGATTTCCCTTTTATATTACCGCACTTACGTCGAATTGTAATTTCGAGGAATTGTCTTTCAAGCAAGTGATTGAAATTCTGAAAGTACTTCAATAGAGAGAATTTCTTATGTGTTACAGACGATCTGGAGAATGTTATAAAAGAGGCAGTCAAACAGATGTTTCTATTTTCATTTGAGAAACGGGAAAAATGCGATGCTCGTGAGAGTGAAATGGGAGGCATTTTAGTAAAGCCTTCTACTACATATTTCGTCGCACGAGACACGCAATCTAAGCATTTCCATGCTCTGTTATAGACCAGAGGGTGCTCATATTGCCGCGGTCGGGGGTGCCATTCTCGAAGTGCAGTCATCATCCTAGTTGGTGAAAACGTCAAAAGGAAGGAGCCCCGCCATTGTCGCATTGCTTTCAACGGGAGTTCGTATTAGATACGTTAAGGGTCTTGCACGTGGAATAAACTCTTATAAACTGCGGTTTCAAAGTGAGATAGAGTATGTATCGGTACTCCCTGTTTTTAGGAAAACAGGAATCTTTAGTAAAGTAGTCTGAATCACCGGTCGTAATCGTAATCGTTCCAGAACTTCAAACGTCCTTGAGAGTCATTTCTCAACTTGTTCTGTACTTAATGGACGCTTCCCTCTGATGGACTTAGTCCTAAATAAACCTAAATGGTAACGACTCTATCGTATATAGTTTATATTCTTGACTGTTATAGAGACGCATTCACGATTAAAGTTAGTTTTCTGTGAAGATTTTAGCTTTTCTTTTATACGAGTTAATTTTATTTTCAAACCAAATTGCTAAATAAAAATGTTATCTTTGCAATACAGAGTGTTCACCTATTTTACTAATGAACATCATCACAATAAAATTGCTGACAAACAACACACTTTTAGTACACATTCTGTAAAAAAGGGGACAAATACAATAAAGCAGGATTTCTTTCGTGTTGGAAATTTAGGAAAATTGGAAACGAAACGCTTGCTTCTTGGAGAAATATTAAACGAATATTTAAATGTAGGTACGTATGTATATAAATTTAAAGGCAAAACTTCATTCCTACTCGGTGTATACACGAATTTACCTAACCTTATTCAGAACAAGATCAAAGCGTATACGGTATATGGGAAAGTAAGGTTAGAATCAGCCCAACCCTCTCAGTTCACTTTTTTTGCTTCTTGATGGCTATCTCCCTCGATCTCAGTCACGTTTTCTACGAGGCATGAAACATCTACAAATGAATGTTATAGGAAAAAGTAAACGAGTTCTTCAGCATACTAGATTGAATTTGATTGCGAATAGTAAACCATTATTATCATCCAATTTTGATATTACCCTATATTTTGTTTCCAATCACTATTATTTAAAGAGCGCTCATAACTCTCTTGTGTCAAGTGAACGTAACGTACCTAATATCCATAATCAATAATTATTAAGCTAAATTAAGCGATTTCACGATTAATTGGTTTTCTATCTTATTTACTATTACCTTCTATACATTACAATCAACTTTATTTTATTGAAGATTCGTGTGCATTATACAAGCGCGTAACAGTTTTAATTAAGACCCTAAATCCTCATCACGTTTTCTCAACTGAATATTTGATAATGGAACCTGTTAATTGTTGGTCGGAAAATCTTGCTTTGATTTTATAGGTATGTAGAATGATGCTATTCTATATGCGGGTGTCGAGCAAGCGAGTGATGTAACAGGCAGAGACGGCGTACAGATAACCATGTATAAATAATTGAATGAGATGCAAATGGTTTAGTCAATCCCCTAGCAACGTATAGAAGTAAAAAACACCACTACACCACCGAGGGACTCTGTATCGACGTGAAATACTAGAAATACAAGGTGGAGGTTGTCAATAAATTTTGTTAAAAAAATTCTCTTGTCCCTAAGCGAAATCTAGATTTTACCCTAGTGTCTACCAATGCGATAAATTTAGTTTGTCTTAGGGGAAGGAAATTTTAGAGGTTATAGTTTGTGGTGGTCAGTGACATAATATTCCTTAGCGTTTAATCAAGTACACAAAGGGCAAGGGAACGAAATCATTAAATATCATTTTTAGCAATTAAAGCTGTATTATTCAGTACGTTTGCTCCAGATAAGCTGCAAATATGAATTAATAATGCATGGATACAATATTGCATCAACTTCATTTGCAGTGCATGTACAGGGTGGCCAACTAAGAATGCGAGGTACTGTATCTGGGAAACTATTCATCGTAGAGGCTTACGCAAAAAAAAAGTATACTAAAACGTCCAATACAAAAACTTGGAAATTATTTTCAAGTTTCTGAAATGGCCGCTAGGGGGCGTAACTGCCATCTTGAATCTAAAAAGGTGATGTTTCTGTGAATTCTGCTATATTAACCTAATAAAAATATAACTGATGTTTGAAGTCGAGGATAATCTGAACTTTTTTTGTTTGGCACTTTTTGACGTATCTATAAAAATAAAGTGGTGGGGGGTATTCAAAGGTTTCCTTAAATCACCCCCCGTACCTTCGAAATGGCTAATCCGATTTTAACAAGCTTGGGCGCGTTGAAAAAAGCTATTCTTGGCCTACAAATGCAATAATATTTGAAGTTTTGTTAGTTTTACATGTCGTCGCTAGAGGGCTTTGTTCGACATTCCGACAGAAACTGTTAATTTTCGCAAAAAAAATAAATGCATTGGTATGACTTTTTTTCATGAACAAGTAGCTAAATGATGCCTAAACAAGCTCGCGAAAACCGCATCTCGATATCTTGTTCCTAACCTAAAATATCAGCCAAAAGAAACTTTATACTAAAATCCCTTAAATTTTAATTTTTTTAACTATATTTTTCTCGAATTGTTTCTTTTATGTAAGTTGTGGCCCTAAAAAAGACCGATTTAGAGGAGGAAGATTTTTAATGCCCCCGTAAATGCTCGAAATGCTGGCCATCACTCTGTGCATTGCTGAGGCCTCTTATGGGTAGGCAAAACTGCACCAGAATAAAATCACCCTTTTTGAAATTACTACGGGCAAATAAGCAATGCTGAAAGTTATACGAAAGGCCTATTTTTTGTTTGTTTAAATGCATATTTACTATGGATATATACGAAAAATACAATTAATAGAAGCAGGCAATGGAAACAGATACCTAAACAAAACATACATAATCAATAATTTCGCGTTACTTTGAGCAATTTTTGTACTTTCAAAATGCGTTTTAAGAATAATGAAGCTGTTGATATGCTTGCGGTTTATTTTGAATGTCGCAGTAGCTAAAAGAGTTTACGGGGCTCGATATCCAAATCGTCGTCCTTGCGATGTAAGAGTTTTTCCCCGATTAGTGGCGAGCTTACGAGCCAATGGTAGTTTTCGGCCTACGTTTCAACGGCAAAGAATTGGAAGAACACAAGAAAATATTAACCGTGTACCGTGCTATATTGAAGGAAATCCTCATGTTAGCACTGACTTGGGCATATCACGGACAACGGTTCAAAATATTTTGAAGGACCATATGTAAGTTCTAATGGCCATCAAAATATATAGGTATTCGTTTAAACTTTTTTAATTACTTTAAGAATGCACCCATATCATGTCGTTTTGCATCAGACCTTGAAAGAGAAAGATTGTTGCTCGAGGGTTTGACTATTGCCATTGGATGTTAGGCATGATACGCGAAAATAGAGAATTTTTATTTCAAATTCTTCAGTAGTGACGGGAGAGTCAATCTGCACAATATGCATTATTGTTCCGCAGAAAATCCCCATTGGTTGTGTGAAGTTCAGCGCCAAGGACGTTCGAGTTTAAATGTATGGTGTGGCATACTGGGAGGCAGAATCATTGGGCCATATTTTTTCGAGCAGCCCCTAAATGGAAATGTATTTCTTGACTTTTTGGCCAATCAATTACCGTTGTTATTGGAAGATGTGCTTCTGGAAACAGGGTAAAAATTGTTTTTGCAGTTGGATGGTTGCGCAGCACATTTTGCTATTAATGTGGAGAGCATATTAATACAGTATTTCAACAGCGGTGAATTGGAAGAGGAAGTCTGTTTCCATGGCTTACGCGATCGCCAGACTTAACTTGCCTCGATTTTTATTTATGGGGGCGCTTAAAGGACATCGTGTTTCGGACTCAACCTAATACTAGAGAAGACATGAAAAACCGGAATCGTAACGCAATACGTAACATACCGAAAGCCGAAATTGAAACTGCAGTTTTGTCTACCCATAAGAGGCCTCAGCAATGCACATAGTGATGGTCAGCATTTCGAGCATTTACGGGGGCATTAAAAACCTTCCTCCTTTAAATCGTTCCTTTTTAGGGCCACAACTTACATAATAGAAACAATTCCAAAAAAATATAGTTAAAAAAAATAAAAATTTAAGGGATTTTCGTATAAAGTTTTCTTTGGCCGATATTTTAGGTTAGGAACAAGATATCGAGATGCGGTTTTCGCGAGCTTATTTAGATATCATTTAGCTACTTGTTCATTAAAAAAGTCATACCAATGCATTTAATTTTTTTGCGAAAATTAACTGTTTCTGTCAGAATGTCGAACAAAGCCCTCTAGCAGCGACATGTGAAACTAACAAAACTTCAATTATTTTATGATTTATAGCCCAAGAAAGCTCTTTTGAAAGCGCCCAAGTTGGTTAAAATCGGATTAGCCGTTTCGAAGATACGATTTAAACCTTTGAATACCACATTTTATAGATTGTGTAAAAATTCAGATTATCCTCGACTTTAAAGATCAGCTATTTTTTTATTAGGTTAATAGAACAGAATTCACAGAAACATCACTTTTTTAGATTCAAGATTGCAGTTACGCCCCCAAGCGGCCATTTCAGAAACTTGAAAATATTTTCCGGGTTTTTGTATTGGCCGTTTTAGTAATAACTTTTTTTTGCGCAAGCCTCTACGATGGATAGTTTCCCAGATACAGTACCTCGCATTCTTAGTTGGCCACCCTGTACAATAACGCGTTTATTAAACAAAACTGGTTGTCAGAAAGTTTTAATAAATTCATCATTAAATATTAAATAAATGATGGCGTTTACTCCTAACGAAGTCAAAAAATTGCTTTGCGTTACAATATAAAGCTAAAATTACATATTACATATAAATGAGCGATAGGAAACGAAAATCAATTTTAAAGCTTCAATCTTATTCAAACTTACAAAGATTAATATTAGCCTTTTTCATAAGGAATAAAACATTGCATATTCCAAGGTACATTAAACTTGAAAAGGAAAATTCAAAACCTTCCCTATCCAAAACTTTTTAATTCTCAAATGAGAATGTTAAAACTAAAATCAGGTTATCTTCAGCCTATATTTATCTAAAATAGGAAATAATGGTGAAACCGCTTTACAAGGATCTCAGTTTCAGTACTTATTTATACAGTGAGATAGTAAAACGTTTACTATTAGGTAAAATTAAATAAAAATTATATGTGGAACTAAAATTCAGAAAGGTAAAGCGAATTTGACATTACATGCAAGTTAGTACTTCCAAAAAAAATTTTTTTTATTATTTTAATTTATAATCGGCAATTAATTATCGTAAAAACCCAAAACAGAATTTTTTAAATAAGAATTTTATTTTTTGAAGGGTTATATCAAAAGGTAAAGCACGGGTTTCTAAATCAACGTCTGCGGCCACTATAAGAATCTTCTTCTTTTTCATTCGCGTTATTGAGTCCTTTTTTTTAAATAGGCTTCTTTCAAGGCATTCCATCTGTTTCGATCTTGCTTGTGGTCTTTCCCTTTCCCTGTGCTCGAGGTACGGTCCCCATTGTAAGACTGTGTTGTTCCATCTTTTATCCTTTATGCGTACCACATGTACCACATTTTAACTCAGATATTTCCTATGCAGTGTCTTTTACTTTTGTAATTGTTCGTATCCATTTATTCGTTTTTCAATCTTTCAAAGATATGTTAAGCATTTTCCTTTCCATAGCTTTTTGTGTGACACACAACTTTACCATATTTTGTTTTGTGATGGTCTAGTCTGTACACCGTACGTGAGCACCAGTAACACACATAGTTTGAACTCTTTTAATCTTAGTTTAATTGGGAATTTATTGTTTTTGAGTACGTGGGAGAGGTTTCCGAAAGCTGCCCACCCTAGCATTCTCCTTCTTAGTATTTCGTTGGTTTGTTTTTCTATGCTTATCATGATTTCGTTACCTAAATGGATATATCGATCACCTTTTTCTATTACATTATTGAAAACTTGTATCTGTGGGTCTGTTTGGCGCATTACTTTAGTTTTTTGGTAATTCATTTCGAGGTCTATTTTTATTGATTCGCGAGCTAAGTCTTCTAGCATTTGTTCGAAGTGCTCTTTATTATCTACTATTAGCACTACGACGTCCGCGTATCTAAGTTTGTCGAGTCTTCAACCATTAATTCCTTTGTCGTTCCAATCCATTTTTCTGAAAACGTCTTCAAGGGCTAGCGTGAATAGCTTTGGGGAGATCGTATCTCCTTGCCTTATTCCTCTTTCTATTTTTATGGGTTTTGTATCTTCGTGCATTTTTATTATTGATGTTGCTGTTTTGTATATGTGTGTCAGGAACTTTGTGTAACGATGGTCTACTCTTGCGTGATTGAATGCTTTTTCCATGGCCCAATGTTCTATAGACTCGACCGCTTTTCGAAAGTCCGCGAAAGCGAAGCAAATATTTAGGTTATACTCTTCAAGTAAAATTCTTATCGTTAATAGATGGTCACTAGTGCTGTATTCTTTTCAAAATCCCGCCTATTCAACCGTCTGGTAGTCGTCAAGCTTGTTCGTCAACCTATTTATTAGAATTATGCTGAAAAGCTTTACACCTGTAACAGCAACGAAATTGGTCTGTAATTTTCCAGATTCGATTTATCTCCTTTTTTGTACAATATAATTCCCAATTTGTGGGTATTTTTCCCGTTGTTAGACATTCATTGAATAATTCAGTGAATAGACCTTCTCCACCTTGTTTTAAAATTTATATTAGAATTCTCTCCCGGGGCTCTGTTATTTTTGATTTTTCGTAGGGCCAGCTTTACTTCGTCGGTATTGATTTCTGGTATGTCTTCGGATCCTACGTTTATAATTTTAGAACTTGTTTGTCTTTCTCTTCCGTCTTCTTCTGCTACATTTATGCTGTAAATGTCTTGATAAAACTTTTCTGACATTTTGATTATTCTATCTCTATCTTTCGTTTCTTCTCCCTCATCGGTTTTTAGTTTGATCATCTGATATCTTTCTTGTTTTCTTCTATTATTTTTTCTATCTTGGCTTCATAATGCTTTTTTATGTCTTCTCTAATTAGTTTCCTCGCTTCTTTAGACGCCTTCCTTGACTCTTCATATCGACCTTCCCTGAACAGTCTTTCTCTCTTCTATTTTTTGTTTCGTGTTTTGGACTAGTTTGTCAGATTTGACCCTAGTTCATATAGCTACTTTTTAGCCGAGGTTCTCAGGATTATTCAGTTTTTCATTTATTTCATCTAAATTGTTCACTTCCTCTTTATTTTCTGTAAGTTGTCTTTGGATCTCAGCTCTTTATAGCTTTCCGTCGCTCTTCAAACGCTGTCTATGTGTTGATTGTACCTTTTTTGTAGTTGTCTTCTCTCAAACTTTTCGTTTATCCTTATGAATGAACTTATCATCCTGTGGTCGCTTCCGACATTGAAGGAATTGACTACACATACGTCCTATATTATTTGTTTTTTATTGCTTAATATGTATTCTCATTCTTTGTAGCCCCATCCGGGCTGAGCCAAGTCCATTTTGGCTGCTCTTTCTTGTAGAAGAATGAATTCATTGAATATAGTTTTTTGCTGGTCATGTTTTCAAGTAGTGTGTCTCCGCGTGCATTCATTTTATCGTAACTAAATTTTCCCAAATATTCTTCATCATTATCTTTACTCTTCCCCAATTTCGCATTAAAGTCTCACATCACTGTATTATGTGTGCTCTTATCTTTTTCTATAGCAGCGGTTACTTCTCCATAAAACGATTCAGCTTCTTCGTCTGAGTAGGCCGATGTAGGAGCGTAACATTGGATTATTCTTATTTTACTTTTAGGTGATATTTTTAGGGTTGCGGCCCTGTCTCATTCTGCTTCATATTTGATAATACTTGGAGCCACTTTTTTAATCACCATGAATACCACGCTTCGTTGGATTTCATTTTCTGGTCCTTCGAGGTAGAAAATATGCCCTGATTCTAAAACACTACATTTCTCTCCTCCCTTTCTTATTTCGGAGATACCAACAATATCGTAGCTTATCTTTGTTAGATCGTTTTCTAGATCACACATTTGCGTTTTGCTCATCAGCGTTCTTACCTTTACCGTTGCTATTTCTAGTTCCGTAATTCTTTGACAGCCTGTCCTCTTCCGATTATGCTTAGCACCCCTGATTTTCTCTCCTTGATCACTGCTGTCTTGGTTGGGGGGGGAACAATCCGCCGAGTACTCGGCGCCTTCTTAATTGGCTTCTTTCCATAAAACAGAGGGTTGGCTTTAACACGCCATGCTTGCCGGGCGGGTTGGTGAGTGGAGGGGAATATGGGGACGATCAGATAAAGAGGTGGATGGGATTACGGGCTTGGACATGGTTCCTTCCGGTAACCGGATTTGGGAGAAACCAAGAGCTCACTTAAGGTAAGGTCGCTAATCCTACAGTAGGCCTGTTTCCACCGTGGTCGCAGAGAGTACCTACCCGTTCCATTATACCTGTCATTATAAGAATATTTATTAAAACATGAAAGTTGGTAAAGAAAAGGCAGTCGGTAAAGTCCTCAACTGTAGTGGAACATATACACAGTGTATATAAATAGATTTTAATTTAAAAACAGTAGATGTGTATTGACATTAAGGATTTCATTAAGGGCACTGTAAATGTCTTTATTGTGGTTGGCAATGATTTTTTTTTAATTTCAAGCAAGTTTCATTTTTTTATAATCATCGTTAGGGTTGAATTGATGGCCGTCAGGAAGAATGTTTTGGGCAAAAAAAGATTTGAAATTAACGTTGTTGAGTTTGATTGATTGAAAATGTTCTATAATGCAAGTTTTAAATTTCCTACCTGTTTGGCCAACCCAAGAAGCTAGAGAGGACCTACATTTAACTTTGTATATACCAGAACGTTGAGCCAATGTTAGGTTTTAATGAAAAGCATGTGTGGATATTGAACTTGTTGTTACTGATGTGGAAGGGTATCCATTAATCTTAGCTATTGAATACATGATATTAATTTCAGAGTTAAAGCTTTACGTGTTGAGAGCAAAATTGTATAGTCTGTAAAACCTAATCCTGAAGGTAGCTAATTTGTTCGTCATAGAACGAAAGGAAGAGAAAAGAATTATAGCGTTAATGGTGGTTGGTATCCTGTAGACACTAATGCGTAGAGAATGATCATATCTCTTATTCGCTAGATCAAGAATATTTAATTTATGGTCGGATTTAATGTCTAGTAGAGTTAATATTGTCATATAAAGAATTTAAATTGTTTAAACAGTCTTTCAGCTCAGTGTCATTACCTTTAAAAATTACAAAAATGTCATCAAAATATCTGCGGTTATAGGTAAAACAATCTTGTTATACTCTGTGCTACCTTGTTATGCATTAGAGCAGGCCATGACACTTTTTTCCGTAGTGGTATTCTCATTTTTCAAAATGACAAGAAGTCAATTTGACGCCGTCCTGTCAAAGGTAAACGTGCTGTGTTGCCTAAATAACGCATATGATATTCAAGTTTCATACTGAATTAATAATAAAAAACGGGAAAGGGTAAAGGGGAACTTATTGTAATGCTATCGGATATATGTATTTCAAGTAAGAACTTAAATCACCTTTTTGTCCGTACATTAGGTATGTATTCGGTTTTAGATTTCACAGCGAACTCTGACAAACGCAAACTTCAAAACTTAAAGTCGACAGATTGCGGAAAACGCGGACAATCTGTCTTGGGATTTCACTTTTCGGAAAGACCTGCAACGACAAATTTGGCAATTTAGTTCCAAAAAATTCTATCATCACGTTAAAATGGGTTCCGACTTTGGTGGGGGTCGAACGACATTATTTCGAATTTTGAAATGAATCGGTTACAAACACAATCATGTCAATGTACAGAAAACGGTATATGAATAACACGTCGTTGTTGGCAAAATTAAGTTTTTTAGAAAACTTCTGCAGTTGGAAAATTCAGGCCAAGACGTCGGATTCGTGTATCTGGACGGAGCGCGGATTTATCAATCATCTAGATGAGAGGTGGCGATGTTACAGAAAAGCTAGTAAACAATGGACTAAGAAAAATAATGCGAAAACTCCATTTGAATGGTTTTCGCAATTACTCAACCCGCAAATCAAACTGGAGAAGCCTAGAGAAACAAAACATTCCCCGCACTACTAATACACGTGTGTATTCGAAACAAAACCTTTTTTTGGTCTTTCTTGTCTATCTAGTGTGTTTAAAAGCAATCATTGCAGCCCATATGAGTTACAACTCCATCAGTTAGTATTTTCTAGCTTCGTTAAAAATGCTGTAATACCGACTATAAGTACCAAGTAACAAACGGCCGACTAACTGCCAGAAAAATAACTAGGTAGTCGCCAGTAACACCGTCTAACCAAAATTAAAGGTATGTGATCTAAAAATTCTACTCTTTAGCTGTCGTTGTAATTAGCACTCAATGTGCATTCAATGTATCCAATATCCATATTCTTTATCTCTAGACCCATGGGCACCTATGTTACAAATCAACTCAATTTAAAAACAGGAAATTTTAAAGTGTTCTTTGATTTGTTTTTAGCATAAATTGTGTTCTAAGGGTATTACACTTTAATACTATTTTATTTCATACTGTACTGTAATTGTCAGTTTTACGTCATACTCTAGTATACTTACTGTAAAACATGTTTTTACGGTATAGTAGAAAAAATGTATTAACAAATTTTTAGAAAATAAACAGATACAGAATTAGAATTGAATTTAAAATACAAGACTTAAGGTGAAATTCAACTGAAAAATAAGAGAAGGTCATTTTGGTATGTTTAAATTAATATTAATGGTACAACTTTCATTTCCATTAATTTGAATTGAAGGAATTTTCTCACAATCACACACTGTTATGGATCGAGTATCAGTGCCAATTACATCAGTCTTTATACACGTATTGCCTTTTGAGCTGGATGTATTGAATTCAGGGCTTGAATTGCATTCAGATACAATTTCTGAAGAAGATGCTTCTACTCGTCGTCTCGTAACAACTTCAACAAAACTTTCTCCACTTTGAGTCATACGAGCAATTTTATTTTTCCCTTGAAGGGAATCTTCAACATATTTTTCTACGATGGTGCTGCTTTTCCATCCACCAAACCGCTTAAGAACAGAAATATCAGCTCCCGAATTGGCAAGGAGCGTAGAACCTGTTCTTCTGAGCGAATGTTCAGGGTTTTCTAAACCCAGAAACTATGCGATACGTTTTGCCACTCCACCAATTGTGTGAATTACAGCTCTTTGATTGATACACTGTTCATGCCTGTGGCCCAAACACAGCTTACCATGTTCAGTATTTTTTGGACGTAAATTTACATATTTTTTGTATAGCTCCAAAAATTTAATTCTATGTGCTTCTTTAATTACTGTAAATACCCGCGGCCTATTAGTTTTTGATTGAGGAATAGTAATAACCATTTGAGAAGCAGTGATTTCTATATCGTTCAAAAACATTTCGTACAGTTCTTCTCTGCGACAGACTCCAGCAACTTCAATCATGGAAACTACCTAAAAATAAAAAACGATTCCTAAATAATTTGCTCCCCAATGCATAAAAATGTTTACTCACTTTTGTGAGAAGATATTCATTATCAGAAGCACTTCTTACTTCTCGGCTGAGTGTTTTTGCTTGTTTAGCCTGATGACCAACTGTTTTATGTTTTAAAAATGATTTTAGCCTCGAGACTCTCGAAATGTCAATATTCTCAAACACGAGCAACATTGACTTCACCATGGAATATTTGCTCCACAAAGAAGTACCACAATATTTTGTAGACTAAAAATTTAAAAAGTTTCATTACAAATACAATTTATACTTAAAATACCAAAAATTACCACTAAATCATACACATACGCCAGCATAACATCCTTATCAATTTTTTCTGCATTCACTAAACACTTCATATTCTTTTTTATAACACTCTTCCGAATAAACTTGGCCGTAGCTTCTCTACATTTTTGTGGAATTTCTTCCGAATGCTGGTTCTTTGGGTTCTCGTTCATTTTAAACTTTTTAACTGTTTGAAAAATGTAAACAAGTCACCTTAGCAACTACTCAAACTATGCCAACCAGCGGTTTTTTTGTTATAATTCGCGAATATTTGATTGTTTGGACCACATTTTTGGCTTATTTTAAATATTTAAAATTTTATTTTCAGTATGAAATAATAGATATTTATGTATTAAGGGCATAATCAGAAGATTATGGCTCGAGGGAATGTTAAAAGCCCGACGCGAAGCGGAGGGCTTTTATATTCCTGAGAGCCATAATCTAATTATGCCCGTGGTACATAATGTTTTATTTTATTTTGCACCATGAAACTGGAACAAAATTTTAAAAGATTCAGTATTTTCGGCAAGTTTTTAAATGCAATTGCAGTGAAATAAAGTCGACAGTAGGCTAATTTGTTGTTACTAAGATACTGTGATATTGCTAAATTATTGCTAAGGTACTGTTTGTTTGTAAATAATTTGCATTCTAAAATGGAAGGTGAAAACGCAAAAACTTATTCACAAGAAATTTTAGATGAATTTGAGGCCCCCAGGCAAAAATAATTCAAGTAAATCGAAATATTCATACATAAAAGAGTACGAAAAATTTTATGCAGCACAAAATGTGTCCACAAAATGTGATGAAAAGTTGTGATGGCATACTTATCTGAAATGGTAAGGGATTGTATGTATACATTAGTCAATTATCTCTATTCAATAAATATCTATTTTTGCAGTCAAAGATCTATAAGCCGTCGTCACTGTGGTGTTTATATTCTAAATTGAAAAAGATGTTCAAGTTGAAGGAAGATGTTGATATATCTCGTTTTATATATATATATATATATATATATATATAGTCGAAGTTATGTATAGATTCATTTAAAGTTCAAGGATGTAGTTTGGAGAAACTCTCAGACACGTCGATTTTACTTTTGACTGCGTTTTTAGTTGTAAAATTTTGTATATAGGGTATCCCAAAAATTAGTTACGACCACCAACTTGATTTTGCAAATGGAAACACCTGTTTTTTATTTCATTTTCTGAATCTGCTTTGAATTCTGAGTAAATCTCATTTACCATGTCCTATACCTATAGTAAACAGATCTCGAGATATTTACGAGAAAAAATAAATATTGTCCTTATGAAACCATCAAGAACACTTGCAAAATAATGGTATTCAAGGTGATCCATCAACAATAGCTACATGTTTCCATTTCGTTGTGTATGTCAATTTATTTCAGACATCAAATTTCAACATTTGTCCATTCTGAAATGGTGAAGTTAACGGAACGAGAAAATATTGAAATTCGCCTTGACTATTGTCAAGCCGCAAATGGTGCACATTTGAATATTTGATTTGACTTGTTGTTGTGTTTTTGAATAAATTGTTCCTTTTGACACGAAAACGTAAGCCGCCTTCCTTGATACGGTCTTAATTGTTGATACTTCAATTGTAAATTCCTCGAGATCTGTTGACTTTAGGCATAGGACATGGTACATCAGATTTACTCAGAATTCAGCTTCAAAAATTATAAAACAGGTGTTCCAATTGACAAAATCAAATTGGTGATCAACTTATTTTGACCACATACATATTCTACCACTAAAATGCCAGTCAAAAATAAAATCCACGTGTCAGACTAATCCAAAATAGACCTGAATCATAAATAATTAAAACAACTTCTGGGACTCACTAAATATATATATAAATATAATTATATATATATATATTATTATAACAGGGTCCTCCTTTGAAGCTGATCCTATGGTATAACTAGCCAAACTTACTATAATTTGGAAATTTTACGGTATGGTTTGGGTTAACTCATCTTTAAATTTTTAAGTTCGTACCACTTCCGGTGACCATTGAACTATCAATATTTTAACAGCGGTTTTTTGTTATAATGAATTTTGGATTCTATGTCGAATTTTAAGGTTAGTTTTTAAATAAACTAGATACGAAATTTCAGTCGTTTTAAAAACATTTTAAATAATTGACAGATCAGAGTATAATGCTCGTTAATTGTTCTGTTCCTGTCAAACAATTTGAGTTAACTTTGAGGCTAGCAAGGTTTATTGCAACAGTTCCAAAAATTTATTTTTTTGCATAAAAAAAAATTAAAGATGTCTAAACTATATCAAAAATGCAAGTAAAAATCAAATAGAAACCTATTTTTATTACTCAGATCGATTTAATAAAATTAAGGTAAAGTTTGTTTAAAACTTTTTGCCTAAACGTAACATTTCATCTTATTATCAAAACGTCCCAATTTTAAAAATTTGTAAATGAATTTACCACTTAAATCAGTATTCCTTTCGTGGTCACCAAATATTAACATAATAGAATGAAATTTAAAAATATTTGAATAAGTCCACAAAATGTGATGAAAAGTGTGATGGCATACTTATCTGAAATGGTAAGGGATTGTATGTATACATTAGTCAATTATCTCTATTCAATAAATATCTATTTTTGCAGTCAAAGATCTATAAGCCGTCGTCACTGTGGTGTTTATATTCTAAATTGAAAAGATGTTCAAGTTGAAGGAAGATGTTGATATATCTCGTTTTTCCATGCTCACAGAATTCATGAAGAATAATTCTGTAGGTGATCAAGCTAAAAAGTCCTATGTATTGCTACGGCATCAAATTGAAGAATTCATGTTGAAGGCGCCTGATCATACGTACTTGTTAGTTAAGGTAAAACGATTTTAGTTTTTTTCCAATTCTCATTATAAAATTATTGTGTTTTATAGGTTGTCACAGCCTTTGGTATTTTTGGAGCATGTCGTCGCGAAGAACTGCACGATTTGGCTGTACAGGACGTAACAACTGAGGATCAGTGCTATTAGTGAAGATCAAAAACGAAAACTTATACTTCGAGGCAATTTACAATTGTACCAAGCGATGGATTGGTTGATTACGTAAGCAAGCATTTGACAGGGTCTGGCACGCCGGTCTCCTTAAAAATCCGAAACATGAACATTCGAAACCTTCTCCAAACTCCTCCTTTCCTACCTGACCAATCGTTCGGTCAGGGTGAAAGTAGGAAAAACCTTTCAGATCCTTTCCAACTCAGCGGGCGTTCCGCAAGGTTCTGCCTTAGCCCCATCCTTTACACCATCTTCGCTTCAGACATCCCTCAAGTCACCCAACCCGATAGTCGTCGCGCAGTTTGCAGATGACACCGCCTTCTGGTCGGTTAATCGGAACAGCGAAACGGCCTCCAACCGCATTTCCAAAACCCTTCAGAACTTTTCCAACTGGGCCAACCGATGGAGCCTCTATTAACCTCCAAAACCCAAGCCATCCTTTTCCACCACTAACTACGTCGAAGATAAATTCCCAAACCTATCCTCCAGAAATGTCTCGATCACCATAAACCAAGAGAGAATCCCCTTCAAGACCAAATTACATATCTAGGCATCCTATTCACGAGAACACTCAATTGGCTCCCCGATGTCAGGAAAACACTAAACAGAATTAGAAACCGTGCAAACCTACTGGGCGCCCTCCGGGTCGAATCAGAGGTTGCCACCCCAAAACACTCCAACACACATACAAAACCTACATCCGCCCTGTTATGGATTTCCGAGCACCAATCTACAAAACATAAACCCTAACCACCTTTCCGATATAGCATCCTGTGAACGCCGGATCTTTAGACGTATACACGGGCTACCCTTCAGGTACCCCAGCGACCTCACAACACAACACGCAAACATACCAACAATCACAACCGAATCCAAACACTCCAGAAAAACTTTACACACAAAAGAATTTTGGGCGACACCATCCCAACCAAGGAAATCCTCACAACTTCCTACACCTACCAACCTCCCAAATTCGCGCAAAAACCCAAGCGCAAATTTAAACACCCTCCCGCGATCCTAACCCAATTATTGGCGACATCCCAGAGGAGATAGAAGAGGCCCTCGACAATACCCCATATGCACTCCGCATCCCCCCGTCAATTGGATAACGACCACGCAAGGGCACCGGCCAACGAATCAATCACACTTCACCCTATACACTTAACCACACGCAAACCTAAACCTAAATATTCAAACCGATATTAATCCTTTTTTTTTACACCAATAACACCTCAAGAATAAATAATTTTCTTTTTTTTTACACCAAAAATAACACATTCATGATTGCCAACCACACAATTACAAAAACACCGCATCACCAACAACAATGGAATGACCAGGGCTGAAGAGGAGGAATCCTGAGCAGTCTACGATAAGAATATAAGCAAAGAATAAGAATAAGCATACTAACCATAAGCATGAGCATACTAACCAAAAAAAAAAAAAGGTTGATTACGTCTCTTTGTACCGAAAATATGCAGCATTACGACCGGAACATACTAAAATTGACAGTTTGTTTTTGTCGTATCATAACGGCAAATGTAGTGCTCAGACTGTTGGGAAAAACACTTTAGGCAAAATGCCGAGGATAATAGCAGAGTTCCTCAATCTACCGGATGCCCATAAGTACACAGGTCACTACTTTCGCAGGAGTGCGGCGACGATCTTTGCAGAAAGCGGCGGTGATACAAGGGCACCGAAGCAGCTTGTTGGATGGCGATCGGATAAAGTAGCCGAATCATATGTACAGAATTCTCCGCAAAAGAAAATTAAAATTGCTCAGAACATTACTGGTACAGCAGCTATAAGTATACCACAAAACGGCGAAGGAACTGTCAGCTTTGGTGTTGGCTCATCTGAGTTACAATTTCAAATCCATCCAACTGTATTTTCAATTTTTATAAAGAATAAGTTTCATTACTATTATTTTTATTAATAAAGGTTGTTGTTTCAATCATTCTTTCAACTTACGTGACATATCATGTCATGTGTTTGCTGTCAATCATGCTGCTTAGCAACAATGACATTTCCGTGCTATAAAGACCACATTACGCCCGCATTTGGGGGCGTATAAAGAACATTATGGTGGCAAAATAAAATAAAATACGTTAGGTTATTCGTCCGGTGAAAAGATATTACGTACTCATTGCGCAAAAAAAATTACTTGTTCGTACGTAATATCTTTTTTACCGGACTTATAACGTAAAATACTATTGACGTATTTCGGTTTATAAATTTTGAAGTTTGGTTTGTTACTTTACCGAAGTACGAGAGTGAATTATTTATTTTATTTTCGCCTGTTTCTTTTTAATAACCAATTCTATTTCTTTTGTTCTATTTATTTATCAATAATCTTTAGAGTATAATTAACTTGCAATACATGAGTGATGGTTAAAATTTATCTGCAAACCCCATGTAGTGGTGAAATTAAAGCTCAAGGATTAAGACATCTCTACGCAGCCAGGTTATCGCTTTTGTTGTGGCAAGTAGTCTTAATAGTTGATATATCGTATCCAATTTCTACAGCAAATTTGGTATTTATATTTTTATATTTATATTTTTTTTATATTGAATTAATATTATTTAAAAAAAATTAAATTCTGCTTTGGTTTAGGTATGTTTATATATTCCATCTTATTTGGGTAGCGCTTTAAATCTATTTTTTAACTATAATGTTAAATTTAATCCTATAATAAATCACTTATAGTGCTCTTTATGCACAAAAATCTTCTCTTATAATTTACATAATAATAACAGACCCCTGTGTCTGTTATGTCTTCCTTAAACCACGATTACAAATAATTATTTACGAAATAGAGATGTTTGTAATTTCGTATCCATTAATTACATTAGCAAAGTTCTTAATTATCAGATTATTCTGCACTATTAATCTCACATGAAAGCTAACCCTATGTTTATCGTCTTTAAGATGTTATGACTATCGATGCGATCAAAAATTTTCACGATCGGCGGTGCTCATCGAAAACGAAACTACTCAAGACATCATAAATTTTCCCGACTGGACATTACAAACACGATCGATCGGGGCCACAGGATATCTTTAACACATGCTCAATTCACACGCACTAATGCGGATTTGAACTTTAGTAAAAAAAATTTATTCTAATTTAAAAGCCGCATTCAATTTGAAATTTTAGTAAAAGAAAAATAAAGCATCTTAAATTCTTTTTGTACATGTATATACCCTCTAGGAATTCATACTTTGTGAACTTACTTGGTAGAATTTCATGATTACCTACCTTAATAAATTAATAGTAATTCCATTTTAAACTAAAAACGTTACAACATGATCCATAAATGAAATATATATATATATATATATATGAGTCCCAGAAGTTATGTATAGATTCATTTAAAGTTCAAGGATGTAGTTTTTGGAGAAACTCTCAGACACGTCGATTTTTACTTTTGACTCCGTTTTTTTTTAGTTGTAAAATTTTGTATATAGGGTATCCCAAAAATTAGTTACGACCACCAACTTGATTTTGCAAATGGAAACACCTGTTTTTTATTTCATTTTCTGAATCTGCTTTGAATTCTGAGTAAATCTCATGTACCATGTCCTATACCTATAGTAAACAGATCTCGAGATATTTACGAAAAAAAATAAATATTGTCTTTATAAAACTATCAAGAACACTTGCAAAATAATGGTATTCAAGGTGATCCATCAACAATAGCTACATGTTTCCATTTCGTTGTGTATGTCAATTTATTTCAGACATCAAATTTCAACATTTGTCCATTCTGAAATAGTGAAGTTAACGGAACGAGAAAATATTGAAATTCGCCTTGACTATTGTCAAGCCGCAAATGGTGCACATTTTGAATATTTGATTTGACTTGTTGTTGTGTTTTTTGAATAAATTGTTCCTTTTGACAGAAAACGTAAGCCGCCTTCCTTGATACGGTCTTAATTGTTGATACGTTCAATTGTAAATTCCTCGAGATCTGTTGACTTTAGGCATAGGACATGGTACATCAGATTTACTCAGAATTCAAGGCAGATTCAAAAAAAAAATAAAAAAACAGGTGTTCCATTTGACAAAATCAAATTGGTGATCGTAACTTATTTTTGGACCACCCTATATACAAAATTCTACCACTAAAAAAACCGCAGTCAAAAATAAAAATCCACGTGTCCGAGCGTTTCTCCAAAAACTAGACCCTTGAACTATAAATAAATTTAGACAACTTCTGGGACTCACTGCAATATATATATATATATATATATATATATATATATATATATATATACAGGGTCCTCCTTTGGGAGCTGATCCTATGAGTATCTGCTGAACCAAACTTACTATAATTTGGAAATTTGGAGACATGGTAATGATGTTAGGGCTAACTCATCTAAAATATTTTCAAGTTCGTACCACTTCCGGTGGTACCGGAAGTCGGTACTTAGTCGCTTATTTTAAATGGAAGACCCCGTATATTAATAGATTTTTGGATTCTATGTCGAATTTTAAGGTAAGTTTGTTAAATAAACTAGATACGAAATTTCAGTCGTTTTAAAAAAAACATTTTTCTAAAAAAATTGACAGATGCGGTCTTAGTAATAACTCGTTAATTGTTCTGTTCCTGTCAAACAATTTGAGTAAAACTTTGAGGTGGTGTAGGCAAAGGTTTATTGCAACAGTCTCCAAAAAAATGACATTTGTGTTTTTCATAAAAATAAAATTATGAATGTCTAAACTTGACTATCAAAAAATGCAAGCTAGTCAAAAAAATCAAATAGAAACCCCTATTTTTTATTACTCAGATCGATTTAACGTAAAAAATTAAGGTAAGTTTGTTTAAAACTTTATTTGCCTAAACGTAACAGTTTCATGCTTATTATCAAAACGTCCCAATTTTAAAATTTGTGATAAAAATGAGCTACATACTTAAATCTAGTATTCCTTGTTCGTGGTCACCATGGAAACCAAATAATTGAGAATTGAAATAGAGAAAAATATTTGAATAAGTTACTGCAAAAAATTATAAAAATTGATAATTTTCTGATTCAAAAGTCATTTTTGCCAAATTGTAACAACCTTTTTTTTTGTGGTTGTATTAAAAAATACATTGGTTTGGGATCGTTCATTTATTTGGCGTAATATTAGAAAAGTTTTTAATTATTAAAATGTAGAATTGAGAAAGGCAATTTAATTTGCATTTCCTAGAACATATCTTTTGGGTGTAATATTACATAAATAGTTATAGTTCCCTTTCTTAAAAAATTGGATTTATATTATTGTACCCGCGCAACGCGTGAAAACTTTTAGGGGGAATACTCATTTGAGTTATTCTGAAAGCTTTTTTTTAATTCACTTAATGCTGAATGTTATAGCAGAAAGCATGATTTTTACCTAATTTTTTTTATATTTGGTGCCATCAGGTTTTGATGGTAAGTTATTTTCTAATTCATAATATTTAAAACTAAAGCATTTTTTTGTTTTTTAGGCACTTACTTGCACTCCTATTTTACTTATTTGCACTTCTATTTTACTTAGTTTGCACTCCTATTTCACTTATTTTGCAATTATTTTACTCATATTTTTTAATGCATACTTTTATATGGCATTTTTATAATAACTATCTTTAATGGCACTTATAAGTCAATAATTTACTATTCTATTATTTTAAATGGAAATTTTTACTTGAATTACATTTTACAACGCAAGTTCTACATACTTAAACTTCAAAGAAATTCAATAAATTTATGGACACAATATATTAAGGATATATAAGCAAGACATTGACCTCACCAAGTTCACCATTCTGCTTCATAGTTACCAGTTACAGTTTATGTACCGAACAGTTCAAAGGTAATGTTTTTATATAATTTTAGAATAGTATAAGACTTCTGATTTTTTACCTTTTCAATCAGATATTGAATAAACTTAAGTATATCATGTTATTTTATTTTCATTTTGATAAATTGTTTATTATTATTCCTCAACTAGGTTTTGTTGTTCCATATATATATATATATATATATATATATATATATATATATATATATATATATAATATATATATATATATATATATATATATATATATATATAAAAGACAACATGGCGCTCGAGATTTTATCATTTTTCCATAATTTTTTAGATAACATTTTTTTTGAATTAAATGAAAATAATTAAGCAGATGAGAAGCACGCAGTATTTCAGGTATGTTAATCAAACTCAGTATATTAGAACTCTCCCTATCTCAATCTACCGATTGAGCCGACGGCAGTAGCGATTATTATTTGGTTTTTTTATTAATTAAAATTGTTCGATAAATTACAAATTGTTTATTACATCATCGCTTTTGTTTTAATGTTATAAGTTGGCCCAGTTTTAGTGTTTATACTTATACACTTGGAGCCGCTTTTAATGTTACAAAATAGAAATTTTTTAAGTCATTTTTTTCAAATTCGATGTACAACATAAGTGTAAAAATTTAATACTTTATGAGTAAATCGAAAAAAACTACTTTTTATTGCGAAGGTAATACATATTATCAGCGCATCATTACACGATAAAGACGCCTATTTATTTTGTTTTTCTTTTGTAGTCAATAATTTAATAAAATTGTTGACAGTTTGTGTTTTTCTTGATGAAATGGCCCGACTTGAATATTCTAATACAGATTATTTGAATTTAATTTTAATTCACAGAGAATGTCATAGAGTTGTAAAACGAATAGTAAGAACATTTATCGAACGCTATCCTGAGCGCCCCCGACCATCAGCAAACACAATAAGACGTGTGGTTCAAAATTTGGAACAGTTTGGCACATTTAAACACTCTGCGCCTCGCAAACAAACTGCTATTTATAACGAACAGAATGAAGTTATAACTTTAGGATATTTCCGTGCCTATCCTTGTAATTCCATAAACGACGCGAAAACAGATATTGGCTTAACACCAACAACTATCAGAAGAATTCTTAAGAAACATAAGTTTAGACCATACTGTTTACAATTAGTTCAACATTTGAAAGAAGCGGATTTCTTGAAACGTATCGAATTTTGTGAAACAATGTTGCTCAAAATACAACAAATTCCTAATTTTTTGACTAATATCATATGGACGGACGAATCTAAATTTACGAAAAATGGCATATTTAATCGCCGAAACTCGCATTACTGGAATAACGAAAATAGCAATCCAATTCGCGAATGCCGTTTTCAGGATATTTGGAATTTTAACGTATTTTGTGCTATTCGGAATAACGAAATCTTTGACGTGTATTTTTACAACGAAAATTTGAGAGGTTTAAAATAGTTGATTGTTGCGATTTATGATTACAAATTTAATTTCTAGGAGAAAATTCTCTTGAGATATTAAATACTCGAATTCAACCCCGATTAAATCTAGAAAGGGAAAATTTATGGTACCAACAAGACGGTGCGCCCCCTCACAACACCAACGCTGTTTCCATGAAACTTTATGAAATTTTTGAAGATCGTCGGTTTGCCAACAATGGTCCCTTTCTATGGCCACCTAGGTCACCTGATCTTACGCCAATGGATTTTTATCTTTGGGGTCGAATTAAAAATATTGTTTATGCTACTCCACTAAAGACTAAAGAAAATTGCATTGCAAGAGTGCAAAATGCCTTTAATTCTCTTTCTCCACAAGAAATTCAAAGGGCTACAAATGAAGCCGTTCTAAGACGGGTTCAACAATGTCTTGGCAACATTTTGAACATTTATTGTAAATTAATTTACATTTGATCACGAGCAAGAAATACTAGATAAGCGACTTTATCGTGTAAGAATGCACTGATAAGTATGTAATTACTAACTCCGCAGCAAAAAGTATTTTTTTTCAACTTACTCATAAAGTATTAAATTTTTACACTTATGTTGTATACCGAATGTGAAAAAAATGACAGAAAATTTCTATTTGGCAAAAATGACTTTTGAATCACAAAATTATCAATTTTTATAATTTTTTGCAGTAACTTATTCAAATATTTTTCTTTATTTCAATTCTCAATTATTTGGTTTCCATGGTGACCACGAACAAGGAATACTGGATTTAAGTATGTAGCTCATTTTTATCACAAATTTTAAAATTGGGACTTTCTTGATAATAAGTATGAAACTGTTACGTTTAGGCAAATAAAGTTTTAAACAAACTTATCTTAATTTTTGAAGTTAAATCGATCTGAGTAATAAAAAATAGGGGTTTCCATTTGATTTTTTTGACTAGCTTGCATTTTTTGATAGTCAAGTTTAGACATTCATAATTTTATTTTTATGAAAAACACAAATGTCATTTTTTGGAGACTGTTGCAATAAACCTTTGCCTACACCACCTCAAAGTTTTATTCAAATTGTTTGACAGGAACAGAACAATTAACGAGTTATTACTAAGACCGCATCTGTCAATCTTTTTAGAAAAATGTTTTTTTTAAAACGACTGAAATTTCGTATCTAGTTTATTTAACAAACTTACCTTAAAATTCGACATAGAATCCAAAAATGTATTAATATACGGGGTGTTCCATTTAAAATAAGAGCCTAAGTACCGACTTCCGGTATAACCGGTAGTGGTACGAACGTGAAAATATTTTAGATGAGTTAGCCCGAACATCATTACCCTGTCACCAAATTTTCAAAATTATAGTAAGTTTGGTTTAGCAGATACTCATACGATCAGCTCCCAAAGGCGGACCCTGTATGTATATATATATATATATATATATATATATAAAAAAATAATAGTTTATACACGTTATTCGACAGGGAAGTTTATGGCTGAACGACTTGACTTCCATAAAGTTTTTATTGTTGGAGTTAATGTAGGCCTACAGGCGGTACATTTTAGAATTATTTTCGCAATGTACAGGCTGTTTCACAAGTATGAAACATATCAAAGTTACAATTTTTTCAATGGAACACCCTATATTATTTCATTTTTGGTTTCTGCGATCAAAATAAGAATCAGTTTTACTAAGGTTTACCCAACTTAAACCTTACATGTTTTGAAATGTTTAGCATTTTCTGAAAATGTGGTAATAATGTTAAACTTGAAGTTCTCAACAAGTATTCGTCAACTAAACTTTACACTTAGCTTCCTATAAAGCGCTGACTAACATATACAAAGTGTTTGAATCATGACTCAATCATTTAAGTTTTAAATAGTAATAACCTGTTTATTTTAAATAGAACACCCTGTATTTTATAACACTGTCATATGTCTAACTCTTCTTGTTTTCAAGGAAAATGCAGATTTCCAGAAAGCAAGTTTAATTAAACAAATTTAACACTTCTTCTATGAAAATGGACAACTCAGAATTGCTGACATTAAAGAGCAGGAATGGGCAAACAAATTTGAATAATGATATGTTACAATTTACTTATTAATTAAAATAATGATGAAAGTAATAAAATGGTGGAAAAACTGTAAAAACATTTCTTATAGCAACTGTTCAAAATGACGACCGTCTGTCTTTAAACACAAGCATATGGAAATTCGGCAACACAGAATTATTGTTTGTAGCTGTCAGTTATGTATAAAAGTCTACAAATCGTTCTGTCTGTTCGTAAATCGTCCACTTTGTTTTGTAGTTGTAATTTGTGCTGTTTTTAAAGCTTATTTGTTGAAAATGAAAGTTTATCCAAAAGAAGAACCGATTGACATGATTCTTTTCATCGGAGAGTGTAACCAAAACGTCTTACTGGTATCACGAGTTTACGCTCAAATATTTCCTAATAGAAAACATACAAACAAAGCTGTTATGGAAAGATTGTTGGCTCTATTTAAACGAACTGGAAGTGTTCATTATGATAAACCTTTGAACATAAAACCTGTGACAGAAAATGAAGAAACAGAATTAGGGGTAAATGCTTCTGTGATTGAAAATTCACATATAGGACAAAACCAAATTGCACAGCGCATTAACATTAGCCAAGCAAGTGCCTCGAGAATTCTCAAAAAGCACAGTTATCATGATTATAAAAACCAGCTCCATCAAGAACTTTCCCAAAATGAATTTTGTATGTGGACGTGTACCGAGTGGCCGAAAGTGAAACCTTTTCACTTTTGTACTGTTTAGCGACGAATGCACATTTCATAACAATGTATTTGTTAATAGACGTAATTTTCATTATTACGCTGATTCCAATCAGCATCAACTGAGAATGATTCATAATCACACACGTGGTCAATAAATCTGTGGGGCGGAATAATGGGTCAATATTTACTTGGGCCTTATTTTTTTGAAGAATATTTAAAGGGTACATTATTCTTAAATTTTTTAGCAAGAGAATTCACAGTCCTGTTACAAGACATACCCTTGAACATACGGACAACAATGTGGCTTCAACTGGATGGTGCCCCCGCACACTTCCATCATGAGGTACCAGGTTTTTTAAATACAAATTATCAAAATCGTTCGATTGGGAAAAATGCGATCCCCTGACTTGACTTCACCGGATTTTTTCTTATGGTGATACGTAAAAATAACCGTTTACAAGACACCTCCAACCACACTAGAGAATATGGAGGAACGTATTAAGAAAGCATTTCAAAGCATAAGCCCGGAAATGTTAGCAAATGTTGGTAGCGGTTCCGAAAAGAGGGTATGCATGTGTTTAGAGTCAGACGGTGGTCATTTTGAACACTTGCTATAAGAAATGTTTTTACAGTTTTTCCACCATTCTATTACTTTCATCATTCTTTCAATTAATAGGTAAATTGTAGTATCATTATTCAAAATTTGTTGGCCTAAACCTGCTCTTTAATGCCAGCAATTGTGAGTTGTCAAATTTCCATTAGCGACTTGTTAAGTGTTAAATTTGTTTAAATAAACTTGCTTTCTGAAAATGTGCAAATGTGAAAACAAGAAGAGATGGACAGATGACAGTGTTATAGTATTCGATAGGGAATTAAATTCTACCTCTACTGCTGACATCAAATACAGGGTGTTCTATTTACACTAATCAGGTTATTACTATTTAAAACTTTTTTTTAGTCATGATTGATAAAAACACTTTGTATATGTTAGTCAGTGTTTTATTCAGTGCGTCATGATACATAATCAAATAGTTAGCTAAGTGTAAAGTTTAGTTGACGAAAAAGTGAATGCTTGTTGAGAACTTAAAGTTTAAAGTTATTACCACATTTTCAGAAAATGTTAAATATTTCAAAAAATGTAAGGTTCAAGTCGGGTAAACCTTAGTAAAACTCATTCTTATTTTGATCGCAGAAACTAAAAATGCAATAGTATATAAGGTGTTTCATTGAAAAAATTGCAACTTTGATATGTTTCATACTTGTGGAACAGTTTGCACATTGCGAAAATAATTTTACAACGTACCGCCTGTAGGCCTACATAAACTCCAAAAATAAAACTTTTTGAAAGTCAACTCGTTCGGCCATAATCTTCCGTGTCGAAGAACGTGAATAATCCGTATGTATATATATATATATATATATATATATATATATATATATATATACGTAATAGCATTTAAAATAAATGCCTACCTTAAATATAAATCAGAGGACCCCAAACCTAAACAGTTCTAAATTTCTTTTTTTTTGGAAAAATTAAAAATTAATTAAGACAAAATGACAATGGTAATTCAATGCACAGACCACCTATAAGGCATTTAAATGTATTGTAGAGTGTACAATGGTAAATAATACATAACGTTTTCCCAATCAGAGACTAATACTTAAACCTTCTAGAATTAGTAACAATATAGCTATAATACATATAACAGGCAACGAGGATAAATGCATTTATCTGTGGATTGTCCTACAAAAGAAAATATTTAAAATTAAATCGAAGTACTGTAAGATTGACTTTGTAAAAAAAAGCAGAACAGATAACTAAACTGCTGGCCACTCGAACTTACACATAGTGATTTTTAGGCAAAATTTAAAGTTAAATATTTTCAATAGGAATCTAGACTTTTTTCAATTTTTGGATTAAGGCCCTTAGGCCTTGCACACACTACTCAACATAAAATTTGGGTAGCAAAATTTTTAAAATGCTATAACTTGACAGTGTGTTGACGGTTCTCGATGATTTTTGCGGATTTTGAATCCTTGTTTCACGTAGATTTTCTATGGTCTAAGCATTTTATTTGAGGGTTGAAATATACACATTATACCGGGTCGATAATAAACAGAAACGTAGGGTACGACGCCCTCTAAATGTTCTTTTCACTGTTCTGTCCGAAACTCACACCCCACTTTCTTGTCTCAAAGAGTCATTCAGTTTTTCAGAGTTCTTTGCCCACCCCCATGCCCACAATTATGATCACCAGTAGTTTCGACGCGATGGTTCAAATTATAAATTGTCTTTCGGCTAACATTGTAAATGTGCGCAATTTGCTCTTTTGACATTCCTTCGTTGAGAAGTCGAATGCAATTTTCCCATTCTGCCGTGCTTAAACGCCTCATATTAATTAAAATTTACAAAATTATAACATTGAAGTGTGTCAGATTATTTCTAAAATAATGTTAACAGTTTTTAATTCCATAGTAACAAATTTTTTTTTCCAATGCCTACTTTGAAATTGACGCGTCGCGTAGAAATTACACCCGATCATAATTATGGGCATAGGGGTGGACAAAGAACTCTGTCAAACTGAATGACTCTTTGAGACAACAAAGTGGGGTGTGAGTTTCGGACAGAACAGTGAAAAGAACATTAAATAAAAACAACTGGAGGTGAGAATTTATTTTTACAAAAACTTAAATAATGCCAAACCTTAGAAGGGGTCGTACCCTACGTTTTCGTTTATTATCGACCCGATATAATATGTAAATTTCAACCCTCAAATAAAATGTTTAGACCGTAGAAAATCTACCTGAAACAAGGATTCCAAATCCGTAAAAATCATCAAGAACCGTCAATACAATGTCAAGTTATAGTATTTTAAAAATTTTACTACCCAAATTTTATGTTGAGTAGTGTGTGCAAGGTCTAAGGGCCTTAATCCAAAAACTGACAAAAACGTCTAGAGATATTGATGTTACCTTAGTAACGAACCATATTGCAACGACCAAAAAAATTTTTTGCGGAAATTTCACTCATACGAACTTTTTGATTTTTTGCATGACTTCATTGATCACCCCGTATATAATAAACCTATGGTCCTACTATAAATATACGTCATGCAGCTTAATCCGAAAAAAACTAGCACTTAACATTTGTAAGCCGCATTCAAACATTTGCATTCCTATTGAAAATATTTGTAAGTTCGAGTGGCCAGCAGCTTAGATTAAATTTTAACCTAAAGCATTTAAGAAAACAATTTTTCAAGTAATTAATTCAAGATGGCCTACAAAACAGTTAAACAAGGCTGTACAAGTAAATTTAGATAATTTAAAGTGTATTTGCATTCACACAGTAGGTATATAGGTAATGGTTAACTTAGCTTTGGAATTAGTCCTGTTGTCGAATTTTGGCTATGAATCTTCGTGCTATCCATAGTACGTATCCAGGTGATAGCTTACAAAAGTGAGAGGTAAGTTACAGCATTAACAAATTGTGTGTATATTTATCGGACCCAGAGTAAAAATATGTTTATGATTGTCGGAGTTATTCTCAGCGTAGAGTAGGAATCTCTTAACGAGGTGTACAAGAAAACGGTGCACACAATAGAATTTCAAGATACACTGTTATATTCCTAACCCAAATTTACAATTATAGATATCTCCCATAGTGAGGAATAAATATAAATCCGACCCTAGTCGATGGACCAATCTTATCCATAAAATTATTAGATTCCTCTAGAAATTAAATGTGGCTTGCAACAACAACTTGTTAAACAGGAAGAAGAAACGTTCTTTCTGTGAACTTAATAAATCACTTGAAATTCCATTATGATCAACTGTGACCAGTGGTTCTAAATTCCAAAAATGTGTGTTAAGTAACAATTTTAAATGGTTTAACTTAGGAAAATAACATAATAGAACAGCAATGAACAACAGACTTTAATAACTATTTGCTTAACTAATGTACCATCCGAAATAATGGATGTTACACTATTTGTTTTGAGAGTAGGATGGACAAAAGTACGTGGACACCTAGTTGGATGTGTTGCAACAAAGAAATTAAGTTGGGCTAATAGATAGGGCCAATCTATGCTATTATGTAGAAGCTTGTATAAACATTTTAAGGTATTACATACGTCTATATTGAAGCATGACAAAATAGATTCATGAGAAAAACGTGGTTGAGGGTACGCTCCGTCGATTTTAAAAACAATGTACTTAAAAAACGTTGAACATGGTCAAGATCATTTTTGTTTGATTCGTGAATGGGGTACCATATAAAATCGTAAGTGTAGAACGAACTAGTCAAGCTAATCTTGTATAGGTTTACTCCTTCAATGTGGTGGTCAAAGAGTAACAGTTTTTGCTTATTCGTAAAGGACAAGATTTTACATTTACTTAGTGTTCAGTATAAGTTTATTTGATAGACACCAGCTATTTAACACATTTATACAGGGTGACCTACTAATTTTCACCCACTTTAACCTTGAATAACGTCGGAATGGGAAAAGATAGCAAGGTGCAGTTTTAACATTTTGTTATACCGATTATTTTTTGACGTTTCTAAGAACCAATACAAACTTTCAATTTCAGTCATGTGTGTAACTTTTAGCTAATCAAAACATTATTATAGTGGGGATAATCCAACGAATATAGACTGAAGGAAGGATAGCTCCTTTCGGACCACTTCTTAGTCGAAGTTTCCAAACGGTCGGAAAGCCGTGACGTCACCATCAGTGCACTTTTGGACGCGTCTAATTTAAAATGTATGATCACACATTATTTTTTTTTAAATTATGCCCTTTGGCTTTTTTTGATTTTAAATTAAATTAAATGGAGTAATAACTAAATAGAGTATTAGTTTTACTGGAAATTTTAAGGTTGTGTTGACGCACCATGTATGTAAGATGTTATAATGACGTGTATTACGTGTTTTGAGTACGGGTGTATTGAGTTTGAACGAAAAAAAAAATTTTTTTTTGTGTATATGCATAATATATGTAGGTGGGTAATACGCCACTGGAAATTTAGGAGAAATATCATTCAGTATGTAGATACGTGTATTTTAATGTTATAGAGACATTGGTGTTGGAATAAATAGATTCTGATGAATGTAAATGTGAAGAGAAATTTGTCGATGGGACGATAATGGTTGCTACTGTTGACTACTTGATAAGTAATAGAATGTTGGAGGATAAAGGAGTAATCTTGGCCGGAAGATGTGAGTGTATAAGTGTAGAATGTTTTAGAAAACATGTAGAGAAAGATTTGGTATGTTTAATTGTTGATTATAGAAAGTTCTCGTAATGTTGTGCAATCAGTTTTGAGAATACATGTAAGTATATGGGATTTGAGACCTTAGACTGTGAGAGATAAACATTGAAACTTGTGTAATGGTCCAGAGTGGCCACTGAATGAATGTGATGACGAGAAATAGCTTCTCCATAAAGTGATTGTAAAATTTGTAAGTAAGAACAAACATGGCGATGTATTGTAGTTATGAGCGTGGTTGTACAGAGGTTAGCATCAGTCGGCACTAAGAAAGATTGAGTGAATACCATTGGTGAATATAGCAAGGAAGTCGGACATGTTTAAAGATGGATAGCTTAAGGTATAAATAGGAAAGTCAGAGATTGACGTAAGCTTTTAGGAAGTTGTTGGTTGTTGCTTTTTGGTGAGAGCTCGGTAGAGACGCGCGCGCGAGGTGAAGTGTGAAATTAGAATGGTATAATCGTATAAGACATTCATAAATAAAACAATTAATAAAAATTGAGATTAAAGATAAAATCAGTTTATTTTTCTTCAAGAAAAAGTGCGTAAGCAGATTTATAAAAAGTTAACAGTTTCTACGTTATAGTGTTGATGTGCGGCGCGTGAGCTTGTACTGATCTTTAGTATAAATTATTTATGGAACCACCTTTAAGTGAGCGAAGTATTGGTAGTAAATTGAGCCAAGGTTAAGGTAATTTTATATGACATTAAAAGTTTATTTGTGTTAAGGAAGGGCTAAATTGTCCTAAATGTTGCGAGAAACTTTTTAAGAGGCAACCAAATGTGTACAGTTTATTACGGTTTATTGGAGTAATAACTTCGTATAGTTGGACTAATCGAGAGTACCGAATTGTGGAATTGTGAAATTGTGCCTTCAGGCAATCTAAGGAATACAAATGGACTACAAATAATTGGTTTACGGGAAGAGAGAAGAAAGAAGAGCGAAGGATTAATGGACAATTTTTTAAGTAAGAATTACATTTAAGAACCTTGACAATTCAGTTGAGAACGATTATCTTTTTGGTTAGTTTATTTGCGTATTGTTGTGTAAGTAATTTTTATTTAAGTAATTAGTGTTGAAGGAAAAAGATAATCGATCTTGAGTTATGTTGTATTGGCTGTTTTTGTAGTAAGAATTTTTGCAGAAACGCAAATTTGTATTGACAGTGGTTTGTCAACCACGCTGTAGTGTATGTAAACATTTGTTTATTATTTTATGCAGGACAATATATATTTATCGTTAACTTTTATTTTGTTATTTATTTAGCCAGTTATGAGATACATTTGTGACGTTGACATTGGTGACCTAGTTTTCGACAACTTAAATGTAAACTTTGCATATTTTAGTTTCAAGATTAATGAACAACCTGAAAGGTTATATTTGCCAGGTTGATTGCAAAAATTTTCATGTTAGTTTCATTAACGCAGTACACTAATGACGGATCAGCTGTTGATTTAAAAATTTCATTAAGTATAACTAAGAGATGAGTTTTAAGAACTTACATATTTACGAATGTCACATACGATTCAAAGGTATCATAAAAGAACAATTATTAAGCCGATGACATTGCCTTTCTTTTGGTTAGGAATTTTAAAAATTAATTATCGATCATTGAATAAAGAACTATTTATTCATTAATAAGTAGAAATTTAACTTTATATGTATACGAGGGATACGTAGAAAATATAACTGTTGGTTACGTGAATGCAATTGAATTTGAGTGATAAATTTTGTTTTGGAAGTTTTGGTATACGAGGTGTATTCAAAAAGTTTTTAATAACCTGGGTAGTACTAAATATATTGGAGTTTGAGTTGAAGTGTTTTGGACGAGTGTTTGTTTTAGAACCCTCGTGTAAGAGTTTACTGAGTAAGCACAATCCTACTTTCCACAATCAAGTAGGGTTAATTAACATCCAGCTTAAGACAATTATTTTAGCAAAGTTTCGATTGTGGTGGCGCCTAGAGACATATTTTCCCAGACTGAGCTATTTGAATATCGGTGTAAGGTGTTTGAGCGTATTAATCATTTATTTTACTTCTTATTTCGACCACGCCCATCTCCCTGTTAGCTGGCTTGGCAACCCGCTTACATTAGTAAGCATACACGACGCCTAGTGCGGTTTGGACGTGTAACAAAATCAGTTTTGGATGGGGGAAGGGTGGGGATTTATACTTCCACAAAAGCAAATAAACTTTTAGATCTTTAAATTGTATTAACTACTTCTTAAAAAGTTTTATATGACTTCAAATATTTTGAAGAATTGACATTAATTTTTAACTCGTTGCTATATCAAAATAAAAAAAATATGGTCACTTATTCACTTTTTAAAAATAAGTACATAATCACACTTAAAAGTGATGGTAAATATTTTTATTTATAAACAGGTATTCTAATATGTAACACATAATTATTCATATTAAGAAAATAAGGAAGCTGAAGAATAAATTAGTTTTAATATTCTAAGGAAGCTTTCTGCCCCATGGATAATTCAAACATAAAACGAAAAAAAGCTCCTATTAATTATTTATGTAACATATATTAAAGGTAAAAGTTATACCTATATCTACTGATGTTTAAATAAATCTTGAAAGAGATTATTTACCTACTGAGTTATCAATGCACTATTTTTTTTAATTTGCAAATTTTGCTTCTTTAGCCATCGTCTGTTGTTAAAAGCTTTCTTTTCAAAACAATGTTAAATTGACTTTGAAAGCTATTGTAGTTTATTCGCATTACAATCCGTAATTTACAAAAGTCATAAATAATTTTAAACAGCACATATTCTTTTTTATTTATTTTGTTTGCCAAAAGCCAAAAGAGGTAAAATGCACAAGCTGTTATGGAAAACGAATGTAAACCACACGTAAACAAAGGGTTCAGTACCGATGGTAACGTCACAACGCAGCCGCCGCCGCTGGTCCAAAGTACGTTAAAGGAAAATGAGCTATCCTTTAGTTAGAGTCTATAGTCGTTGAGAATAATATACCTAGATTATTACCGCGACAATAATTTTAAGTATTTTGTTTTTATTGAACGATAACGTATTTTTTTATTTAACTTCTGTCATCAAAGTGTAGAAACCTTAATTTATTAAAATAAAATAAAATATTGAAAACGTATTATTAATTTTATTAAATACATAAATAAAAAGTTTACTTCGAGTGGGATTTGAACGTACGACTTGTACTTTGCTAGAGTACCGCGCTAACCAACTGCGCTAAGTACAAGCCCCAATCGGTGCAAATTGTGTCTTTATGTATGTAGACCTGATATAAATACTAAATTATCTCATTAAATTTAGAATTTACATCAGTTCTACATACATAAAGACAAAATATACATCGATTGGCGCTTGTACTTCGATGGCGCAGTTGGCTAGCGCGGTACTCTAGCAAAGTACAAGTCGCAGGTGCAAATTCTACTCGAGGTAATCTTTTTATTTATGTTGTTAATAAAATTAATAATAATTTTTAATTACATATTTACTTTTGAACTTATTCGTTCATAACACAAACGTATAATTATTGAAAACGTGTTTCTTATTGTAACGTTAAAAGTAATCCAACGAATACCACACGAGAGTTCGATAAATTAAAAAATAATTCTCGATATTTTCTCAGCCCTGTTGCCATTCGGCAATAGCCACTCGAGCCCTACGGGTTCTCGTGTCTATTGCATGGCAACAGGTTTTCGAAAATCTGCCTAATTATTTTCAATTTATTCTCACTCCCTTGTGGTATTACTACTGCAAATAAAATGGCCCGTTTTGCAGGTATGTTTTTCAATATTCTTAAGGTTCAATCTTTCCCTTTTCAGAAAATGTAACATAACCTATGGTTATTGGTAAAAATTAACTAATTTGTAACCCTCTGAAGATTGACTGGATATCGATTAAGAATACTATGTAAACACTATATTTTGAAAAGTTGCCTGTGGAACAAAAGTTGTGTTCAATAAGCCCCGTTGTCACTCATTGTTCTCATTGAATGAAAAAGGAAAGTTTATTATTATGTTTACCGAAACCAAATCAATAAAACAGAACCATTGAAGATTTAGAAATATACTTAATAAAGATTCACACACAAAAGTTCAATTAAAATTTGGCATAGAAAAATTTGAAGTACAGGATCTTTAACACGTAAAAGGAGAACAGTAACCAATGAGAATCTGCTTAATAACACGTTACAAATTCTGGAGATAATTCAGGAAGATCCAACACTATCAACAAGAAAAATATCAAGTTCAGTCTGTATTTCTAGATCTACAGTACAAGAAATTATGAAAAATGAACTTAAAATAGACCCACACAGAATTCAGATTTTACAGCAAATTAAAGTAACTGATTTTCCAGAAAGAGAGAAGTTTTTCCAGAGGATTCCAAATTTAGTAAGGAACAATATACATTTCTTGAATAAATCAATAATGTCAAGCCAACCCACTTTTCGTCTAAATGGAAAAATAATTAAACATAACTGTAGGTTTTGGTCAACAAAAAATCCTCGAAAATTTGAAGAACACGTTAGAGATTCACCGAAAGTCACAGCCTGGTGTGGTATCTCGAAGCAAAAATATATGCACACATTTTTCCAAGAGCCAATTGTAACCTCTTTCACGTACGTTGATATGTTGGAAAGCTTTATATCCCCACTAGAAAAAGAAATCTATTAAATTCCGTTTATTTTCAACAAGATGGAGCTACACCCCAGATTGGAAGATCCAGACTTGATAGTTCCAGATTCCTTTACATGGACAAAATTTAAAGCAATTAAAAATTAAAATCCGGAACATAATACAAAACATTCCTGAAGAATTTTTAGTTAATAGTTTTATTAAATATGTATGTCTATTGCAGTCGGTGGAAGACATTTTCATCATTTACAGTAGTTTTTTTTTAATTATTCTAGCCTTGTAACTTTTATTTTGTGAATAACCTGCTGCTTTCTTTTTGTAAATTCTGTATTTTCTTGCAACATTGTATTTAACAAATTCCCAATATTTACTATTATTCGCTTTTTAAGTGTTAAGGATCCTGTACTCCATGGTCTATGTCGACGGGGCTCATAGAACAAAAATAACATTTAAACTTTATCCTTAATCGATGTCCGGTCAATTATTTCGGATTCCTATAAATTCGTTTTTTTTTGTAATAACCATAACTGAGTATTTAAAGTAACAAAGTTGTCGTTTACCCGAAAATCAGCCATTTTATTTTCGGTAAAAGAGATGGTAAAGAATCGACATACTTTCTGAAAATACAAACTTTTATTAAAACAGCGCCTTGGTACCTTTTCCCATTCCGACGTTATTCAAGATAAAAGTGGATCAAAATATTGACGACCACCCTGTGTTGCCCTGCAGAGAAACGCCATCATCCATAGATGGTATCCTATTATAATTTCAAGGTTGTCGAAAAGAAGGTAACGGCTAGAAAGGCAGTACGAGAAATCATTAATAAATAGCAAAAACATGAGTGGTCCAAGATTGGACCGCTGAGGTAACCACCAACGTGTGGAGGTCGAAACTATTGAACGTAACGAACTGAGAACGACCATGCAGATATAAACTGAAGGCAGATAATAGTCATTAGCCATACAATTTAAATGAATAATAATAACAATCGCATGGTTAATGGAGCTGAAAATCTGAGAAAAATCTGCATACATTTACTTAGGATCATCCACAGCGTGCGAGAAAAATTTAGTAAAGTTAGACTTTCTTTGCCTAAACAAATGTTAATGTGCCGTAAGTACTTTACGAACTGTCGGGTAAATGTAGTTGTATATGACTATTACAACTAGTGCAAATTACTGATTGGTCTATAACCAGATACTTCAGTCCTGATTTGTGAACTGGACATATTTTCGTAATTTCGCAGAAAAAAATATCTGGTGTGGAACAACACACGACCTTACAACCTGCAAAATGGAAATTAAATAATTAAACATGTATACTCAGTTTACCGAACAGAAGTAGTTAAGCTCCTTCTCAAAAATTCCTGCAATATTTAAATGCAACTTTGTTATTGGTCGCATTTTTAAAACCCGGAACACAACCTAACAGAACAGACGTCTCTAATTTGTCATTGCGTTTTAGAGTTTGAATGAGTGTGCATGGTATTTACATCGTCGTTACTTATACAATTTGCTGTTACTCTCATTTATACGACCAAGATAGTCTTTCTCAAGACTTGGTGTATAGTGGATAACCATATCGTTCTTATGAAAGGACGTCCTATTTGGACCTAATGAAAAACTTCAAATATTTTTAAACTATGTTGCTGTTACTTTATTTTATATAATTAAAAACAATTTGAAAAAAGGATGGTGTGTGACGTACCTTTGTTTATTTCCAAACTTTGCTTTACTGTAATGATTTGCAGTCTCTTCTTTAATATGTTCTTACGTCGTATTTTTTACATGTAATGAATAATCTGAGAGTGTGTGTTAAAATGCCAGTATTAAAAACATGAAGCTTTGTAGGTGTAAAACTGATCGCTGCTTACACTGGCTAAAATTTAGTGTTGGGTAAACAGATTTTAGATGATAACTAAAAAAAATTCCAAAGCCGCCAGCTTCTACAAAAATTTGATAGTACTGTTTAAGCATTATCAATCATATTTATGTAATTTTTACACTTATTTCGTTTTGTATTAAGAAACTTTACAAAAAAAAGTTATGTAAAATTAAATTTTCTTTAAAAAATATGTTATCAAATTAATCATTATTCAGATATTGAAAAAACTTGAAGAACATAATTAATCTACATGATTAAGGTCTATATATTGGTGTTTTTTATATCTTTGAAATACACAGCTGTTTCAAAAATATTTTATAAAATTCTAAAATAGCTCCTAATAAACCCCCCTCTCCGCCGCTGAATTTCTCCCAAAATCTAATCAGCTACACAACAAATAAAAGCAAGCTTAAATACAACGTTTTGAGTACATACGTGTTTCGTTCTGGTGGTGTAATGCACGCCGTAATACTTGCAAATATCGTAACAAATAAGTGCATAATCAGATTTACACAACATATCACTCATTCTAAGCAGATACACTCACAAAAGCCTTATTGGCAATGGGATTTACGGAGTGCAATACAACCCGTAAAGCTTACAATTATCAAAACAAACAAGTGAGCCTGAAGTGCATAATCAGATTTTGTTTTACTAATAGTATTCCTGAACAGGCATATATTTAGCTAACGTGCTAAAGCACTCAGGAACACAGGGACGGTTTAGGCTGCCGTAAAATTTTTGTGGATCGCTACCTTAAATTTGCTTAAGCCAGAGTTTGAAGTAAAACAGGAACTGGGTAGCGCATTACACAGTTTAGTCGCCGTGTGGAACAATGATTGCACCCATTTAGTGTGACAAGATGGAATTTTTAGTCTTCCTTGGCGGACACTGGGTTTTGTCGGCGTTCAACGTGAGTACATTATTCCTTCCCCATTCAAGGACTTATTGTTGTGGGAAAACTGAGAAGAGGTACAATGTAGAGTGCTGTCGTCTGCAAAGTAATGTAGCGGGTTAGTTTTTGAGGAAATGGGGTCATTTGTGTATAGCAGGAAAAGTGTGGAAGCTATCACTGATCCTTGGGGTGCGCCCACGTTAATAGTAGTTTCTTTCGAAAAGAAGCCATCAACAACAACGCGTATACGCCTCTTGTCAAGAAAGCTGGAGATCCAATTGATGAGCGTATCGGATAAGCGAACAAGGTGAGCTTGGCAAGTAAGCACTTGGTTAAAAGTCGTTGAAATATCTAAAGATACTACGACTGCCTCTCCGGACCTCTCTAATGAGTTATTCCAAAGTTATGTGACATATGAAAGAAGATCGCCCGTTGCACGACTCTGTCAGAGCCCATACTGGTGGTCATTGAGAAGTTTTTTGGACACGAGGAACGAAAGCAGTTGGTGGTTGATCGCTTTTTACTTGGTTTTCGATAGAATGGAAGTGATAGTTGTTGGTCGATAGTTTGAGGGATCAGTTTAAACGCCCTTTTTAGGAATGTATTGGATCTTTGCCAACTTCCATGATGAGGGAAACTCTTCAGATGACATGGAGATGTGTTTCGACAATGCAGCTACTAGCTGGGGTTAACATTTTTATCGTCAGGGTCACTTGCCTTGTTTGAATAACATTTATTGATACTTGATTCTAGGAGCTTGTATCGAAAGTGGGCTGGTTTTATAGCATATGGGGTAGATTTTGGCGACATCAGAATTCTATCAGAATCAGAAATGAATTTGATGCAAACTAATCGACAAAGAGGTTGGCTTTATCAGCACGATCAGGTACTACAGCTCAATCATGAGACGTCATGGGAGGAAAGGAAGTTTTTACTGATGGCTTTAGATAATGACCAAAATTGACGACTACCCAAAGGACATGAGACTAATTATTTGCATTTACGTTCTTCAAGCACCTTTTAATAACTATTCCTTCCCGCAATATAGTCAGCGTCATTTTCGACAGATTCATTTGATTTCCATTTGGTATAGAGTGTATCCTTTTGCGATAATGCATCAGTCCAAGCCCTATTAAACCATGGTTGGGAACGGCCATGACCTACACGATTATGTCTTTTGGGAATACATAACTTCATACCCGATAACTTCAGTTATTGAAAGAGCAATTTTTGAAGAAGAGGACCGTTTAAAGCAATACTCACGCCAGGGAAAGATTGCAAAAAAAAGTTCGCTCCAGTTAACTGATTTAAAACACCACATAGTTTTATCTGTTTTTCGAGTAACAGTGGGATTGGGTACAAAGGAAGTTATTTCGATTAGGCAGTGGTCTGATTGACCAAGTGGGGAAAGGACTCTTGTTTTATAGAAAAGTGGGTTAGTTGTAAGGAATAGGTCCAGTAGATGTAGAGTATGGTTAGGGTTGTCAGTGATTCTGGTGGGTTAGGAAATCGTTTGTGAGAGATCACTGTATACAGCAAATGCTGTTGCATTATGATCTGCAGGATTAGTAGTAGATGAAAATTGAAGTTGTGGCCATTAAAATCTCCCAGAATTGAGATATCGTAAGATGGAAACTGTGATAATAGGTAGTCTATTTTCAGACTAAGATTTACACAATATACCACTCATTCTAAACGGATACACCCACAATAGCCTTAATGACTTGCAGTGGGATTTACGGGGTGTAATATACTCCGTAAATCTTGAAAAAACCATATCAAAGAAGTGCACAAGAAGTACATAACTGTATTTACACAATAAATTACTCACCCCAAGCCTTAAAGACTTGCAATGGGATTCACGGGCTGTAGTTCACCCCGTAAAACTTTAAGAAACCGTAGCGAGTAAGTGCACAGGAGGAGCATAATCGGATTTACACGATTAATTACTCTCCGTAAGCAGATACACCCATAAAAGTCCTATTGACTTGCAATAGGATTCAAGGGGTGTACTCCATCTCGTAAGACTTAAGGCAAATAAGTGTACATGGAGAGCATAATCAGATTTACACAATAAATGACTCTTCTATGCAGATACACTTCCACGAAAACCTCATTAACTTGCAATCAGATTCAAAGGGCGCAATCCACCCCGTAAAAACCATAGCAAAGAGGTGCATAGGAAGAGCATAATGAGATTTACAATCTTGAAAATTAGTTTGTGTTGATTTGTATTCCGCAAAATATCAGTTTAACCGACATATTGTTTGCACACGTGAGTTCTACAACATTTTTAGTTTTCAACTCACAGAAGAATTACTCCAGCTTATATAAGTAATTATGTAAAATTACAAAGAGTTGGGTCCTATTTTATGGCACGGATTACGAATGTAATGACTTATATCGGAATCTAAGTACCAATTTATACCATATAAAAGTATTACAGTTTTGAAAGATACTTTATGTACGGACTTATAAATAAAATGCAGCAGTATTGATACTCTCTCTACGTGCACATATTTTTAAAAATTCGAGAATTATAACGGAAATACCGTATTGTTGTATGTTATATATTGTGTAAAGATATTCTGTCAAACCATCGTAAATTATTAATGTAACATTAAAATCCCTTGTAATCTACTTTCCTTCTGCACACTCAATCATTATAATTACTTTACCCTCATCACGTCTACTTTTACCTAAGAGGGATGTTTTCAAAACAGATTTACAGAATTAGTTCCAAGTGAACAATATTCAAAATTATTTCGTACTAACACTATAACAATGCTTGACCTGTCAAAATAACCAAGATACCTTATTAGAATTTCTAATTATGTATAGAAAGTTCCTGTAGAACGTTTGGGTGTAAAACACAACTTCTACATACCCAATTGAACAAAAGAACATTGATTTTTACATTATGCCGTTTTTTAAATATTGTAATTGCAAGAACGATTGTAACTAGAGAACAATGTTAAACGTATACTATAATTAACACTTAACGTAAAGAGTAAAAAATTTTACCAAACTTACCATTAGTTTAGATTTTTTTACTTATTTTGCGTGTACTATGCAATAGCAATCTTAGCCTAATCGCTACGCCTATATATCTTTTTATGGATTCGTTCTGTAATAGGGCATATGCAGACCGCAAATGCGTTCATTTTCCGGCCTAGAGAGGCCGGCAAAATTAATGCTAAATTACAGATGATATTCGTTGTAGTAACAGAACGGATAAAATATTCGACATAATCGACATTTGACATAACACAAAGCCTAATCGTGTTACCTTTATTACGTCCATTTTAGTTCTTATAAACTACAAATTACTTCTATAAATTAGAGTAATGAATAATTTCGCAAATGCATCTTTTAGGTTATATTAGTTACTGTCAGTTGTCAGTATTGCCAGCTTAATTTCAGCGGGTATGAAATTTTAAAAAGTACAACTTTGTTTATTGATTTTAATAACAATTGTTGTTGTCGGCACAAAAAATCTTATGTATCACTCTACCATTAAATGGTTTACTCGTACTCACAAATACCCTTTTATGTAATAATAGAACACGGACACCATGGCCGCCATCTTGGGATTTGGCATCTTCCCCACCACTTTTTTATACGCCCATGTGGGAGGCGTATTATATATCGGTCGTTTTTTGTCGGCCTTTTTTATGCCCACGTGGGGATCGTATTTTTTTACCTGAGAATAAAAAGATTTAATCTGTTATTAATCAGGATACGTTTTTATCAAAGGAGATTGCTTAATTATTATTACACTTCTTTTAATCCCATCTACAGATTGTGACCTAATTTATTTATGCCTTGGGGGTTGTATTCTAATAAGGGGCCGTAGTCTTGTAAGACGGGAATCTGTTAGCGGGCCCCTTAATATGTGTTTATTATTATTAAGTAGTTATACAACTTCATTATGAATGGAAAGGATAAATCAGTCGTCGAAATGGCGTTAACTAATGTGTTTACAAATATTTTAAAAATTTGCTGCTGCAAAAACCATTAAGGCCTAAATATTAGATGAAATAATAATCATTTTCTACCCAAGCGTTTTTATATAGGCAGATTCTCTATCTAAGCGGTCAACACCTTTACATTGGGAAGCTATGTCTGATTTATTTGTGTGTTCAATTACTCACACACGCACGCATGCACGTACGCACCCACACACACGCACGCACCCACGCACCCACCCACGCACCCACGCACGCACGCACGCACGCGCGCACGCACGCAACACGCACGCACGCAAGCACGCACGCAAGCACGCACGCACGCACGCAAGCACGCACGCACGCACCCACGCACACGCGCACACACGCACACACGCACACACGCACACACGCACACACGCACACACGCACACACGCACACACGCACACACGCACACACGCACACACGCACACGAGCGCGCGCACGCACGCACGCACGCATGCGCCCACACACACACACACGCACACGCACACGCACACGCACACGCACACGTACACGCACTCACACACACACACACAAATTCCTTTAAAATAAATAAATGAGTAGCAATTAAGTAAGCAGGTAGTGAGGCATTATAATTAGATATAATCAAAAAATTATTGTTAATGCACGATGCGCATGTTGGTTTTAGTAAATATTTAAAAGACAACAGCACACTAGGGTTATCTTGATGGAGATAAGCACGATAAAACAGAGTAGAATATACTTGTGATTGCAGATTTTTTTCATCTAGTATTTAAGTTGTGATGATAACGGAATACTCTTTAGTATCGATTAGATGGAAGGTCAGTTATATTTTATAGTTGTTATTCTAAAAAACAGCGAAACTGAAAAATTATCTGGTTTTACGGCGAATGGCAGCCATTATTCATGTCAGTGGATTTTCAGAAAGGACTACCTGATATGGAAGAGTTTGACGGTAAAAAACCGGTCTTAATAATAATTGATGATCTAGTGCGTGAGACTAACGGTTCGGTGGTTGATATTTTTACAAAGGGTTGTCATCATAGAAATCTAAGCGTGTTTTTCTTAACGCAAAACATATTTCATCAAGGACGTGGAGAGCGAGATATCTCTGTCAACGCTCATTACATAATAGTGTTTAAGAATCCAGGTGACAGGGTACAGATACAGCATTTACCAAGGCAGATTTCACCTGACAACCCTAAATTATTAGAGGCTGCATACCAAGATGCTACTTCTAATCCGCACGTATATTTATTGTTTGATTTAAAACATAATACACCGGATATGCTAAGCTATATATAGCGAAAAAAAGGGTTTAAGCCTCACAGTCACAAAGATTACATCATATACGATGGTTGACGCTTTAATCCAAAACACTGATACCCTGCACGCATTAGCCAGATTAAGTAAACGTCAGCGTGACCGTAACGCTTTATTGAAATGTCTGGATAGTAAGCAGGTCGAATGCATTTGCGAGTGTGCACATAACATTTTAAAAGGTCCTGTAGCTCTGCCAGCTGATCAGAAGCAGCGACTCTCTCAACATAAGCACACTTTAAGGCGGCTGGCATGGAGAGGTGAATTTATGAAAAGCAGCAGTTTCTCGTACAGAAGGGCAGCGCATTTCTACTGCTCCTGTTAGGACCATTACTTGGCGGATTCTGGGTAATTTGTTTCAATAGCTACAGACCACAATGTGAAGAAGATGATTATTCTACCTGTGGATTTTATACAGCGTCTGCAAGCACCAGATGTCACGCAAAACAACATATTAACGCGGTTGGGTAACGACATGGATAAAGTATTAAAAACCAAAATGACCGACCATGACAAATGGCAGCAGCACAATCAGGTTCTTCATATAGGTAAAATTTTGCAACGCGAAGCTTTCGGCCAAGGCTATTTCGGTGATCCCCACTCCAACCCTACCCGAACATAACCGAGATTGTAAGACAGGTGTAGGGTGTCGCAACTTGTTCTCGGGTCTTCACTCCTTGTCGCGATCGCAACTTGCTCGTTGGCCTTCGTGTATTGTCGCGGTACTCTTGGCGAAAAATTTTAATTTGTATTACAATAGCGGGCCTAATGCTAACTTGTAAGACAGGTGTAGGGTTGCGCAACTTGCTCTCGGTGCTTTACGCCTTGTCGAGGTCCCATTGGCGGAAAATTTGAATTTGTCTTTAAGTCTCTGCAGGTTATCGCTGGAAATATGAATTTGTATTGTAATAAGGGGTATAATGGTAACTTGTAATACAGATGTAGGGCTTAGCAACTTACTCTCAGGCCCACGCCCCTAGACCAAAGTTTTGAATTTGTTCGCGGTACCATCTATGAGGGGAAATTTGAACTTGTATTATAAGGGGGCCTAATGCTAACTTATAAGGCAACATAGGGCTTCGCAACTTGTTTTCGGGTCTTGGCTCTGGCCCCTTGGCGGGAAATTTGAATTTGTATTTAGGTGTTTACATTCTGATTACTTAATGCGAAAATTTGAACTTGTGTTCTACTAAGAGGCCTATTGCTAACTTATAAGACAGACATAGGGCTTCGCAACTTGCGTTCGGGCCTTCACAACCCTGTCTTTGCCCTCATGTCTGGCTGGAAATAGTATTCTAATAACGGGCCCTAATGCTCACTTATGAGACAAATATAGGAACTTGTGTTAAGTCTGTGCCCTCCTGTTGTGGCCCCCTTGTTGCGAAATGTAAATTTTTGTAGCCATCTAGTTGTGTATGGTCTAATAAATATTCTCTGTAATAAAGGTGGCACCACCTAGCGTTATATATGTAGAGCTAATTATGGTTTCGTTTGTGGCACCATCTAGTGATATATGTTTAATCTAGCGAATGTTTTCTGCAATAGAGATGGCGGCGCCTAGCGGTATATTTCTACTACTAATTAGGGTTGTTTGTGGTGCCATCTAGTGGTGTAAAGACTAATGAATGTTTTCTGTAATAGAGGTTGATCGTGTTCGTCTCTCTCTCTCGTCTCTATCGTCTCTTTCTCAAACATACAAATCAATTAATCAAATCATATTAATTAAATCAATTAAGCAGATCAATCCCAAACAAATCACGTTACTTTGGCGCTTTTGGATAATTTGCATGCATCGGATGCATTTTTCTCGTAAACCGTTGATCCTGGCGACTTCAATAAGGTATAACTTTCTGAAACAGAAAAGATGGGAAAACAAATTTTTCCAGTCAAAAATGGCATGGAAACCTGTATGTGGCGCTCTCTATCAGTAATAAAAGAACTAAGGTCATATGTGAATTCTGCATGATAAAAAGCCCCTGTATACAAAATTTCTTCCGCTTATTACATCATTGCAAAAATATATTTAAAAAAAACAAAAAAATAATTAAACTTCATCACCCTATATCTTTTAAACGAAGGCGTTGCGGACCTAAGTTCATAGGAACTTTTTTTCTTATTTTAGTGTCCTCTATCGCGTGGTTCTATGCATGGTACTTTTTTCTATGTCACCCTGTATATACTTGACAAATACATTGAGGCCTGAATATGTTTGTTCTATAGCGTGGCATATCCGGTGTATTCGGTTTTAAATCGAACAATAAATATCCGTGCGGATTAGAAGTAGCATCTTGGTATGCAGCCTCTAAAAATTTAGGGTTGTAAGGTGAAATCTGCCTTGCTAAATGCTGTATCTGTGCCCTGTCACCTGGATTCTTAAACAAGATTATGTAATTAGCGTTGAGAGAGATATCTCGCTGTCCACGTCCTTGATGAAATATGTTCTGCGTTAAGAAAAACACGCTTAGATTTCTATGATGACAACCCTTTGTAAAAATATCAACCACCAAACCGTTAGTCTCACGCATTAGATTATCAATTATGATTAAGACCGCTTCTTTACCATGAAACTCTTTCATATCAGGTAATCCTTTCTAAAAATCCACTGAGAGGTCTTTGAATAATGGCTGCCATTCGCCGTAAAACCAGATAATTTTTTCAAAAGCTGTATCGCAGGCAGTTTCGATATTTCTTAGAATATTAACGATAAAATACGATTTCCCACAACCCGATGGCCCCGCGACTATTGCAGAAGAGGAATGCTTAAACTGACCTTTCATCTCGAAACGCTAATCGATACTAAAGAGTATTCCGTTACCATCACAACTTAAATACTAGATAAAAAAAATCTGCAATCACAAGTATATTCTACTCTGTTTTATCGTGCTTATCTCCATCAAGAAAACCCTAGTTTGCTGTTCTCTTTTAAATATTTACTAAAACCAACACACGCATCGTGCATTTACAATAATAGTTTGATTATATCTAATTATAATGTCTCACTCCCCGCTTACTTAATTGCTACTCATTTATTTATTTTAAAGGAATTTGTGTGTGTGTGTGTGCTTGCGTGCGTGCGTGCGTGCGTGCGTACGTGCGTGCGTACGTGCGTGCGTGCGTACTTGCGTGCGTGCGTGCGTGCGTGCGTGCGTGGGTGTGTGTGTGTGTGTGGACGGGTGGGCGGGTGGGCGGGTGAGTGAGTGAGTGTGTGTGTGTGTGTGTGTGTGTGTGTGTGCGGGCGCGGGGGCTGGCGCGGGCGCGGGCGCGTGCTAGTGCGCGTGCGCGTGCGTGTGTGAGTAATTGAACATACAAATAAATCAGGTATAATTTTCGAATGTAAAGGTGTTGACCGCTTAGATAGAGAATCTGCCTGTATAAAAACGCTAGGGTAGAAAATGATTATTATTTCATCTAATATTTAGACCTTAATGTTTTTTTCAGCAGCAAGTTTTTAAAATATTTGTAAAAACACTAATTAACGCTATGTAGACGACTAATTGCTACTTTCCATTAACAATGAAGTTGTATAACTGTTCAATAATAATAACACATATTAAGGGGCCCGCGAACAGATTCCCGTCTTACAAGACTACGGCCCCTTATTAGAATACAACCCCCAATGCACGAATAAATTAGGTCACAATCGGTAGATGGCATTAAAAGAAGTGTAATAATAATTATTCAAAGTCCTTTGATAAAAACGGATCCTAATTAATATCAGATTAAATCTTTTTATTCTGAGGTAAAAAAAATACGATCCCCACGTGGGCATATAAAAAAGACGACAAAAAACGACCAACATAAAATACGCCTCCTACGTGGGCGTGTAAAAAAGTGGTAGGGAAGGTGCCCCACATTTCCAAGGTGTCCGTGTTCTACTAATAAGAATTATTACCAAAATTACAGCAAATGCTCAAATAAACCACTATTTTGCGCTAAGCAATATCCTAATTTATCATAAAACTCTTTACTAACATTGGCAAGAATGCGAGCCGTTATTTTCGAGCGTTCTTCGCTGATGCGTGACTTTAAAGCCTGTAAATCTGCAAACCTTTCAGAGATAATAGTCATTCGGGGCAAGATCTCCAGATCTTGGAGGCCACTTCATTGCACAGTTTGGTCCGATTACACAGTTATTGAAACAATTATTAATAGTCTTTAACTTCTCGGCTGCTGTGAGCAGGTCAACCATTCATTTGAGACTAAATTTCTTCCTCGAGAGTTATTGCTAATAGAGCCGTTAAAATTTACAGCAAACCCAAAAACCTACCCGCGCTTAGATTTCACTCATACAAAAATAGTCCGTATAATATGTTGTCCGGACGGAAGTCCGCGTAATCCAAATACCCAATCCTTAAATCTCTCCAAAATGGATATCCTATCAGGGACCTTTAGTGCTAGGGGAGTTCGTCGGAAATGCTCCCTACTTAAAAACCTCTTACACGAACACAATACACACATTCTCTCCATCACGGTGACGAAGCTCACAAACCGATGCACACTTAACTTTAACACATATCACATCTATATAAATAACAGCCACCACGGAACCGCCTTCAATAAAAAATTGCTTCCCGTCTACTCCGTTTCAACATACCGCGCACCTACAGCATCTAGAATACGTTCATATAATGGTACACTTGCTCGCACTGATCGTCTTCATCTCCTACTACAACCCACCCGCGACGATACACTCTCGCTGACCGTTTAAAATGCGCCTACAGCCTCCTTAATGCAGTTATCCTAGGTGATTTCAATACCCGTCACACCCAATTTGGCAACCCCAGAAGTAATGGCAACGGTATCAGTCTATCATCAGCTGTTACCGTTGCCGCTCTTGCGAGCCGCTAACACACAACCTACATGTTTCGACCATAAAGTACTATTTCGATCAGTTCAGATCATCTACCACTACCGGTCAAAACTTCATTTTGTCCAGCCCCCAGCACCCCCTCAATATACAGTAATTAAAGATTTTTCGAAAGCAGACTGGAATGTGTTCTCCGAACGCATCTCCAACAACCATCCAACACCCAAGATCTCGAGAGAGCCATTAAAGACCTATCCGAAATTATGGAAGTCCCATTGAAAACCAGCGACATTTTCCGCAAACCGCTCCCAAGGCACATCGTTAACTGGATCAAAAAGAAAAGACGAATCTACCGTCAAATCTTGCGATGTAGGGATCGGACTCTCTAAACCGAATAGAATCGCCTTAATGCCTTAATCAGGCGAGAAGCAAACACGCGAAAGACTCCTAGACCAAAACCACCTCCCAGTTAGAATACAGAAATGGAAACAGTTCGATAGAATGAACAGGAGGAAAGTAACCCCTAAATCCCACTTAATCTACCCATAGGGCAACCTAATCTCCTCCCAGCAAGTAAAGGGCGACTTTTTCGGTCCCTATCTCCAATCCATTTTCTAATCCCCCAGAGAATCCCCAATTCAACGCCCAGTTCAAGGCACTCCTTAAGAGTAGCCTTGAAGAATTTCATACCCTTAACCTTTCCGAAATCCAACTGGATAACCACAATCCTTTCTATGCCCCCATCACTCCCGACCAGGTCAACGGGCATTTCAATAAAGGATGCAGTTCTGCCCCAGGTCATGACGGCCTAAATCGAAAAATTCTCCGACACCTACCCGACTCATCCCTCCGATTACTCTCCAATATTTATAACAAATGTCTAATCCTCATTCCCGGGAGTACTTGAAGTCGGCCTCCACTGTCATGATACCCAAACCCCACTCCTACCTAACCACACTCTCCTCCTATAGACCCATTTCCCTCCTAACTTGCCTCGTAAAATACTTTGAGCAAATTCTGGGCAGACGACTCAGGGACCATCATGAATTCAACGAACTCCTTCCTAACCGCCAATTCGGCTTCCGTTCCAACCCAACGTGTCACGATCCCTTGTGGAAGCTGCTTACAGAAACCACCAGAGCATTCAATCACAAGCAATGCAATCTGGCTGTGCAACATTTAGCAAGGAGTTTACAGGGTCTGGCATGCCGGTCTGCTACACAAGATCTGCAACCTCAACATACCCGACCCCTTCTCGAAACTCGTACTCTCCTACCTGACTAATAGGTCAGTTCGAGGCAAAGTAGGAAACACCTCCGGTCCTTTTCAACCTACAGCAGGCGTACCGCAAGGTTCTGCCCTAGCCCCAATCCTTTACACTATCTTCGCTTCCGACATTCCCAAGGTTTGCACTACCCGGAGTAGTCGTTGCGTAGTTTTCGGATGAGACTGCCTTCTGTGCGGTGAATCGGAACAGCGGAACGGCCTCCCGCCTCATATCCAAAACCCTCTGGGACTTTTCCATCTGGGCAAACCGGTGGAGAGTCTCCATCAATCCCACCAAAACCCAAGCAACCCTCTTCCGACAGTAATTTTTCCAACATCCTAAATCAAGAAAGACTTCCACTCCAACGCAAAGTCGCCTACTTAGGAATCCTCTTCACTAAAACCCTTAATTGGCTCCCCGATGTGCAAAGAACACTTAACAGGATAAGAAACCGAGCAAACCTTCTGGACGCCCTCCGGGGTAGAATCAGAGGTTGCCACTCCAAAACACTACAACACACCTACAAAACATACGTACGCCCTGTATTGGATTTTCAAGCACCTATATACACCAACATAAACCCCAATCACCTCTCCTCTATCGCTTCCTGTGAAGACCGAACACTCAGACGCATACACAGGTTACCTTCCAGTTACCCTAACGACCTCACAATACAACACGCAAACATACAACCCACACACAGAGAACAAAGAAACTTTGCACACAAAAGAATTTTTCGGCGACACAATCCCAACCACTCCCTACAACTACCGTGTTCCTCAAGTCCCACTCAGAAAACCCAAACTAAAATTCAAAACGTGATCCTAACACAACTCCTTGACGACCTTCCCGAGACGCTAGAAGAATCCCTAGACAACACTCCACATACCCTCCGCACCCCCACCCCCCCCCGTCTATTCGATGACCTCGCAACATACTGGCAAACGAATTGGATTAATCAGACGCAATACACTACACCCATCTAAACAGTACACAAACTTAAACCGATTAACATAATATTCAAATAAAATCTAAATATTTTTTTCAATGAACTTTGTTCAACCAAAGTATTTCTTTCTATAGTTTTCTTTTATATTCTTGTCCCAAATAATTTTAAATCAGTCATGGGCAACACTGTAAAAGCATAAACAATTATTTATGGCAAACAGACGTTTAAAACTTCATGTCAGACAGAGGTTACTAGACATGTAGATGCTATCTTAAGAAATTAAAATAAATGAAATAACTTTAATTATAACTTTTACCTTCCAACCTACATATACATATGTATGTATGGAAGATTATGAAATGGATTTTTTTTCACTATCGCTAAATCGACTAATTAGCTCATTTTACAACTTTTGGCCGAGTTTCGCCAAGATCGGCCATCATGTCTGGATGTCTGTTTCGATTGTTTTTTTACGTTAACATGTACTTATGTCTATTAATCTCTATCTGACATGAAGTTTTAAACGTCATTCTGAGATAGATTATTGTTATTGTTTTTACAATGTTGCCTGTTTTCGTTAAGAAAGTATAAAAAAGAGGTTGCATAGTTATACTAAAAAAATTTGTATTAAAATAATTTCATTTCTTTTAATTTAAATTAGCATCTAGATATCTATTAACTTATTATAAGAGATATGAAAATGTAAACTTTCACCATTAACACTCATAATAAAATACTTATCTTTTTTGGGATTTTTTAATGGTGTACTTTAAATTATACAATCTAAACGTTTCGATAACACTTACAGTTATCTTCGTCAGTAGTAATGTTAGTTAAAAATTGTTAAAGATGTAGTAAACAATTTTGTCAAATTTGAAAAATTCAAACATAAACATAAGCCTGCTATTAATATAACAGTTTGAGAAACGTATAAGCCAACTATAAAATTGTAGTAAAGAATAACTAGGTCATTAAAATTAAATATTGTTAAACTGCCTCAAAGATGACAAACCAGAACACTCTCTACGACGAAAGCTAACAATGAAATTTGCCAGCCAAAAACACATTTAACAAAATTTAATCGAGTTATGATGTAAGTGTAAAGTTGTGAAAAACTTCAATTTTAAAATGATAGAAGCATTCACAAATCCAAACATTAGATCAAAAATAACCCAGTTAAATCTAACAAAGAGATATCTTTATCAATAATTGGAAGTGTTATTAACAATGAAAAGCACAATGCAGAACGTTCTTTGTAATTTTTAATTTCAATTTAATTTCAACTACTTATGTTAAATTATAGTGCTGTGGAAATTTAACATATAATTGATAAAGCATTTGCTTCAAGGTCTAGGAAAACACAGCAAAAACCTAGACATACCAAAAGTTGAAAACAAATTAAAATCAAGGCGTATCATTATGCTCTTTTTAATTATAAGATGCCAAAACCTATTTAAACGGAGATTTTCTTCTTGTCTATTAAAATTATTCGGGTGTTTATATATTTCAATAGCTTCACGTTGCAAACGAACATAATAATGGGTTTGTCTTGACAATATTTTCATATTGTCAAATTGAATGTCATGATTTAAATTATTCAGGGCATGGTCAGCCACAGCAGACCTCTCTGGTTGACCCAATCTACAAAATCTCATATGTTCTTTGCGTCTTGTATCAAAGCTACGTTTTGTGGTCCCGATGTATACTTTTCCACATGAACAAGATAACTTATACACTCCGGAAGATGATAAAGGGTTTGACACATCTTTAGGTGATCTTAAATGTTCTTTAATTTTTCTTGTAGGTTTAAAAATAGTCCTAATGCCATGTTTGATTAGGATTTTTTCAATTCTATTTGTAACATTAGCTATAAAAGGAAGAAAAGCAGTACCAACATTAAGAACTGGTTTTTCTTTAAGGTTACGCCTAGAAGGTGTAATAACATTATTAATATCTGTAAGTGAATATCCATTATCTTGTAAGGATTTTCTTAAATATTTATATTCATCATTCAAGAATTCAGGGTCACAAATTCGTTTTGCTCGATCTACTAAAGATTTAATTACACCAATTTTTTGACGTGGATGGTGGTTGGATAATTTATGAAGGTATCTATCAGTGTGTGTCGGCTTTCTGTAAACCTTAAAAGATAGTGAATTATTATTTTTAGATATTAATATGTCAAGAAATGGTAAACTTCCATTAGTTTCTTTTTCCATGGTAAACTGAATACTAGTATGTATACCATTTATAAAACCAAAAACTCATGCAGCGCTTCTTCTCCATGTCTCCAAATAACAAATGTGTCATCTACATATCTATACCAAACTGAAGGTTTTTAGGTGTATTTTGTAACGTTAATGTTTCAAATTTTTCCATATAAAATTAGCTATAACAGGACTAAGGGGACTACCCATTGCTACACCTTCAATCTGTTCATAAAATTTATTATTCCACTGAAAATAAGTTGTAGTAAGACAGTGCTGAAAAAGAATGGTTATGTCCTTTGGAAAAAGATGATCTATGTATTCAATAGTTTCTTTTAGAGGTACTTTTGTAAAAGTGAAATAACATCAAAACTAACCATTATATCACCCTCTTCAATTTTGAAACTATGCATTTTTTCAACAAAGTCGGCAGAATTTTTAATGTAATGGGGTGTTTTTCCTATATGAGGTTGTAATAACAATGTAAGATGTTTTGCAAGGTGATATGTAGGAGAACCAATTGCACTAACAATAGGCCTTAAAGGAATATTAGGTTTATGAATTTTGGTAAACCATATAGTTTTGGTGAAATAGCTTCAGAGTTAGATAGTTTCTTCTTTATTTCTTCAGGAATAGATGATAATTTAATCAGCTCTTTAGTTTTTAAAAGAAACTTTTTTGTTGGATCTTTCGGTATTTCATGATAAGTTTCTGGTCCCAACAATTGTTCTATCTTAGTGTTATAATCGTTCATATTTAATATAACAGTTGCATTACCTTTATCTGATTTTAATATTATAATATTTTCATTGCGTTTAAGATCAAGTAAAGCATGTCGTTGACGAAAGGATAAGTTGCTCTTTGGAGGTTTTGTTTTACGTAATATGTTAACGGTGTTATATCTAACTTCATTAGCAGCATCAAAAGGTAATAATCTAATGGAGTTTTCGATGTTGGAAATTATATCTTCAAAAGGTATTACTCTTGGTGTTATCGCAAAATTTCCTCCTTTAGAAAGCGCTTCAATAGCATAATCTGAAACAACATTATCAGAAAGGTTTATAACTGTTTTTCTACAATCAATAGATGGTCTATTATTTTGTTGTTTGTATAATTTATTAAATTTTTCTTTTTGACGTTGACATGAGATGTCAAAATTTATTTCCATAGATTTAAACGTTATAGAAAAAAACTTATCGTTTTATCAGACAATTTGAAAAATTAAGGAAACGTAAAGCACAATTATTATCGTCACTCACTTTTTTATTACGATGCCGAGACCAAAAGATTATCCCAAAGTTTATCTATATTAAAAGAAATTTTAATAACAAGCAAGCGAATAATATTTACAGAAGAACTGAAAATGCTCTTCTACGTAATCAAATACATATTACTAGGAAGTTACTGGATAACACCGATAAAAATCTTTTATATTTACATTTAGAAATTTCATCTATTTTGAATAAAGAAGATTGGGATAAGATTGATTCTATAACGTTTAAATCTATGGAAATAAATTTTGACATCTCATGTCAACGTCAAAAAGAAAAATTTAATAAATTATACAAACAACAAAATAATAGACCATCTATTGATTGTAGAAAACAGTTATAAACCTTTCTGATAATGTTGTTTCAGATTATGCTATTGAAGCGCTTTCTAAAGGAGGAAATTTTAGATAACACCAAGAGTAATACCTTTTGAAGATATAATTTCCAACATCGAAAACTCCATTAGATTATTACCTTTGATGCTGCTAATGAAGTTAGATATAACACCGTTAACATATTACGTAAAACAAAACCTCCAAAGAGCAACTTATCCTTTCGTCAACGACATGCTTTACTTGATCTTAAACGCATTGAAAATATTATAATATTAAAATCAGATAAAGGTAATGCAACTGTTATATTAAATATGAACGATTATAACACTAAGATAGAACAATTGTTGGGACCAGAAACTTATCATGAAATACCGAAAGATCCAACAAAAAGTTTCTTTTAAAAACTAAAGAGCTGATTAAATTATCATCTATTCCTGAAGAAATAAAGAAGAAACTATCTAACTCTGAAGCTATTTCACCAAAACTATATGGTTTACCAAAATTCATAAACCTAATATTCCTTTAAGGCCTATTGTTAGTGCAATTGGTTCTCCTACATATCACCTTGCAAAACATCTTACATTGTTATTACAACCTCATATAGGAAAAACACCCCATTACATTAAAAATTCTGCCGACTTTGTTGAAAAATGCATAGTTTCAAAATTGAAGAGGGTGATATAATGGTTAGTTTTGATGTTATTTCACTTTTACAAAAGTACCTCTAAAAGAAACTATTGAATACATAGATCATCTTTTTCCAAAGGACATAACCATTCTTTTTCAGCACTGTCTTACTACAACTTATTTTCAGTGGAATAATAAATTTTATGAACAGATTGAAGGTGTAGCAATGGGTAGTCCCCTTAGTCCTGTTATAGCTAATTTTTATATGGAAAATTTGAAACATTAACGTTACAAAATACACCTAAAAACCTTCAGTTTGGTATAGATATGTAGATGACACATTTGTTATTTGGAGACATGGAGAAGAAGCGCTGCATGAGTTTTTGGTTTTATAAATGGTATACATCCTAGTATTCAGTTTACCATGGAAAAGAAACTAATGGAAGTTTACCATTTCTTGACATATTAATATCTAAAATAATAATTCACTATCTTTAAGGTTTACAGAAAGCCGACACACACTGATAGATACCTTCATAAATTATCCAACCACCATCCACGTAAAAAATTGGTGTAATTAAATCTTTAGTAGATCGAGCAAAACGAATTTGTGACCCTGAATTTTGAATGATGAATATAAATATTTAAGAAAATCCTTACAAGATAATGGATATTCACTTACAGATATTAATAATGTTATTACACCTTCTAGGCGTAACCTTAAAGAAAACCAGTTCTTAATGTTGGTACTGCTTTTCTTCCTTTTATAGCTAATGTTACAAATAGAATTGAAAAATCCTAATCAAACATGGCATTAGGACTATTTTTAAACCTACAAGAAAAATTAAAGAACATTTAAGATCACCTAAAGATGTGTCAAACCCTTTATCATCTTCCGGAGTGTATAAGTTATCTTGTTCATGTGGAAAAGTATACATCGGGACCACAAAACGTAGCTTTGATACAAGACGCAAAGAACATATGAGATTTTGTAGATTGGGTCAACCAGAGAGGTCTGCTGTGGCTGACCATGCCCTGAATAATTTAAATCATGACATTCAATTTGACAATATGAAAATATTGTCAAGACAAACCCATTATTATGTTCGTTTGCAACGTGAAGCTATTGAAATATATAAACACCCGAATAATTTTAATAGACAAGAAGAAAATCTCCGTTTAAATAGGTTTTGGCATCTTATAATTAAAAAGAGCATAATGATACGCCTTGATTTTAATTTGTTTTCAACTTTTGGTATGTCTAGGTTTTTGCTGTGTTTTCCTAGACCTTGAAGCAAATGCTTTATCAATTATATGTTAAATTTCCACAGCACTATAATTTAACATAAGTAGTTGAAATTAAATTGAAATTAAAATTACAAAGAACGTTCTGCATTGTGCTTTTCATTGTTAATAACACTTCCAATTATTGATAAAGATATCTCTTTGTTAGATTTAACTGGGTTATTTTTGATCTAATGTTTGGATTTGTGAATGCTTCTATCATTTTAAAATTGAAGTTTTCACAACTTTACACTTACATCATAACTCGATTAAATTTTGTTAAATGTGTTTTGGCTGGCAAATTTCATTGTTAGCTTTCGCCGTAGAGAGTGTTCTGGTTTGTCATCTTTGAGGCAGTTTAACAATATTTAATTTTAATGACCTAGTTATTCTTTACTACAATTTTATAGTTGGCTTATACGTTTCTCAAACTGTTATATTAATAGCAGGCTTATGTTTATGTTTGAATTTTTCAAATTTGACAAAATTGTTTACTACATCTTTAACAATTTTTAACTAACATTACTACTGACGAAGATAACTGTAAGTGTTATCGAAACGTTTAGATTGTATAATTTAAAGTACACCATTAAAAAATCCCAAAAAAGATAAGTATTTTATTATTATAAGAGAGGTTGCATAGTTATCCTAAAAAAAAATGTTATTAAAATTATTTCTTTTCTTTTAATTCCCATTATGTAGGATGGATGGGCGTGCGGTGTGTAGATATTTTAGGATAACTATGCAACCTCTTTTTTATACGTCCATACCGAAAACAGGCAACATTGTAAAAACAAAAACCATAATCTACTTATGTCATAATGACGTTTAAAACTTTGTCAGATAGAGATTAATAGACATAAATACCTGGTTAGTGGTGGTTGCGCTAATACTTTCACTTTCACACGAGAAAGTAGAAGTGAAAGTGAAAGTATCAACACAACTGACATCGACCAAGAAAATCAGTATACAAATACTGCCGATCATTAGTGAGGACCTCAGTTCAGTTCGAGTTACCAGCAGCAGAACACGGAGACTTGAATATGGCAGATGAGATTCTGCCGAAACGTCGTCAGTTCAACACCGGTTCTTTTAACAACCGTGGAGAAGAATTTACGCGAGACCAAACCCGGAAGAACACCAACTCATTTTCATAAATGGCGGACTTCCGGTTATACCGGAAACTCATGCCAACTTCGTTATTTTAAATAGAACAACCTATATATTATCACATTTTTGACTTCCTCGTTGAATTTAAAGGTCACTTTAATAACCATGCTATGGGTCTACGTCGCATTGCTTCTGAGTTATTTGATTTTTTGTAGAAAAAATGACGTTTGCAGTGCCTCCGAAAACTTTCAATATCTCGAAGACGGATACCGGTAGAGAGATGTGGCTTTCGTTTTTTACTTCCGAAAAGGGTACCGCATCATTCTCATTCATTGCCAAAAATCTTGCTTTTAGAATTCAATAATCTCTATCGCTCCGAAAATAATTTTTTTCAAACATGAATAACTTGATTTTTTTAAATGGAACCACCCATATTTTCTTACACCAGCGGATAGGAAATTAAATTTCATTTCCATTAATGTAAAATTATCGATATTTTGGAGTAATAGTTTTCGAGATATTCACATTTTTATCTAATTTTAGTTTTTATTGCGCATTGCCGCGGTGCTTTGAAAACGTTTGTCAATTGTTTTAAACAACTGATAAGAGACGTCAGTTTCTCGAGCTCCTGTTGTACTTTCTGATATATATATATATATACATATATATATATATATATATATATATATATATATATATATACAGGGTGAATCAAAACAGACGCCACGGAGTGCTACGGCGAAGCGTCATATAATAGTTTATAATACAGTGATATTACATAGGTCAATATGAGCAACATTTTAAAAATAAATATTTTTGAATATACTGGGTGCTCTAAAAAAAGTGGCATATAAAACTTGTTTTTTTAATGACACACCCCCTATATTAAAATATTTTTAGAATGTTGCTCATATTGACTTATATAATATCACTGTATTAGAAATTAACGATTATATTCCGCTTCGCCGTAGAACTCCGTGGCGTCGGTCGTGATTCACCCTGTATATATAGACAATTAAGAATTTAGTCAAGGAGCAATATTAAAATATTCTATGAAAAATATTTAAGGCGGCATTCAGTGAATCAAATTGCCCATTTTTTGTGTGTATATATTTAGAGAATAAGAACTGGATAATAGTCAGATTACTTATCACATTCTTTTATTTAAGTTATGATAGAGCTCCCCGATACTAATCTAACATCTAATTAAAGTTCGATGTAGAGTTTTAAAAAGAACTAGTATTGCTTTATTAAATTAATTTTTTTTAAGCATATATTTACATAAAGGAATGTGTAGTTTAAAGAATTATAAAGCTTTTGGGACTTTGGCTGCACTTATCACGGATTACTCTACAAATTGTTTGTTTGTTTTAATGTGAAGTATTAGTCTTAGTTGCAAAGCTGCTTATCATAATCTTGGTCACGATTGATTTATGTAGATATAAGTAAACGTTTAAATGTATTTCAATTATATAAATTGCAAACAGTGTTTAAGAAAAAATATAATTAATAAAGAACGCACTCATCATTACATTTATTTTAATTTGGAGATAGTAGTTAATAATATTGTGGTTAAAAATTAATAGATTTAGTTATTGTTTTTCCAAATTGGGTGATATTTATTTTTTTCAGGATTTTGATAACAATTGATACGAAGGTATATCACATGTATATTGATTACTTACTATCAAAGCTAAACGAGCAGAGCAAACTTCGATCATTTCCTCTGATTTCCGACGGATGCAACTACCAAAAACGAAAGTTGGCTAGTGCTAGTGCGATTTTGCTTGTAAAAGGAAAGTAACAATTGAGCAACTATTCCAAGAAAAAGGACACACTATGATGGAAGATGATTCTGTCCATTCGACATTAGAACATTACTTTTGCCTCCCATGAACTCGCCAACAGACTATGTGGCACGAATGCCGATGGCACGGTCTAGTCTTCTTTATGATATCAATATTTTGGACTACACATTTTTTAAACATGAGACTGTTGTGATTTTCAAATCGTTTAGACCAGGAAAGCATGTTAGAAATCCCGTTGTAGTGGATATTAGAAAATTTAAATACTTATCTGATGGTGAACTTATATATATTTTGATTATTCGCTAATTTGGCGAGAATTACCTTGCCAAAAAATTTCTCAAAAAATTGGCTGTTACACTATACCACTCTTTAAAAAACAATATCTGACGAAAAATACAAACATTTTCAGGTTTAAAAAATGGTAATTGAAGGAGATCATCATGCATTCTACAACGCGTTGCCCCACGAAAAGAAAAAAAAACAATAGCCAACTTTTTTAGTCAGCTAATTAAGTTGTTTTTTTATTGATGTGGTCATAAAGTTAGAATTTAAATTGACGTATTTTGTTGATCGATTTCCTTAAGCTTTGTAGTGGATTTCGAATTAAAATTGTCGTATTGAATTTAAAAATGGATTTCTTTGGTAGAGTGAAAGTGACATTCAAATTTTGATTGAAAATAGAAATTTCAAAGTTAAGTATAAATTATTTTCCTATAAATTTTTATATTAGGGTTTTAAAAGTAAAAACGTGGTTGTTGATAAGAAAAGTTCAAATATTGGAGAGTTATGAGAACACCGGTGTAAGTTGTTTGTTTGGATCATGTTTCTGCTGTCACTTCGGTAGTGCACCTTGTAGATTGACGGCTTGTTTCTATCAAGACACAATATTTCTGTCCGTTTGGAGTTAAAAAATTAACATTACCGTTGCAATATTTCTCTGGACTACCGTATGTACTTAGTATACGTCAAAGGTCACATGTCCTTAAGCATGTTAACGCGGGTTGGATACCTGATGCGGTACTAGCAGTTTTCGTGTGAAAGTGTATTGAGAGAAAACGTGATGCAATTTTCTTAAGAGGGCGAAGAGGCTGTTTCTTTGCGCGGTTAATTGGGGGGACTGTCGTCGTGTGTTAAAGATGTAAGCTGTTGCGCGTGATGTGCGATATCGAAGACCTGGGGAACCGAACGTTTCGAGAAGGTTGTGTACAACCAAAGTACCGTCTGGGAGGATATATATATATATATATATATATATATATATATATATATATATATATAGTGGTTCATCTCTCCATGGAGTTTATAGAATTTTCGGGCACTTGGTGTCGTTTACGTACGTTTCATAAAAGAGATTGTGTTTTTAAGTGCACCCTGTTAGTGAATTAAGTAATGCAATTTTACGGATTTGCTTTATCGAATAAAAACTATTGTGAAGGCATGCCATTCTTCACGTTCAATAGCGATTAGTCTTAACAGAAGAAAGACTCCTTGTACATAAATTTGTAAATATTTACGGCAATCATAAATAGACTGGTAAATGAAGCTACCTAATTAATTCAACATTATGTAAATAATACCGTGTACAAAAGCTTCTATGTACATAAACTCTATAACTTGGTTACTGTCAGTTAAGAACGCAACGTTATCGAATTTGCTATTTGATTGCCGCTTAAAAGTTATTAAGAACTTTTCCTGACGAGAGCATTGCCGAGGAAGCCGTTCATGTCCAGATGGTTTTCGCTCTCTGGAGGCGAAAGTTCTAAGAATATTTCTAGAAGGTAGTCTAACATTGTATGTTTATGGTGTTCGTGTTTATTCTACTATCGCCAGTGTTTTGCTAAATCACATGGCCATAAGCAGGTGAACATAGTCGTTTTGGGTTGAAGTTTGATATTTTAATTAAGTTTGACGAACTACTTTCACCTGTGCTTTTAATATTTTAAAATTGGTTATTTGGATGCACTTCAGATTTATGTGTATAAAAATTTCACGTTGTAACAATTTGTTTTCGTAAATGTTTTGAGTTTTAACAGTATTTAGGTAACATTAACCTTAATTAAGAAATAGTGGCAATATATTCTCGCCTAACCCAAATTTTTAACCGGTATACAAGTTGGTTAGGCTTACGTTTATGCTTATGTATCGCCTTTGTGTTTATAGAATAGATTGATTGTTAATCCGGTTTACTAGCATTATTTGTAATCTCCCCCCGAACAGCGAAAGCAATAATTAACGAAAGTTAGTATGTTAAAGAATTCTAGTTCAAAGACTTTATTAAAGGTTAATTTTATTGATTAAATTAAATTAAATTTGTTTACAGCGTTGGGTGTAAAATAACCCAAAGTAGGTTAAAGAAACCAGTTGAACCCCAACGGCTGATTGCTCGCCCGGTTGGTTATTATTTGAAGGCGTGTGAATATTTTGAGATTTGTTTTACAGTTACCGGAGCACCACCTACGTGCCCCTGAAGGTAGCTAGTGTAAAGGTAACTGAGACTCTTTTCTGTTTGGGGCTCATTAACCTACGTGTACCCAGGTGTATTCTTACCGATTTTGTTTTAACGACAGACTGACATCCTTTGTACGACTTTATCACGATTGCGACTCACCCTTATTGATGATTTTTGACAATACGATAATACGGCAAACCATTCTTAGTATCTAAATTCATTATCTGTTGTCATCCGTGCTAATTTCACTTTTGACTGTTTTGTAACAATTATAGATCAAAATTGTATGCAGTTACTTTACTTTAATCTGTTATGCTTAAAATGTATCCTAATATCACAATGGACAACTTTTCTAGTATTTTTGTAGATGGCTAATATTTATGTAAAATTTGCATTTTGTCACATTGGAGTTATTGCATGCCCGTCGACCATTTGTAGATTTATTCTTTATTTATCCGTACTGTGCATTATTGAATACACTGAATTTGAATAAATAGTATGTAAATAGTTTATTAATCGCACATTCATAGACCTTGGAAAATGAGGAGAGCAGACTAATTGGCCTGTAAATGCAAATACTGTTTGGGTTCCCTTTTTTATACAGTGGTTTAATTACAGAGATCTTCAGATTTTCGGGAAAAACGTAAGGTAAGATTGATTAGAAAGTACAGAGGTTCCGCTATCAGAAACTTTAATAGTTTGGAACTAATCTGATCATTTCCGCAAGAATTGGACGATTTTAAAGAATCAATTATGGTTACTATATCATCAACATATGAAGGTGCGAAGAATAATGATTAAACATAACAACTAGGGAACTGGGAAGATTCCGTCATATGGACGGATTCATTAGATCGAGAGAATAAACTGTTAAATAAAGAGACTGATACCTCATCAGTTACTCTGATACCTTTGTCAACAACTTTATTAATATTAGTTTTGTTATTGTTTTTTAGTAAATTTATAATTGACCATGAAGTTTTAATCTATTAATAAAAAAACTGTAATGTCACTCAATAAAATACTTATCTTTTTTTTTGGTTTTTTGATGGTGTATGTTAAATTATGCAATCAAAACGTTTCGATAACACTTACAGTTATCTTCGTCAGTAGTAATATTATCTATTAAAATTGTTAGAGATGTTGAAACAATTTTGTCAAAGTTGAAAAATTAATTTTTCAGCTTTGACAAAAGATGTTGAAACAATTTTAATAGATAATATTACTACTGACGAAGATAACTGTAAGTGTTATCGAAACGTTTAGATTGAATAATTTAACATGCACTATTAAAAAACCTAAAAAAGGTTAAGTATTTTATTATGTGTAACAATGGTGAAAGTTTACATTTTCATATGTAATGCCACTCATTTACGAGATTGCCGACAAAAGGTAAAAACCCACCATTTTGGTTTTTCAATCAATCAAATCTTAAGGCGGATTTAAATTTTTTGACAAAGTTCTCTAAAACTTTCCTAATTTAACCAGCCCCGTACCTAAATAATAGTTTATTAATTAATAGTTGAATTTAACTACATAGAATAATTGATAACCGAAAAATCATTAAATTAAATTAGATTAGATTATAATATAATCATAGCTACTTTGCTTATTACTTATGTTTTAGATATTGAATGCATTTCATACGAAACATACTTAATGTATCTGCTGTTTTATTTCATTAGGTAGATCGTTAAACATCTTTAGTCCTCTATAAAAAATTTGGTTTTCTATGAAACATTGTATTAACCATTTGTATGTAAAAGTTCTTTCCCGATGTAGTATTATAGTTGTGTTTGTCTTGTACAGGGTGTCCTATTTTCGATGTAATTGGGGGATTTTAGGTATTTGTCAAATAGATAGAGTAAAATCATGGTCGGGACCCTTGGACCGATTTTTGAAACAAATTTATTAATCTAAAGAACATTTCAATATCTCGACTCGTTTGGGAAATATAGAGTTTTTCGTTTTATGCCGTTTTCTTTAAAATCCCGTAACTTTTTTGTTTGTGAATATTTAAAATTTTGGTAAAAACATCTTTTGTGCCTTTTTAATGTTCAATTTAGTGGCGTACTCGATTTTTTTCTAACTTAATTTGTTTCCGAGTTACAGACCAAAGTTGAATTTTTTTAAATGGTAACCATAGTTGGCTATGACTCCGTTAATTAGAGATTTCTTTTAGCTTTCATATATTTATCTCGGTAAATAAGAATATTATAAACGATTTTTTGAAAAATACCTCTTGATCAAGTCATCTATGAACCTTTGTTTACTGCACGCATTCGTTGCTAGTTATTTGACATTTCACGCAGTGGAAACGTAAATGTGATTAGATTTATTGTTTCAAAACTTTGCTTAAATAATTAATTATTCAAGTTAATCACTTTTTTGTGATGGCTGTCAATAATACGAAGTATGAAAATTTTGGAAAGTTAGATATGATTGGCATATACTATCAGTGTAATTTTAATGCAGACCAAGCTGCAGAGGCATATTTTAATAGGTGGGTTGTGCGTTTAATACTTTAATAATACTAGTATTTATAAAAACGCAAAATAAAAAAGCTACTTTATTGAAGGTTCCCTGAACGAAGACATCCCAACAAGAATATATTCGCCAGATTAAAAGAATATCTATTAACTTATGGATCTTTTGAGAAGCCTAGGATCAAAAATTATGCAAAAATGAACCAACAAGACGACGAAATAACTGTTTTAGCAAGAGTTAAACAAAATCGTAATACCTCCTGCCGACAAATAGAAACAGAAGTTGGCGTATCTAAATCAAGAGTACAAAAATCTTAAAAATATAATTATACTCCGTACAAAAAAAGAGTAATTCAGCACCTTAATGATGGTGACTTAGAACGGCGAATTATTTTTTGTAATTGGTATTTAGAACAGATTAGACAAAATAAGAATTTTGGGCGCAATATCATTTGGTCTGATGAGAGTCATATTACTAGTGCAGAATTTTTAATCGCAACAACAATCGATATTGGTCAAAAATAACAATTTTGTAACATTAGCACGCCAAAATCAAGGTAGATTTGGTTTTAATGTATCATGCTTTATTTTGGGGGTAGATTTGTTTACCACATTTTAACGGCAACCTTAACGGCGAGAGGTATATGGAAATATTAAACATTTGTCTTCCACAACTGCTAGATGAAATTCCATTAGCGCAGAGGGTAAATGTTTATTTTCAACAAGATGGTGCGCCAGTCATAATACTGTTTTAGTCCGAGATTACTTAAACTGAAACTTTAACAATCAATGGATTGACAATAAGGGACCTATTATGGCCAGCAAGATCTCCAGATCTTTCAATACTGGATTTTGTTTATGGGGATTTTTAAAAAATAAAATATATCATACTCGCCACGAAACATACGAACAACTGGTCAATTCAACCAGGGCAGCATTTGAAGATTTAAGGCATACATCTATTCATTTCATTAAGGCAATTGAGTGTATTTCGCGCCGATGTGAAGTTTGTTTACATCATAATGGACATCAGTTTGAACAATACCTAAAATAAGAAAAAACTGATATAAAATAAAAATGTTGTTATTTTTTTCTAAATCAATAAGTTTTTAATATGGCATAAAATACTATGAGGACATTTTTATCTAGTTTTAAAATAAGTTCTGCGCATAGTAATATACTTCCTTTTGAATATATGAAGCTATACTATACATAAGTGACTTGATCAAGAGGTATTTTTCAAAAAATCGTTTATAATTTTCTTATTTACCGAGATAAATATATGAAACTTATATTTTCAGAAAGCTAAAAGAAATCTCTAATTAATGGAGTCATAGCCAACTATGGTTACCATTTAAAAAAATGCAACTTTGGTCTGTAACTGGGAAACAAATTAAGTTAGCAAAAAATCGAGTACGCCACTAAATTGCACATAAAAAAAGGCACAAAATATGTTTTTACCAAAATTTTAAATATTCACAAACAAAAAAGTTAGAGGATTTTAAAGAAAACGGCATAAAACGAAAAACACCCTATATTTCCCAAACGAGTCGAGATATTGAAATGTTCTTTAGATTATTAAATTTGTTTCAAAAATCGGTCCAGGGGTCCCGACCATGATTTTACTCTATTTGGGAAATACCTAAAACCCCTCAATTATATCGAAAATAGGACACCCTGTACATATGAGATGGGTATGTTTGTGCTTAATTTAATTAAATTGTGTTTCAATTTAAATATAAATAACAGTGTACCTAAATTAATCCTATGTTTAACATCTAATAAGTCCAATACATTTAACATAAAATGTATTGATGTATACCTATTACATGATAACACAATGCGCATTGGAGTTTAGCATGAACAATATAGTTGGGCAATAACAAAAATGTGGTTCGACTATAGTCTTAATGGATGACTAACTTCGTTTGTACGCTCATATTTTTACTTATTCGATTAAAAAAGCCAATCTTTTTTGAGAGTTTTTTTGACATGTATTCTGCATGTTGTAAGAAATTTAGATTGTTGTCAATCTGAACTCCCAGATATTTGATGCATTTTAAATTTTGTACATGATTTTCCTTAATATTGACAGTGTGTACAAATGTGTTTATTTCATTTTGTAGATATTTTGATCCTAGCAACATAAGTTTAGTTTTGCTTTCATTTAATTTTAAGTTATTACAACATAGCCATTGATATATGTTTTCTAAGTCAGAATTTAAAGCATCATTGATCATCTGTAGATTATGACCAGTAATATATAGTAATGTGTCATCAGCAAACAGTTGAACTGTGCACTTTTTACACACTTAATAATGTCGTTTATGTACACTATAAAAAGAATGGGACCTAAAACAGATCCTTGCGGTACACCAAATTTAGTTTTTAATTTAATAGAATAACACTCGTTGACTTTTGTAATTTGATACCTATCACTTATGTAATCAGCAAACCAGTTTAATGCTTTTTCTTTAATTCCAAATCTTTCCAACTTCTTCAATAATAACTTTCTGTCTACCGTTTCAAATGCACGTTTAAAGTCTGGAAATACAGCACCAATAAACATTTTTTTACCAAAAGCATCTTTCCACTCGTATAATATGTTTTGCAGTGCGGTTCACATGAATTATTTCTTCGAAATCCGGCCTGCAAATATGTTAAAACTTGATTTTGTTCTAGATACGTTACGAATTGTTCTTTACACATATTTCTAAAATTTTTTCTTCCTTAGGACGTATATTTATAGACCGAAAATCAGTGGATTTTATGGATCTACTTACTTTTCGTATTGGGATTATAGTAGAGAGCTTCCACGCGGTTGGGAAATTACCTTTCCGCCACGACTCATTCACCAAATGGAGATAACGATCTCCTATTACCTCAAATGATAATTTGCATATTTTAGTATTCACTCCATTGGTACTGGAATTATTATTCCTTAATTGCGCAATTATTTGTTTTAGTTCGCAAAATGATGTTTTAAATGACTGTAATACGTCATGGGCTTCTTCGATTTCGTCTAGAAATTTTTAGATATTTAAGTTCTCTTTGTTTATTTATTCAATAATCTTATCCACACTCTCAATAAAATAATTGTTAAACTTCTCAGCCATGTCTTGGATATCGGTTGTTTCTCCATCTTCAAAGTGAATCACATCAAATGCGGTATCTGTATTTTCTGTTATTAATGACTTTAAACTTTTCCACATAGCTTTTGAATTTTTAAAATTATTATCAATTATGTTACTATAATATAGTTTTTTTGTAGAGTTTACTAGGGATACCACCTTATTTCTTTGGGTCCTGTCTTTTTCCCAATCATAAGTCGTATTGCTTAATTTAGCCGCCCTATGCATTGAATCCCTTAATTGAAGTTCATTTCTTAATTGATCATTCCACCACTTTTTTGTTGCCCATTTCAGAGGCACTTTAAATGATTTCAATAGAGCAAATGAAAACAGACTGTCTGCTAAATCTGTACTTAGTTTTATAGCCATAGAGTTGATACATAAGTTTCTTTCCCAATTTTTATGTAACTGTGATAACTGGAAATCTGTTTCCTTAAAGCGTGTAAAATCCCTTTTTGTTTTTACTAACACAATATTTTCCATGATAGGAACTTAATACTTAATGCGTAATTTGCAGGCAATTGTGGTCAGAAATGGAAAACTCGGATATTTTATTACACAAAATACTTTTATTATTTGTTATAATTAGATCAATTATTGTTGAGCTCGTGTTTCTTGTTCTTGTAGCGGTATTACTTATTTGAAATAATTCACAGCCGTTTATAATGGTATTTAATTTGTTTGGATAATAATTTGTTGAGACCATATTTATTAAACATCTGTATTCAAGACACACATAAGACAGAGAAGAAGCTTTGGAATAAACTCAGGTGTAAAAAAAATTACATTATACAACATTACCATCAAGAAACCAACGAAAAATTTTTCCTTTTACTTCAACACAAGAAAGAAAAGCTTTTTAACAAAATTAAAAAGTGCAACATTAAAAAGCTAAGTAAAATCTCCCAAAGTAAATCTTCCTTTCAACCTAAAATTATTCCTGGGTGGATTACCAATTTAAGTAATGTTGACATCCCACAAAACGTACAATTTGTCCTACAGCATGACCCGAAAACTACATTAACTAATAATAAAATTTCAATCTCACAAGTTTTGGCTGACACTGAGTTCATTATCAAGGATATGAACCAGGATTCAAAAAACGAAATTCGTAATCAAACCACACAAATTATTACTAAACATATTAACTCAAATAAAATAAAACAATCAACAGACATTTCCATTAACAAATATATTACAGAAACCAAAAAATTCATTAAAAACAACCCCAATATTATTATCACTAAAGCAGACAAAACTAATAAAACTGTAGTCTTAAGTACTTCTTCATATGAAAAGAAAATGTCAAATTTGCTTAATGATACAACTACTTATTCAAAATTGAACCAAGATCCTACTAATAAATTAGAGAAAAAGGTTAATGAAATCATTCAACAATTTAAAAATGAAGGACAAATTGATGAACAAACTTGTAAGAAACTTAAGACAAATAACGCATTACCACCAAAAATATATGGGTTACCAAAATTACATAAAAATGACATACCATTAAGACCAATAGTTAGCAATGTCCAATCACCAACATATAAGTTATCTAAATTCTTAACTAATATCTTAAATAAAATTATTGGTAAATCACCTTTCCATGCAAAAGACTCATGGACGTTTCATAAGTTCATTAAAAATCATTTTGTTCCAAAAAATTACAAATTGATTAGCCTTGATGTCAAATCATTATTTACAAATGTTCCTACGGACTTGGCAATTCAATGTATTAAAGATAGATGGGATGAAATCACAAACTTTACACAATTATCCGAAACAAATTTCATTAAAGCAGCTGAACTTATACTTAATTCCACGTTTTTTCAATATAAAAATACAGTTTATAAACAAACGTATGGTACTGCTATGGGAAGCCCTCTATCATCAGTAATAGCCAACCTGGTCATGGAACATTTGGAGAACAATATTTTAGATAACCAATTTTGGAGTGATAAAATAAATTTCTACAAAAGATATGTTGATGATTGTATTTTGTTAATTAATCCTGAATACACTGACCTGCTTGTTAAACATTTCAACGATTTTCATCCGAGAATCCAATTCACCTTTGAAATTGAAAATAATCAAAAGTTAAACTTTTTAGATATTACATTAATTAATAATGGGGATAAAATTATCACCAACTGGTACACAAAGCCATTGTGGTCTGAACGATATCTTAATTTTCATTCATTAAATTATGTAAAATTCAAAATCAGTGTCATAAATGCTCTAGTTGACAGAGCCTATACTCTTTCACATCCACAGTTTAGAATGGAAAATCTCAATAAAGTCAAGAATGCCTTAACAAAAAATAATTATCCAGCACATTTTATAGACAAATATGTAAACAAACGGGTTAAATGGATACGCAATAAACACAAACGTAAAGGCAAGAACAAAAACACTACACAAAAACACTTCGTACTTCCATACATCCCAAATGTCACCACTAAAATTAGAAAAATCATTCTTGACAAAGCACGAAATGAATACAATATTTCTTTCAAAAATTGCAATACGGTTAATAATTTCTACTCAAAATTAAAAACAGAAGTACCAGTAGATGATAAATCAAATGTAATATATAAGATCAATTGTAATAATTGTCCTAAATCTTACGTTGGCCAAACTTCGCAATTCATTAAAAAACGTATTGCCCAACATCGGTATTCAATTAAAACGAGACGAAACGATACGGCACTGTGCAACCATTATTTGCAATATGGACATACGTTTGATTTTGACAATAAAACAATTTTGACCCAGGAAAACAATTTCCATAAAAGGATGTTCATCGAAATGTTTTACATTCAGAGTCTAGATACTGTTAACCACAAATCCGATATAAATAATTTAAGCAACATTTATTATAATTTATCTAAAAATAAGTACTAAAAGAATGTTACTCATATGTAGTTTAGTATTGTTACATTTAGGGATTGGTAGTAATTTTTTCCATTTAAGTTGGCATGATTTCTTTAGAAATTCCACATTTACGTCGTAATTTGGTTAAGTACACGCGTTTTAAGCTAGAGAAAAAAACAATTTTTCAATAGATTAATTTTATTTTGGGGGTTTAATACTTGAAGTATTTATGGGGGTCGGTAGTTACCCGTTTTATACGGTAGGTTTTCTCATTACTTGTTTAAATGTGAGATATTCTAACAAAAAAAAAAAAAAAATTTTATTGCTTCAGGGACCAGTGGAGATTATAAAAAAATGTTAAACACACATTTCCTACTCCAATAACGTGTTTAAAAATGTTCAACTCTACTTTATTCTTATCAATTAATATACTATATAGTAACTTTTAATTCAATTTAAGTTGTGGTAAGTTCTATAGAAAATAACATAGTTTGTAAGTGTGTTAAACTTTTATTAACTTATTTTTTAGATGTTGTTGTTATTCACGATTTAAAATCATTATGCTTCTTTCGTTAACTACCTTGAATTATCTGATTGTACTTCATATATCATTAGTGTTATTGCTAATGATGTCATTATAATTAATGAAATCGGCTAATTAAGCAGATTTTAAAGAATTCCAAAAATAATATAATTATTAGGTCGTAAAGGGAAGTCGTTAAAATCTATTTAAAGTAAATTTGAAGAAAATAATTCCATTAAATTGTTAGTATATATGGGCTGAAAATACTTTAAGCCATTATTCACTTTTTGCATTTCGTGTAGAAAGTTAAAATGTGTTCTAAACGGAAGCAAACGAAATTATCAGATCAAACGCGGTTTGAAATTATTTTTCATCATAACCAAGGTGCTTCTAGTCGCGAAATCGCGTCATTAGTAAAATGTAACCAATCTGCAGTAGTTCGGATCATTAAAAAGTATACTGAGTTTGGAAAATCGACGACAAACCGCGTAGTGGGCGACCAAAGAAATCCTCCGTTCGAGATGATGCTGTCTTAAGACGAACAAGCCTTGCAGATAGACGTCTCAATTCCACCCAGTTAACAAAAATATGGAGTGAAGCTACAGGTATAAGTGTGTACACTTCCACTGTGAGAAGAAAAGTAATTAGTTTTGGATTGAGAGGGTGTAAAGCACGTAAGAAACCATTACTTTCCGAGAAGCAAAGGTTGAACGGTTTGAAATGGGCAAAGGAACATCTAAAGTGGACAACAGATCAGTGTCAAAGAGTATTATTTAGTGATGAATCAACTTTTAACATCAATAATCATGCTGGAAATACGTATGTCAGAAGGTTTTCAGGGGAAGAATTTTCGCCAAAATGTATCATTCCAACAATTAATCATCCAACCTCAGTTATGGTGTGGGGTTGCATGTCCTTCCGAGGAGTTGGTCGGCTGCACATCATCTCTGGAATGATGAATGCCACAAAATACATCGAAGTGCTACAAAACAAAATGCTGCAAAGTGGAAACGATTTGTTTGGCGAAGATAGCTTTCAGTTTCAAGATGACAACGCACCTTACCATAGAGCTAAGATCGTTCAATCATGGATGGAGATGAATGGAATTATCAGGTTGGACTGGCCAGCGCAATCTCCAGACCTGAATCCCATCGAAAACTTGTGGAACAGGATATCTCACATCATATCGAGAAAAAAACCAACGACAAAGGTCGCCCTCATCGAATCTCTAATTGACGCCTGGAATCACTGCATCACTAGGGAGGAACTGGAAAAACTGGTGAATTCCATGTCTAAAAGATGTCAACTAGTCATCAAAAACAAGGGTTGGCCGATTAAATACTAAAATTAGTTTTAAATAAGATCATATTTGGCATACTGCAGTATACGTTTTTTTTTGTAATTTTTTGATATTTTGAATAAAGCCTTTTTTTACTAAGTTACTTCAATGTTTTTTTTTTATTTTATCATTGTGATTAAGTCCTTAGTTAAGATAGAGCTGGTATAGAGAATATAGTTGAAGTGCATTCGCGTGAAGTGCTTTAAAGTTCATTTTTCATTAATTTTAAGACGTGATGCAGGACTTTTTCACACCACTGTACTTGAACTTAATAGTATATCCGCATTTTTAAAATCTGTTCCAATTCTAAAACATTGATTTTGACCGCTAGATTCGAGTTCGTCACAAACGACATACCTTGTAGGATAATATTTGGTGCTATACGTCCTATAAATGCCCAGGCTCTTTTTGGTGCGGCTATGATTTTAAATTTGTTTGTTGTATTCGATCCAAAAATGTTTTCTGTTTTTGATTTTGAACGTTGTTTAACAATGCTTAATGGATTGTTTTGATGTACCGTATTGTCAGGTTGTAATGGCATATTTATTACAGCACTCATGATTTCGCGCTGCTTTGTTTCATATACCTCAAGGTTACTTTTCTCGGTCGAAGTGGGAACTACATTTAAATTTTGATGTGCGCGTTTCGTTTGTGAACGAGTTTTTGAAAGCACCTCGCTAAAGAGCAGGTTACCATTATTGTTGTTATTTGAAGCATTATCATTTAAACCAGCTGTAGTGTTATCTATAGTTGAAATGTTATTTCCATTGATGTTTGTTTTGTCATCTTTTTTAATTTTTGCATTTAAGAGTTTCAAATAAGAAATTTCTTTATATAGAGCTTCAATTAACCCTGCATCACTCGCGCTATGAGCGTTTCTCTCACACTCGCCAAGAATGTACAAATTATATGAACAGTTATGCGCATATGCTGTTACCCCCACTTCTAGCTGACTTTCTGTCTGTCCTCGGCGATATGCTTGAGTTGGCGCCTTACTCAGTACCGATTTTTATCTTACCAAACAAATATATCAAGTTAAAACTCGCGCGATGAGAGAAAGTCACCGTGAGACTTTCTCTCATCGCGATTTTAACGTTGATATATTTGTTGGTTGGTGAAGATTGAAGAAATTTGCTTTTCATTACATAAAATATGTTCTATTGACGTAGTGACATTATTCTAGATTGTCAACAATGAATAGGGGTCAAATGCTTGTCGAATTAGCGAAAATTCGATATGAAGAAATTCAAAGAGAGGAGATGTTAGTCAATATACCATGGGCAGAACAAGAAGTCATGGAAGACGAGGGGCGAGAGGACGTCGAAAGTGATGCTCCCAGTCAACATAGTGAACATAATACCGACTCAGAACAATCTGATGAAGAAATTGAAAATTTGGTTTGTGAGATTCCTGATAATCCAGTATATAGATCGATACATCATTATACTGGTAAAGACAAAACATCTCAATGGATGGCTCATCCCCCCCGACCTAACGTACGAACACCCAGAAAGAATATTGTCACTCACCTTCCTGGAGTAAAAAATATTGCAAAAAATGCAATGACTGTGGAAACATGTTGGGGATTATATATAACGGAACAAATGATTGAACAAATAGTAAAATTTACAAATATCTACCTTGCGAAAATACGAAATAACTATACCAGAGAGAGAGAGATTGCCGGGACGACACAGATCCAATCGAAACATATGCTTTTATTGGCCTCCTATACTTAGCTGCAGTACGGAAGGCGCAATATCTGAACACAAAAGAACTTTGGAGTGATTCGATATTTGCACCTGCTTGCTTCAAACTAACGATGTCAAGAGAACGGTTTCATGTTTTAGCAAGAGCATTGCGATTTGACGATATCAATGACAGAAACGAAAGAAAAAAATATGATAATTTGGCTCCCATTCGAGAAATATTCGAACAGTTTGTATCCAAATGTCAAGAAAATTACCATGTTGGAGAGTACTGCACAGTAGATGATATGTTAGAAAGCTTCAGAGGACGTTGCAAATTCCGTCAATATATAGCAAACAAGCCGGCCAGATATGGCATCAAAATATATGCCCTCGTAGATTCCAGGATGTTTTATACCTGCAATATGGAGATATATGCAGGAAAACAGGCCTTTTCAGTTTGACAACTCTGCATATGCGGTTGTAATGCGCATAGCAAATCCCATATTGAATACAGGTAGAAATATCACTACAGATAATTATTTTACATCGGTGCCGTTAGCCAAAGAATTACTTGCTAAGAAGACAACTCTTGTTGGTACCCTGAGGAAAATAAGAGGAAATCCACCAACATTTATAAATGTAAAGAGACCTGTGCCTAGTACCATGTTTGGTTTCCAGAGGACATCGTATTGTTGTCATATAAACCAAAACCCCAGAAAACGTGTTGATGTTGTCTACGTTCCATTCTGGAGACTACATAGATCCTCAGTCTGGCGAACTGCAGAAACCTGAAGTCGTCACATTTTACAACCTAACTAAAGGAGGCGTTGACGTAGTTGACGAGTTAAAATCAACATATTCTGTTTCTAGATTTTGTTGCCGATGGCCCCTTCGAATTTTTTTTACAATTTTGGACGTTGCGGCTATAAATTCCAATATCGTGTATAAAAGTAATACCGGTGTTATTGAAGAGCGTAGAATTCATCTGAATAAGCTGGAGGAATTTTTGATCAAACCACTGTTAGTTAGGCGTTCATCAATCAAGTCATTGCCATTTAAAATGCGTGAAATGTTGAGAGACTACTTGAATTTGCCCCAGCCTCAGATTAAACAGACTACAGAAGCTTCCACAGCATTTTGTGCATTTTGTCCAAGAAGAAAGTCAAAAAAACGATGTGTTAGCTGCAATGTTGCCATTTGTACAGAGCATACCACCTTCACGTGTCCAACATGTTGTGGCGTAAACGGTGACAGTGATGCTTCAAATGATTAGAATTGTCAATTATTTGTTATCTATTTGAATTAATCTATGCCATATATTCACTTAAAAATACATTGTTTAGTTAATTTCATTGTACCTATAAATGTATTTCTGGTTTTCACAAAGTACTGATAGGGCTAAGTTTTATAATTCGTTTGAAAAATAAAGTATTTGAGTTCATGAATGAGTTCGTTTCATTGAAAAAAGAAAAAAAAACGACTACATCCAAACAATTTTTGAAATGATAATTGAGTGAGAAAAATGCTCACGCGCGAGTGCTCGCGTAATTTTTGAAGGCGCGAGTGATGCAGGGTTAATGACGCTTTTGCAGCAATGACTTCATCTTTGCTTTCCGAGATAGTACTACATACAAGCCAAATTTAGGACACACTGTGTATGAACAAAATCATTTATTAATACACCTTATTAATGTATAGTTTGGATTTGCTTAATAATTCCCCTTAATAAACGAATCTCTGAAAAAATAATTAAGTTAGTTGCAAGTGAATTTATTTTCCACTTGAAAACATGTATCTACTTTGAACAAAAAAAAAGCAAAGAACACAATCTAACGAAAAATGTTACAAAAAATTGAATTTCCATTTGCGAGAATTTGTGCTTATCATATTTATCAAAAGCATGAAAGCTTATAATCCAATCTTCAGTAATTACTATCAATTTCTTAACTACAGAAGTAAATTCCTCTTTTGAGAGCGATAAAGAACTCTCACGTAAAATCGGGCGAACCCTTAAAAGCGATATTCTAAATCCCCTGTTTATCGTGATGACCGACATCATGAAAAGGGGAGCAAAAAGATAATCACAAAAACGCTTTGAAAGATATTTTGCTAACGGACCAAAATGGACGTGTAGTTGTAGATTAGAAAAAAAATACGTTAAATAAAAGTGGAAAATCTCACTGTACTTTTCGTTCACATTAATGCATATTCCTTTCTAGAAAGAATATAATCGATAATTTACACAGAAATTCCTTTCACATTACGCATATTTATTCTAGAAATAAAATTGATTGTTTTAGGAAAACTAACAAGAATGAATAACGTGATTGTTATTCAGAAAATGTAATAGTTAACGATCGCATTTTGAGTAAACCTTCAATCAATATCAAACCCATTGAACATTTTAAATGCACAGCATCGGTCATAAACCCCAATTGCCATTAAACTAAACACTCGGACGCATGCATCAAACTGCACATATCAGGATTATATTATACAACAAGGAGATTTACAATAGTACTGCAAAAGGGGGAATTAACCCTTCAAATTAACACACACGCAAGTTTATTTTCTTATATTAAAATATTATGTAGATTCAAATTAACTTACACCTTAATTATAAGGATTCGGATTACAATAAAACCTTTGATATATGTGTGCAACATACTGGATATTACCCAAATCCACTATTTTGTGTAGACTTACAAACAGACCTAAAGTTGCAAAAGGAATATCAAAATTTGTAATTTGTTGAGAACAATTCTCTAACTCAAAATTAAAACAAATAGAATAGGTAAAAAACTATTTTCTAACATAATTAACAGTAATCATTTACATGAACCCTTCTTTTAAATAAAAACGTGCAACAATTTCCAACGCCTAGTCATTTATTTAACCCTGTGTTTGAAATTCTTTGTAACATTGTGGAGAAAAAGATTAAAACCGAATTCTATAAATCTATTTTATGCTAGAATCAATTATCAATAAACTTAACTTAAACAAGGCAACAGGCCATGACGGTATTCCAGCTATCGTTATTAAAAATGCTACCCCGAGCTAGTACATGTATTGCCCAATCTCTTTTCGATCTCAATACCATCTAAAGAGTTTCCCTCATCGTGGAAGTTGGCAACCTATTCCTAAAAACGGCGATAAAACCGACCCCTCAAACTACCGACCAATAGCTAACACTTCCATTCTATAGAAAATCATGGAAAAGGCCATCAACCATCAACTACTTTCGTTCCTCGAGTCCAATAAACTCCTCAACGACCACTAGTATGGGTTTAGACAGGGTCGCTCAACGGGTGATCTTCTTGCATATCTCACCCAACTTTGGAATAACACATTAGAAAGGTCAGGTGAAACTTTCGTAGTAACTTTAGATATTTCAAAGGCTTTTGACCAGATTTGGCATAAGCGCCAAGTTCACCTCATTCAATTTATCCGATACGCTCATCAATTGGATCTTCAACTTTCTAGACAAAAGACGTATACGTGTTGTTGTTGATGGCTTCTTTTCGAAAGAAAGTACTATAACGCTTGCGTACCCCGAGGATCAGTGATATCTCCCACACCTTTCCTGATATACATAAATGACACCATTTCCTCAACAACTAACCCAATCGATTGCTTTGCAGACCACAGTACTGTACATTGTAGTTCTCCTCAGTTTTCCCACCAATAGGTCTAGTGAGAATGTTAAAGTGAAAATAGCAGCCTGAATCAACAGTGACTTAGAACGTGTCCTGAAATGGAGAAGGAATGATCTACTCACGTACAACGCCAACAAATTCCAGTGTTGCCTTGTGTCCGCCAAGAAAGACTGAACATTTACTGCTGTAAATGTGAATGGCCTAGATCTCAAGTTTTAAACCCTGTTTCTATGTTTCCCTTTCATGAGTTAACCACCTTTTGTCATCCAACAAAAGGGCTGCTCGTAAACTGGGCTTTCTATACAGATCTAAACAGTACTTCACATTGCATTAATTATTTTTACTGTATAAGGCTCAAATTCGACCTCATCTGGAATACAGTTCCCATCTCTGGGTAAGTGCTTCCCAATAAGCCCTTGATATGGTAAACCGCATTCAAAGAAGAGCTATAAGACTTATAAATGTCCAGTCTCTAACTACAGGAAAAATTGTCTCTATGTACCACCACAATCTTAAATTTTGCTAAAATAAATAGTCTTAAACGGGATGTTAAATTAATCCTATCTGAATGTGGAAGACAGGATTGCAGCCTACTCAGTAAAACCATTCACCACTCAAATTCAATCACACTTCAAAATAAATTGATCCAACAACTTTGAAATTATTAAAGACACGGATCCTCGTAAACTTATTGAATACACCTCGTACATATGAAAATTCGAAATCATAAAACGTTAACTTGAATACTTTTTAAGCATGCCTCGTATGCATATAAATTAACTATCTGTTATAAAACTCTGAATTAAATAAACAATACCCAATTTAGAAATATAAATAATAAAAGTCGATTTAATAATTGTTATCTCAACAAAATGTACATTAAAAACATTCTGTCTGTGTTCTGTACTTGATTGACTGTAAAATAATCCAAAGTAGTTGAAACAAAATTTTGTAATCGATCTGGCTTATTACGCAATTTCATCATTAAACTCAAAATAAACAAAGATTAATTTCAATTATAAATAGATGTAACCCGTTAGGTAAATTTACACAGTTTAATGCTAACATTTTATGCCAGCTGACACAAATAAACAACAGTAATTAATAATATAATATATATATATATATATATATATATATATATATATATATATATATATATATATATATATATATATATATATATATATATGACAATTGTAAATATGTACAAAGTACGTGGTTTCAAAAGAACGCCACAACAAAAATCAATGGACTAAAAATGCCCCCAAAATTCTTATTACTAAACACGTAAAAATAGATAAACAATCAGAAATGTACTTAAAAGAAAATCGTACTTGTATCTGTCAAACAAAATCTAAAACTAATTCTTACACATTACGTTAATTAATCATTTATCCAGTGTAGTCCATATGGTCTGCTTTAAGTAATCCTTTTTAAATTGGCAAATACACTTTGCACAAAATAGAAGATAGCCGTATCCGTTAATGTATTCGGCTGTAACACTCGAGAGCGCAGTGTCTACCGTTAACTTGCGTATCTTTCATGGGCTCTTTGATTTAACGTAACATTACATTATGCTTTAATGTTTGACGCACTAAAGAATATTTACTACCACATAAATTCATTAACACTCTTATTTGCTTTGTACAATTGATTTATATTGCTAACGATTGTACACATATTACATGTACTTCCTTCAATGTCAATATTGATCACCAAAGTCGTAACTAAATTTTACAAACTTTTAATTCGATTATTTAAAGGGTTACTTTAGTCTTTCTTTATATTATTATCGTTGCATGCTCTATTACCGAACACAATCAACAAAACACTTGCTGTATTATTATCAAATCTGCTTTTAAATTTCTTGAAGGAAATCACCATAAAACTATTTATGTTATGAACGTCTATGTGATGCATCCTTTTTTGGAATTATTGCAGCGTCTTATATAAACGCTGCTACTGAATTACAACTGCACAAATAATATCCAAAACCGACCATTCTAATAGTCCCTCCAAAACAACGCACGCGACCTTTACTTAAGCTCAACTATCTGAACTGGCCTCACCCTTCAATTGGGCGCTCTTATATACCTTATGCCCGTCATATTACCAAAGCGTCACAATATATTCGCGCTACTATCAAAATTCACCTATCACAATCGTGTATTTCGTGCGTTTCCTTGCCGAATGGAACTCCGTATGAACGCAACGCAAATGAAAAATAAGAAGAACGTAATCATCTTGAATTGCTTTTAAAGTCACTAAAAACTCTCCGAAAAAATCATTCATTGCAATTACATTCACCTAGTATATTCTCCAGACCATAACTCCTTCATTCATACGTCTACCACCATTTCTTTTAGACACAGTAGCAAGGACTAGTAGTGTTCTACCAGTGAAAATTGTCACAAAATATTGTTTCTCAACTTGATTTAACGCTTTCAACACGAAAATCTCTCTACAACATTCAAATATTCGTTCATATGATGACTAATGCTTCATTAAATTCCAGTGGCGTATCATTTACATCTACTTACATTCTACGTACACAAAAAAAAAATGATTCCGTGCAATCACTTCATTTACATTCATAATACGGTTCATACGTTATCAAAATACTACTCATACATGATGCGTCAAAAAACCTTACAACCTACAGTCTCTTGAGCATAGCAGAACAGTTTCGGTTCTTTTCTTGTTCTATCGCTATTACAATGGCAAGTGCGCCTCCGAAGTACACTCCTTAATACGTTCGCAGGAACACTCGATTTGCATATTCTTTAGCACGTTAGGAAAACCTTAGCCTGTTCCGGAATACTATTAGTAAAAAAAATGCTCCTTGTCGTACCACAACAAAAAAAAAACACAGCAATACAGCGTGTTAGATATTTCAAAACATCTGTTCATTAATTGCGCGGTTCGTGGTTTTAAATAAGTAAAATAATATATAATAGACTGTAATTTATATCTAACGGCTTACCTCTTATACATATAGAACTATAGGAAGGAGGGATGAATTTTGCAGATATAAATGGTATGGAATTTAATTCTTTTTATGCGTCATTTTGTACAATCGTAACTAAACTTTAGCGTCTGCTCTCAACCCGAAACAAAACGATACTACTCAATAATGGGATTTCCAAAATTTCCTTGCATGTACAGGGTGGCCAACTAAGAATGCGAGGTACTGTATCTGGGAAACTATACATCGTAGAGGCTTGCGGAAAAAAAAGTTACTAAAATGGCCAATACAAAAACCTGGAAAATATTTTCATGTTTCTGAAATGGCCGCTAGGGGGCGTAACTGCAATCTTGAATCTAAAAAAGTGATGTTTCTGTGAATTCTGCTATATTACCCTAATAAAAAAATAACTGATCTTTAAAGTCAAGGATAATTTGAACTTTTTTTGTTTGGCACCTTTTGACGTATGTCTAAAAATAAAGTGGTGGGGGGTATTCAAACGTTTCCTTAAATAACCCCCTGTATCTTCGAAACGGCTAAGCCGATTTTAACAAATTTGGGCGCATTGAAATGAACTCTTCCTGGGTTAGAAATGTTATATTTGAACTTTTGTTAGTTGCACATGTCGTCATTAGAGGGCTTTACTCGACATTCCGACAGAAACGGTTAATTTTCGCAAAAAAATTAAATGCATTGGTATGACTGTTTTTCATGAGCAAGTAGCTAAATGATGCCTAAATAAGCTCGCGAAAACCGCATCTCGATATCTTGTTCCTAACCTAATATATCGGCCAAAGAAAACTTTATACGAAATTAAATTAAATTTTTATTTTTTTCAACTATATTTTTCTGGAATTGTTTTTATTATGTAAGTTGTGGCCCTAAAAAGGACCGATTTAAAGGAGGAAGGTTTTTAATGCCCCCGTAAATCCTCGAAATGCTGACCATCACTCTGTGCATTACTGAGGCCTGTTATGGGTAGACAAAACTGCAGCTTCAATTTCGGCTCTGGATAGGTTACTTAGAAATTACGATTTTAAGTGTTTGTACATTTATTATCGACATGCGGTTTTCGCGAGCTTGTTTAGGCATCATTTAGCTACTTGTTCATGAAAAAAAGTCATACCAATGCATTTAATTTTTTTTTGCGAAAATTAACCGTTTCTGTCGGAATGTAGAACAAAGCCCTCTAGCGACGACATGTGAAACTAACAAAACTTCAATTATTTTATCATTTGTAGCCCAAGAAAAGTTCTTTTCAACGCGTCCAAGTTTGTTAAAATCGGACTAGCCGTTCCGAAGATACGGGGGGTGATTTAAGGAAACCTCTGAATACCCCCCACGACATTATTTTTATAGATATGTCAAAAAGTGCCAAACAGAAAAAGTTCAGACTATCCTCGACTTCAAAGATCAGTTATTTTTTTATTAGGTTAATATAGCAGAATTCACAGAAACATCACTTTTTTAGATTCAAGATTGCAGTTACGCCCCCTAGCGGCCATTTCAGAAACATGAAAATACTATCCAGGTTTTTGTTTTGGCCGTTTTAGTCATAACTTTTTTTTCCGCAAGCCTCTACGATGTATAGTTTCCCAGATACAGTACCTCGCATTCTTAGTTGGCCACCCCGTACAATATTGACATTGCAAAATTAAAAGTAATATACCAGCATTTATCTGCCATCTGTAAACTTGTACTCAAATTAAAAATTATAATTGGCCATTACATCCTGGGCACCCGGAATGAATATAACAAGCAAGAACAAAAAAAATATACTTTCTAACGAAACTAATTATTATTGCCCTGGAAGTGTATAAAGTTTCACTCCTGGTCGAACATAGATATTATTTTGTTTTAATCAATGCAACTCGAACTACATTATCTTTCCCTGGATATACCCCTTCAACTATACCCATGGGCCATTGTCACTAGTGGTGTACTGCATAAAAAATGGGGTGGCGTCAGAGTGATAGTATCACCTGGGTCATCCTTAATATACATAAAGGGTGAGAGTTAAGTAAAGCCTCGATTTGAGTTAATACCGTAAGATCCTCTTCTTAGTTCAAAAATTGTTGCCTGATATATCGTGTTGAGTGAGTTCTTACTATTTTTATATTGGCCTCCCAAAGTCCACCCATATGGGGAGCAAAAGGAGGATTGAATTTCCAACTGAGTGTATTAATATTTAATTCTCTTTGGAAAGCATATTTATAGGTGTGAGAAGTTGAGTAAATCATGAATATCATTAAATCGGGTCCTTGAACGAACAAAATTGGTACCGCGATCACTATATAGGGTGGAGCATGTACCTTGTCGTGCTATAAATGGTTAGAAGTCTGAAATGAAGTCATCAGCTGATAAATCGGAAGCGAGTTCTAGGTGAACTGCATTGGTACAGAAACATATAAATAAACAGACATAGGCCCTTTGGGATGTTATACCACGTCTTCTGGAAACAGTGGTATCATAAGCACCAGTGCAATCAACACCAGTATGCAAAGTGCCTTTGATTGATTAACTCTGACAGCCGGTAAATCTGACGTTAGAAGAGAAACAGATTTAGGATATAGTTTAAAACAATGGTTATAATTCCAAATACGACGACGAATGGAGTTTCGGGATGACAGAACCCAATAATTTTGTCTCAATAGTGATTGTAGTAAAGGGACACCAGTACGAAGATATTTTTTATGATACGAATCTATAAGAAAATCAACAAAGCGATCAGGTTTTGGAAGCAGGATAGAATATCTTTCTTCATACTAATTTTAGAATTCCCAAGTCGACCTCCTACCTGTATCATTTTATCGGTCATAGATGGACGTACTTTTTTGCAAAGATGTACGTACATTTTCGTCGCCTACAGTAAGATCCCCTTCACAAACAGGGCTAAAGGGCCATTCTGGGGGATCTAATAACAACCAACTCGGACCGTGAAACCATAAAACGTGATTCATTAACCAAGAGGGAGTTTGACCTCTGTATGCGCAATTTGCTATATTATCCTTACCAGAAATAAAAAAAGGTCGAGTTTATTTCAAATTTGAGAAGTGCTGTTAGAAATGCAGATATCCCGGTTATTGGAATCAAATTTTATCCAGCACAAAATTATCATTGAATCCGAGAGTGCGTACATTTTATTAAAACGTTTAGGGAAGACTTAGGTCACATGATTCATGAATTTGGCAAGCAAAACTGTTGCGCGCAATTCCAATCTATGCAACGTTTGCTTCGGAGACACCCTTGATTGTGCCATCAGGAAAGATACCTTTATTTGGTTACCCGAGTTAATTGTTCGCACGTAGAGTACACAATTCGCCCCTCACAATTCTCCCCCGGACAATTCGCTCCCGCATTTAGAATTTTAGAAGAAGTAAAGACTAATAAGACATTCATCACTATTGGATTTACGTTTAATGTATTATAATATTTATTTTATTTATTTATTTAACAAAGAAAAGAAAAAAGACGAAGAAAAGAAAAAAAAGGGTAATATTAAACCATTACCAATTGAACCAATTTACATCCGGAGTACCTGCACCCAGCCAACATAAAACTTATGCTGCTGTGGCTGAACGCTTAAGACGAGTAGTTTTAGATTACGAAAACAGCGATTCCTTAGATTTTCTGCGAGGAATCGCACATAATCTTGAGTTTTAAATGCTTCATTAAGTAGTTTTTAATTTCTGTACAGTTTCGTAATAAATAAATGTTATTATTTTGAGTTTTGTGGTTTGTTTTCTAAAGCCTGACATCCGCAATCTTCATAAAAAACATATTAAATATGAATAGAAACGATATTTACCAAAACCACTTTTAAAATTTGAATAACTTCGAAAGTATTACGTTTAGGTATAGCGTAGCCTGATATAAATACAGGGTGATCATAAAGTACGGTTTTTAAGTTTGAAGTTAAATAAGATTGAGCCTTAAATATTTGATACCCTGTATAACATTCAAACAATTTTTTTATCATAACTTTTAGCCTATGGTGTAGTTCACACTCAAAATTTTATTAGGTTTGATCTACAGGTTACATAACTATTCAGCTTTTGCAAAATCTCTGTATTTTTCATTTAGTTTGCATTATTCTGCTTACAAAGTACGTGGACCAATTGTTCGGGCGCGAATTGTCCACAAGTCAGATTTGTTCGAGGGCGAATTGTCTGGGGGCGAATTGTGGGGGGCGAATTGTCCTAGAACCTACGCAGCTAGACCAGCGTCACAGTAACCTATTAAATCAAAAGTTCTCCTAGGCAAAGCAAACAAATGGTGCGGTATGGAAATATTGGTCTAATTCATTTTGAAATTTAAACCAACAATCTTTGATTTCTTGAGGTGCTCACTAATCCCACTGCCATTTATATTCCCACAAACTTCTAATAAGTAATTTTACATATAAGGTCACAGGAGTTAAGAAGCTTATATTCTTCTCGATAAGTGACAATATATTTATCTTGCTGCACTTTAGATGATGAAAATTTAGTCGAAACATTAATATATCACTACTGGGATTCCATTGTAACTCCAATATTTTCACATCAGATTTAGCAAATACGACCGGAGTCGGCAACCTTAGGTCATTAGGTATATGCTACAAAAGTTTCTTGGAGTTTGTGGGACATTTGATAATAAATCCTCCACATTTGAACAAATTTATTAATTCTTCAAAAATCACTAAACCATCATCTTCATTTGGAATACTGGCTACAACTTCATACACATATTTTGTATAACATAATCTACGGCATGGGGAAACTTATGACTTTCATCGAGAACTAATTATTTTACTGTATCTAAACTAAGAAACGGCTTCGGTCTTATACCAAATGTTACCGTATTTAATTGATAAATATCTATAGGCAAATTAGGCTCGAATCTCCATAATATCGGCTGTTACTGCTACAGGATTTAGTGGAAATTGTAAAAGAAGGCTTACATTTAACAATTTAGGACTGGAACACAAAACCGAATTTAAGGAACGAGAATTATCTACGGTACGCGCCATAACATCAAAACTACGCGATATAGGGTAGATGAACTTGAAGGTTTAAATAAGCGGTAATGAGGAATAAAACATGAGGGAAGGCTTAAATGTTCCCTTGGAACTAACGCCTTTCTAATAGAACTAATCTTTTCTCAGCTAAGGTATAGAAATCACCTAATTTAGAAGGACCTTTCTTTAAAGGCAGACCTACTGAGTAACGACCAGTAGAATCCCAACAATAGGTTTGTAAATATGAAATCTCACAAATTTCATCCTCTGCTGCAGTGGTGGAAAGATTATGGTCATTTGTGTGGAACTTATTAAGGTTCGATAGTAAGTAAAGGAAATTATGATCCAAATTTTCAAACCTGATGGATGGTGACGTTGATATTCGACCGATTATAATATAAGCAAAGGCACTATCAACGGCAGTGGAGGTGTTCGCAGAACCGACTATTTTACGCGCACCTATTATATCACCAAATATGGAGTCCCTAACATACCATCCACTACACCTGGTGTTTGGAAGGTGGGATCAGCTGAAGAGACATCATTTAGATAATCTAGACATGAAACATCCTCTGAGGTATCAGGTAAATTGTCAGTAATTTTATTTAACACAAAGAGTCTGGATTTATTCTAGATTGGATTACCGTTTATTGTATCATTTTTCTTTGCTACATTTTTCCATATCTCTCATAATAAAGGAGGGAAAGGCCAATGTATTTTCCAATATTTACATTTTAATATCTCCTGAATATTCTTAGTTTCGTTGGAGAGAGCAATTTATAGTCTTTTAAAGATTATTTTTTGTTGGAGCGTTTAGATTTAATTAAATAAGCTAGAAGGCGTTCTCTAAAGCGATTAGACATTTTTGTGATTTTTTGGAAAAAACCAAATGGAACGGTACTATTTATTTGAGAGACCGTTACGCAGTATAAAATTACCTCAACATTAGTGAAAACCCCGTTCTCGGTTTATACGAGAAAATGTAAAAAAATGTAATACCTCAATCGATTACGGGAAACTGGCAACGTACAACCGATTCAAAAACCTGTAAGAGTTTGTAAAAGACGCACCCAGGAATATATTGTCAACGTGCAATGCGATCCCACCTTAAGCACCACAAAAATTTCTAACGCCTTGGGAGTTCCAAAAACAATTGTCCACGAGATTTTTCGAAACCATAATATGCATCCCTACCACATTATTTTACATCAGAGATTAAATCATACTGATTATGATCATAGACACAACCGTTGTCACTGGCTCATATGATTTGGGAAAATCCAAACCTTTATTGGAGCGTTTAGTTTCAAACAAATAAACTAGGGTGCTCTCTGCACTGATTACACATTCTTGTGATTTTTTAGAAAAAAGTAAATAGAACGGTACTATTTATTTGACAGAGTGCTGAGCGGCTAACTTTGCCAAACGTCAAATGAGGCAATAAGGTGATTTAGAGAAAAATTTGTCTATTGCATAACATTATATAATTACATATCCATAAGTATAACGTAAGGTATCAGAAGGCAAATCCTACATCTCCACATTCCGGGTGTTGCAGTGAGGTGGAAAGGTATACATTACGGATGGAAACTGGTTATATATAAGGATTACAGTGCCTTTGTGGCCTTTAGAGCGCTGCGGTGAGTGATATGAGTGATAATTTGTAAATTTTCACACTCATCTATCAAACAGTTCAGTTTGCTTAATGTGGGATATTTGTAAGTCATTCAGTGTGTGGTTGTGTGCATTTTTCTGTGAGTGAGTGTGAGAGAGCGAGTACGTATACGTGTACGTTGGCGTGTGAGTGTGCGTTTCCCTGACATCAAAGTTTAAATGTCAATCTGACATAGATTTTTATTGTTTTTGTTTTTACAAAGTTACCTATTTTCATTATGAACGTATTACCAAAGATGTTTGCATAACTATATTAAAAAATGTATTACTTCATTTCTTTATAAGTTGGCAGGTTGTGTGTTATTCTTTCCGCGTCCGGTTTCCAGATTCACTCATTTTCTGCATTTTTCATCTTGCTGCAGGTTATATACTCAGTTTTAAACGTGTTTATTTTAAAAGAAAACCCCCCACGTGTACTTAAATTAAAAATTATGAGAAAATTTAATTGTGTGCTGTCTATACTAGTTGCGCCGAAATTACTGACTGTAATGTTGTATGTTAGTTAACTCAGCATTACATGAGACGGAATTTCATTTTCTATCAGTAATTAAAAGACATTTGGACATATAACAGAAGTGCAAATGGTTAAGCACAAACTGGAACGAATATTCGCTCTTAGCGGGTTACAAGTCAAACAGTCAGCCTTGCTTTTGATTACATCAGGTGTTTAACCCGTTAACAGTAAGGTTGATTGCATACTCTACAGTATTTTGTATGGGCGTAAAGGTACAACAATTGCGCAGAATTTCAAATACGATGTAATAATTAGGGTAAGCTAATTGAGAACGATCCAAGAAGTTAACGAACAAAGTTTTAGTTTTGCGCTCTCTTTTCGGTAATATTGTTACGAACAATCGAAGAAAACCACTTAATTTAAATTAGGGAATACACATAAAACTCACGTAATATTTTGAGCACGACATCCGGACTTAATATAACATTATCACGTGGATGTCCATTTATTATCCCAAAAGTGAGGCTTATAAAGACATAAAATAGATTCCGTTCTTTATTGATTATACAGGGACGAAATGTTTTTTTTTAGTGAAACCAATCATCAATGCGTTTACAATGCACAGAAGTGATATAGTGTCAATTAAGAAATTGTGGTACAGTTTGAAGTTTTCGTACCAAAGTTTTTTGCTCAAATAAATGAATATTTTCACAATTAACACCGTCATACAAGTGCGATAAAACAGAATCAACATAGTATTTTGTAATCTCTGAAATGATAAATTTAATAAAGTCTGCCAACTCTTGGCTTTATCCTTTCGCAGCGTTAACGATAATTTCACCCCAACACAATATTTTATCATTGAGATGAATTCTGTAAATGTTCGACTGTCCATACCCTTATCGTCTGTAATTCATTGACATAAACATAACATTGAACCATGTTGTTTGGTTATCAATCGTCTACACGAACGTGTTTACACCCTATAAATCGTAAGACTCTGTGATATGGATTTATGATGAGGATAGTTTTCGCAAAAGTGCGGTCAACGCCACGATGTCATAAATCTGTAGGTGCGATCGATGACTGCTACCCTTCAAAGGAAGCCAAAAGAGTCCGGCGAATGATGAGACTTTGACTGATCGTCGTTAACACTTGATTACACTTTTTGAAAAGAGACCAATTCCAAGCGTTCGCATAAACCCAAGACGAACGATAGGACGTAATCCTACCGCCAACTTACAATAGAAGAAAACGTATAGGAACTTCAAAATAGGATCAAATCGTGAATAATGTTCATCCATTTGTTTGCATCACTTATTTGCTTTTGTGCAACCGAAAAAAATGCAATTAACTTTCTTATGTGTACGTCGTGGAATATTAGTCAACACGGGCAAAACTTAATCAGTCGGGATACGAATAATTTTTACTTATTCATATTTACTCTTACAAACATTGTACTAAACACAGTAATCAATTAAACATATACACGTATGCAAATATTTATATTATATACATCCTATCTGTCTAATTTTATTTATTTTATTTAACCCTTCTCTTTATATAATACAATGTACAAAATCTTTGGTGTGACATTCACTTGAATACAAAACACCAGATTATATTTAAGCTTATATTAACTAATACTGACGTTTTATCTTCGTTTGCCAAATATACAGTGTAGTGATAAAGTAAGGAACAAAATTTATAATTGCGTTATTTAATGTTTCCAAGCAAAACGCTTGGACAGGTCAATTTTACTTTTTAATTAGCCACCTTATTACATAAAAATTTTACTTATGACGGCATATATTTTTGCACAATGACGTCATCATTGGTATTTTTCAATGACAACACTAATTTTTTTTGCTGCTTTTTATTAGACGGCCCAACTACTTAAATTATGGTGTAAAAAAAATTGGTAGCTTAGACAACTATTTTTTTTAAGAGAAAATAGCACATTTACCGTAAGAAATAAAAATGTAACTTTAATGGAAGAAAATCATAATTAAACCTCAAAAACAAACGAAATTTATCGCAAATGTTCAAATTGCTCTCCGTTAATCATTTGGAAATGATAGATGCGAGTGTAAACACTTTGTACACTCAAAAACTTCAGGAGCAGTGTACGTTTTTGCAAATTATCGTTATCACGTCTGTATCATTTTTGACGGATGAAACAAAAACTACTCGTAAATTTCAACATGATAGGGCGCCTCCTCACTTTGGAATCAACGTCCGTCAATATCATGACGCCACATTCCCTGGAAGGTGGATAGGACCTCGAGGAGCAATTGAGTGGCCACCGCGTTGCCCAGACTTGACTCCTTTAATTGTTTTCTGTGGGGTTATTTAAAATCAAAGGTTTATTTTAATAGGCCAAATAATTTAGACGAGCTACGGCAACGATTTCCGCTGAAGTAGAGCGCATTCCTCCTGAAGTCCTTGAGCGAAGCGTACAAAGTGTTTACACTCGTATCGGTCAGTGCCAAATGGTTAAGGGGGCGCAATTTAAACATTTGCAATAAATTTCGTTTGTTTTTGAGGTTTAATTATTTATTTCTTACGGTAAATGTGTTATTTTCCCAAAAAAAATAGTTATGTTAGGTACCAATTTTTTTACACCATAATTTAAGTAGTTGGACCATCTAATAACAAGTATCAAAAATAATAGAGGTTGTCGTTGAAAAAAACCAATGATGACGGCATTGTACAAAAATACATGACGTCATAAGTAAAATTTTTATGTCATAAGGTGGCTAATTAAAAAGTAAAATTGACATGTCCGATCGTTTTGTTTAGAAACATCAAAAAACGCAATTTCAAAGTTTGTTCCTTGCTTTATCACCACACTACTACTTACATAAGATGCATAAATTAATTTTTAACGCCTATTTCGTTTCATATTTACAACTTTATAAGAGAAACTTAGCTATAATTGAATAATCTTTAAAATAAAAGAGTTTATAGTGCTTATTACCAGCTGGTAGCTCTTACGCAAAAGACAAAAGTCATTTTAGACACTTTTTTGATGTTTAAGGCTACGAAAAATTTTATTTAGGAAGGTCGTTTAGTAATTAGTAACCGTTAATAAAGGCCTCTACGTTTTTCGCAATAAAGTTATCAGTTTTCGAAATATTAGCAAAATGTATTTCAATGCCATCTATAAAATACATTAATTAGTAATTATATTTAAATCAAAATTATATGGAAACGAAGCATTTCAAAAGTAACATTATATACAGTTTCATTAAAACAGGTTATCTATTTCTTAATACATCGTGGGTGCGGCTACACATACGTACACGCCCACACTCACACAGACGCACGCACGCACGCACCCACACACCCACCCACCCACCCACCCACCCACACACACCACACCACACGCACACGCACACGCACACGCACACGCACACGCACACGCACACGCACATCCACACGCACACGCACACCCAGGACGCACCACCCACACCTCACACACCAAACACACACACACACGCACACGCACACCATCACGCACATCACACACGCACACCACTGCACACCACACACCACACACACACACACACACACGCACACACACACCACACGCACACGCACACGCACACGCACACGCACACACGCACAACACGCACACGCACACACACACACCCACACAGACACACGCACATTACACGCACAGCACAGACACACACAACAGGCCACAAAAACCGACACGACAACACGCACGACACACAGACACACAGACACAGACACACAGACACACGACACACAGACACACAACACAGACAACAGCACAGCACGACACACAGACACACAGACACAGACACACGCACAACACACGACACACAGACACACAGACCAGACAACAGACCAACACAAGAACCAGACAAGCAAACGCAGACAGACGCAGACGACAGACGAGACGCAGACGCAGACGACACAGACGCAGACAACGCAGACACAGACAGCAGAGCAGACGCAGACGCAGACGCGACGCAGACGCAGACGCAGCAGACACGCAGACGCCAGGACGCAGCACGCAGACGCAGACGCAGACGCGACGCAGACGCAGACGCAGACGCAGACGCAGACGCAGACGCAGACGCAGACGCAGACGCAGACGCAGACGCAGACGCAGACGCAGACGCGCAGACGCAGACGCAGACGCGACGCAGACGCAGACGCAGACGCAGACGCGACGCAGACGCAGGACGCAGACGCAGACGCAGACGCAGACGCAGACGCGGACGCAGACGCAGACGCAGACCGCAGAACACAGACGCAGAGCGACGCAGACACACAGCACAGACACAGCAGACACAGACACACAGACAGCAGACACGCAGAACAGCAGACACAGACCAGACCACAGACAACAGACACGACGCAGACAGACGACAACGACACAGACACAGCACACAGACACACAGCACACAGACACAGAACCAAGACACAGACACAGACACAGACGCAGACACGACAACGCAGCACAGAGCAGACCAGACGCAGACCAGACACCAGAACACAGACCAGACACACAGACCACAGACAGACACGACACAGACACACGACACGACACAGACACAGACTATCACAGACAAGACATGGTCTAAATGCAGTTTTCAAAATGAAGAGATAAATCAGATACACAACTATACACGATTTCTTCACGGCACGATACTTTACACACGTACTTCACGAACACAGACACAGTACAACAGTGCATTCTGACACATCGAACAAGTAAAGGCTTATCGGTACACTACTACATGTTTTCACAGTAATTAACAGAGGTATTCATCAGATCAACAACTCCTACTTACGATTTTCTGCTTTACCGAAAATTCACATAGGTCTTAAATTCCTTGACTTCCAACGAAATAAAGTAAGACTTGCAGTCGCAGCTCTGCCGCAAAGTTTTATCAAATTGATTGCAACTTTGCATATTACTATAATACTGCACACGTTTTGTTCGGTTTGGTTTTATTAAACTTTACACCAAAAGTCCTTTCGATTTTACGTTGTAGTCGATATAATTTAGTGTCATAATGCCGTACAATCTCTAAATACCTATAAATGTCTTTCTCACTTTATGACTACATAAATGGTTTAAGTAATTTCTTAGATAAAATCTGTAATTAATTTTTGGTGGATCTAAAAATTAATGGATTTACGTCAACGTTTTGTAGCGACTCACGTAATAAAGAATTAGTTCACTGTAGTTTAAGTGACATTTGCATGATTCTAAATTGTCAGTATTGTTCGTTTGTTTCTATTACTGTGTAAAACATTCAATATAGTTTTATATTCAACTTTAGAATGATATAATTAATATTCATTCATCAATCTCTTAAGATACATAAATAAATGTTTCTCGACGTAGATTTGGACTACGAAAACTGCGCTTTGCTAGAACGTAACATGCGCTAGCGAGTAAATCATGTAAATTTTACCTTTGAGTGAACTTTAAATTCTAAATATAATGGATTATAATCAGACTTTGACTAAGTAATGGTAAGTTCGCCTCGCAAAGTTTTATCAAGTAGATTCACACTTCCAGCATGACTTATAAATTATTAGTAAATATGTTTTTGTTTCTATTAAATTTGAAAAATGTCATTTTATATTTAGTTTCAAGTTCAGAAATCATAAATTTAGGAAAATGTATATTAAATTCGTCTAAATACCTATAAAAGTCGTTCTCAGTAAGGATTATGACCTACAAAATGCAGCTTTATGAGTAGTACATTTTCTTACAGTAAAATCTGTAAATTTTAATTTAAGTTGTAGAATGGAATTTCTAGAAAAGTTAATGGATTATAATCAACATTTTGATGAGCACTAATATAAGAATTAAGTTCAGCAACTTGAGTAATTATAGGATAGAATTCGATGCATTTAAATACAATCAGTATGGCATTTTCTTTCATATTGGTTGAAACAAAATGTTAAACCTAATTTATTAATTTCAGAAATCAAGCATTTTTACGAAATGATATGAAAATTAAATTCCTAAGTGTACTGTGAAGACAAAATCTCAAATGTTTAATACGTGAACCATTTAGCAGTAAAGAAAAACCGACCATAAAAAACAGTTTACTGAGTTGGATTTTACTCTTTACAAAAGTACCTTACGCTTAATAAAATCTATGGAGTATTGCTAAAATGCAAGAAAACGTTTCTAGATACATTACAGATTAAAATATGTTACCATTACACCCTTTTAGCTAAGAACACTCCTACTAGCCTGTATAAATTCATAACAAGGTATAATGCTGAATTCTGGAATGCAAAATAATACCATCTTAATATTATATGGAATTTGCCCTAATGATGCACTTAAACTTGCACAAATGTTAAACGCTTGAAATTTAATTAATTAATAAATATAATCAGGTTTTTTCCTGTAAAATTTTGAAAATGTAACCCTTTTTCAGGACAAATTATCTATTACACGTTTTTGAAATAATCGTTAACTTTTTGGTCATAAATATATTTAACTCACCAATTGTTGATTTAATAGCTCTTTCATGCCGAATTTATGGTAGTTTTGTTTTACCTATATTTACTTACTTTCTTTAATAATAGCGCAAACCGTTATACACAATATACAGGTTACCCAGGTTTCTGCATTATTTTTTAACCTTATCGGTCATATTTAAAATTCAATAGGCGTAGAACTGTAAATTAACCGCTATTAAATAAGTTAATCACTAATGTTACTGAAAAATTTAAACGATATCAAACCATGAAAAAAAATCGGCCAATTCTTTTACTACATGATCGGGATAATATCAAACTTCAATTAATAATGAATAATGTCACGTAACCGTAATGTTATGATTTTCGCACAAAAACACCTATAGGAAAATTATCTTAAGTGGTGACCAAACCTGAAAACTATCAAATGGCTTCGGCCGTTAATTAATACCTTCAACAGCATCAATTTTACGCTACAAATTTTTGTCAACAAAGTCTAATTGCATCCTGAAGGAAATCTTATTCCGTAATTGTCTAAATTCCAACACATTCCTCATACATTAAAGACTAATTTCACGCAAAATTGGAATTTGATGCTATTGATTAAATGCTTTGAAAATGTAAAAGCATCCAAGTAATGCCAAGTTGCCATATTTCTCGTTAGAGACACGATCAAACCGCACTAGACATCGCGTATGCTTATATAATAAACCAGTGGTCGACTAAACACGCCGCAGGTTCGTGGGTCCGCGGTAAGACATACAGTAGCCGAAAGCATGCTTCAATGAATTTTGGAAATGTAAGAGCTTCATAGTGAAAATATATAATTCCTTCGAATATTTGCTACATGCGCTCAGTGTCACTAAAATAAATACCAATTTAATTGTTACTAGACGTGATAAAATTATACTTAATGCTACCCTTAATATATTAACATCTAGTAGCTAGTAAGACACTATTACTGCATACATTATCTTTCAACTGAATAACATAAGATTACTAACATATACGTGGATTTGAGTGTAGCTTCGTGTTTTAATTGTGTAAATAATCTTTAGACCCTTAATTTTGCATTCAGATTTCGTGATAAAATACGTATGTGGGTATTAACCTCAACAAAGTTGTCATAGAAGTTCAGTGGCGTTATACACCATAATTGCATTAATAAACAAACTATTGAAATCAGAAATAAAGATAAACAAACAGCCTCTCTGTTTCCTTAATCCATTCTCATCCTATCTCTTCTCTCGCGCTCGCTTCTTCATATCGGATTGAAAGTAAACAATTTTGAAGAAAGATGGCCTTGGTTTCTAAGGTAAAAAATACCTAACGTAAAATGCTGTCCCGTTAGGATCTCCTGAAGCCAGGTGCGAAGCGGCCTCAGCCGTCGAAAGCACTCCATTAGTGCAACATCCGCGGTATCAGATCTAATAATGCTGCTCACCAATATCTTGAACAATTACATTCTCACATTTTGTTTTTATCTAAAAAAACAAGCCCCCTCTAAAAACCCTTATTCACCTGACTTACAATTTCCGCAACACAATCCTCACTCTAACTTTAGATAGAAAGGAGTGTGCATACCTCAAGCGCATTGCAAGAGGATTTCTTTTTTGGGGAATAAAAAAATTGTCGGGATTTGGTTTAAAAAATTTACTCTAAATTTGTGAAATTCCACTGTTACATCTATAGATCTCCCACAGTTTCCATCTTGCACTATTTTAATTCTGAGAGATTTCAACGTTTATAACTCTAATTGGCTTCGATTTTCATCTACTGCTAATCTTGCTGATCATAGTGCAGAAACATTTTCTATTCCATGTCATCTCACACAAATGATTTCCGAATCCATAGAAATCCCTGATAATACGAACCATACTCTACATCTTCTAGACCCCTTTTTATATCAAACCTACTTGTTTATAGAACATCAGGCCTTTCCAGACTAGGTCTATCTGACCATTCTTTAATAGAAATAACTGCGACTGTCCCAAATTCCTCTGTTGTTCCCACTGATTGAACTTTGTGGTGTTTTAAGTCAGCTAATTGGAATGACACGAGATTTATTTGCAACTTTCCCATGGCATGGCATGGTGAATATTGTTTTAAGCCTTTGCACTCTTTCAGTATCTAAAGTCATCCTCATGGCAAAAAACAAAATTCGAAAACAAAAACCTGGTTCAATAGGGCTTGCACTGATGCAATATCTTTGAAAAATAAATCTTATACCAAACAGAAACGGTCGAGTCATCCAAAATAGGCTGACAATAGAAATATCTGCAAAGTGTTACCGCTAAAGCAAAAGGTTGGCTGAGCAGCGAAAATACAATAAACTGACTAATCTTTTTTGGGTAGTCGTAAATTTTGCCTGCAAAGCAATAAAAACGTTGGTACATCTTCATTTCCCTCCGAACTGACGCCAGTCGTATCTTGCTATCACTTTCATTTTGTTAAAGTCAGGGAAAACGTCATCAATCAGCAACTACTTTTTGTCTTGAATCAAACAAACTCCTTAGTGACCACCAATATAGCTTTAGGTAGTCGTTCAACAGGTGGTCTTTCATATGCAACCTAGGTTTGGAATAATATATTAGAACAATCCAGTGAAACAAGTAGTCGCTTTAGATACTTCAAAAGCATTTGACCAAGTTTGGCATAAGAGTTTACTTGCCAAATTCACCTCGTTTGGGTGAAATGATATGCTCATCAACCGGGTGTATAGTTTCCTTGATAAAAGACGTGTTGTAGTTGATGGCTTTTTTCAAAAGAAATTAGCATTAACGCGGGCATGCCACAGGGATCAGCAATAAGTCTAAACACTCTTTCTCCTCTACATAAATGATTCTATTTCTTCGACGGCTAACCCCATCCATTGCTTTGATGAACACTCTTCATTTTAGTTCTTCCCAATCTACTCACAATAGTAGATTAAAGCTAAAATCGCCATTTCAACAAAAGCATTTAACGTATCATTGAAAGGGGAAGTAGTAAACTAGGTAAATTTAGTGCTAACAAAACCCAGAACTGCCTTTTGTCCGTCAAAAAAGATTGATCATTTCGGGTTGTACGTATGAATGGATCAATTCTTAAATTCTCAGACCTTATTACAATATTGGGGATGGCTTTATCTTCAAATCTATATAATAATCTTATAAATGACTTTCTATGATAACCTCACCAACTTTAAATACGTGGTTCGCTCATTCACATCACCAATAGGCAGCATAAATCTGAAATGATCTGAATGATCTTAGTTTCTGTTTCCTCCTTATGATATATAAAATTTAAGGTCGTTCACAGGCATCACTTTGCAATTCAATCCCACTGTACCGTGTTTTGAGCGCTTTAGCGTGTTAGGCTAAACTTAACCTGTTCAGGAGCACAATTATTAAAATAAAGCAAAATTTCGACATGTTTGGACCTATAAGAAATTCTTGGGCAAGAATTAGGTATCTTAGATCTACAGCAGTAAGTTTCGTATCACATATCTAGTTCTCTTCCGAATTACAACCGATGAAGATTTTTTCCAAGTAAGTTGCAGGTAATCGCTCAGTACATGAAACAAGGCCACGGTCCCCAAAATGTCAACACTCATCTGAAGCTGAGAAATAGTCTTATCTGAGTTTTCCCCTTTTTAATAAATTATTTCCAAACAACGTGGCACTGTTCTGTTGATGTGCTCTTGAAAGGCAAACTTCTATATCACGAACTCAGCAGAAATTCATATTGTAATGTCGAAAATTTTTTTTAACTAAGCATCTTATTCTAAAAAATTTATTCTATTTATTGGAAAGGATCATGTGAACCAGAGATGGGCAACATAAGGAAGACCAGATACGTATGTACATCACATCAGTATAGATTATTTATAAAGAAGATTGAAACTCCTTGACATCTGCTGAAATCGCCTGGTTGACTAAAATATCGATTTGCCACTTAATCTATAAGTGGATCTTACTGTTATAAACGGAGAGCTGGCTACAGGGGGTGTAACATACGAGGGGTCGTTTTTATATTCCCGGACTAGGCAATTCACAATGTTAATGTAATTTTTCATTTGATTGATTTTAAATCACATATGCCATAGTAACGTGTTTGACAATTTTCAAAATAATTGCAGCATTATTAGTTCTAATATCTGTTAGTTTGTGTTGTAACGTCTCAAAATGGACCAACTTGAATATCGAGCTGTTAAAAGTTTCTTACAAAACAAGGAATATCTCCAAAAGTTATTCGTGAAGAAATGTTGATTGTATACGGGGATGATTGCCCTTCTAAGTGAACTATTAGTGAATGGTCAAAATTGTTTAAACATGGCCGAGAATCATTAGATGATCATCCCCGTCCAGGTCGGACTGTTGACATGATTACTTCGGATGTTATTGAAAAAACCAAGTGTTTGGTATTGGGAGATGCAAGATTAAAGAAGCAACAATTAGCGTCCTTATTAGGAGTTTCAGAAACGGCAGTTTTCATAATTTTACACGATTACCTTGGCATGGCAAAGGTCAGTGCGAGATGGGTTTCACGAATGCTTACGCCTTTTCAAATGCTTACTAGAATGGAGAAGGATGAAGAATTTTTGGCGCTTTGTGAGAACGAACCAGATTTAATTATCAATCGACTTATCACCGGAGATGAAACTTGGGTCCATCATTTTGATCCTGAATCGAAACAAGTGTCGATGCAGTGGCATATTAGAGGTTCCTGTCCTCCCAAAAGTTTAAAGTCACCCTTCTGCAGGAAAAATAATGGCAACTGTTTTTGGGATTACCAAGGAATTTTAATGATTGATTATCTGAAGAAGGGTGGTACAATCACCTAAGAGTATTATGCAAGCTTAATGAATCGCCGCAGAGATGTTATTAAAGTGAAAAGACGCGGAAATCTAACGCGAAGTGTCCTGCTGCTTCATGATAATGCACCAGCCCACAAGTCAAGACTCTCAAAAGCTGCTAAATGTGGCTTTGTAGAAATTGACCATCCACCTCATAGTCCAGATTTAGCCCCCAGTGACTATTTTCTGTTTCCAAAAAGAACGCAAAGGGAAAGAAACTTTAGGGACGATGATCAACTTATAGCGGCCGTTGGAAGCCATTTTGCGAGTAAACCAAAAGAAGATTTTTATAATGGGCTAAAGATGTTATTGAAACGATGTAATACTTGTATTGAAAAGCAAGGGGTCTATATTAAAAAATAAATTTCTGTTGTTCTAATCTACCCTTATCATGCCTAGTCCGAGAATATAAGGACGACACCTCGTACATATGTCCATGAACTATGTTACCTGGAGATGGTTCGATTACTGCCGGCAACACGAAATCCCGACCGTCAGAAGGCGCGCGGGAAGCTTCTACTTTGACTTCTGACGCTTTGTAGCTAGCTTATTCTATACTTAAACTATAAATGCAAATTGTCAGAAGTTCCTCTTAATATGTAAGTTTTCAGTCATATTTTGCAACTTTGGTATCTTAACACAACCCTTTAGCGTCCACTTACTCTTCTGATAATTTTTTTCCCTGCTTTTACTCATGGTTCTCAATACGTATGCAAATTTTCAGCCGTGCCAATCGACAGTTTTGTTTCTGGGAAGATCTACACATTCAATCGACCGCCCACGCTCTCAGCTTCCAGCGTGCCTTCATGCACATATGTACGTTGCACCCCATGTAGCCAGCTCTTAGACTATTAATCATCTTTTCCAAATGATGCATAATAGCATTAAAGACTAGACTGCCATTATTAAATATCCAGATACCCTTTAGCACGAAAAGACATCGTGCACATCTTTAATACAAAATCGTGAATTAATTCGTCAACACAAACAAGTCATTCTTATAACGTCATTCTGAGAACACCCAAATAGGAATATTCACTCAGTACGTATTTAATTGACAATGGAGATATTATTGCGTCCTACATTTTGGAAACATGGCACGGAAGCAACAAGGTATGGTGTGAGCAATATACGGAGTTGACAGAAATTCTTGGGCAAGAATTAGGTATCTTAGATCTACAGCAGTAAGTTTCGTTTCACATATCTAATTGTCTTCCGAATTACAACCGATGAAGTAAGTTGCAGGTAATCGCTCAGTACATGAAACAAGACCACGGTCCCCAAAATGTCAACGCTCATCTGAAGCTGAGAAATAGTCTTATCTGAGTTTTCCCTTTAATAAATTATTTCCAAAAAACGTGGCACTGTTCTGTTGATGTGCTCTTGAAAGGCAAACTTCTATATCACGAACTCGGCAGAAATTCATATTGTAATGTCGAAAATTTTTTAACTAAGCATCTTATTCTAAAAATTTATTCTATTTATTGGAAAGGATCATGTGAACCAGAGATGGGTAACATAAGGAAGACCAGATACGTATGTACATCACATCAGTATAGATTATTTATAAAGAAGATTGAAACTCCTTGACGTCTGCTGAAATCGCCTGGTTGACTAAAATATCGATTTTCCACTTAATCTATAAGTGGATCTTACTGTTATAAACGGAGAGCTGGCTACAGGGGGTGTAACATACGAGGGGTCGTTTTTATATTCCCGGACTAGGCAATTCACAATGTTAATGTAATTTTTCATTTGATTGATTTTAAATCACATATGCCATAGTAACGTGTTTGACAATTTTCAAAATAATTGCAGCATTATTAGTTCTAATATCTGTTAGTTTGTGTTGTAACGTCTCAAAATGGACCAACTTGAATATCGAGCTGTTAAAAAGTTTCTTACAAAACAAGGAATATCTCCAAAAGTTATTCGTGAAGAAATGTTGATTGTATACGGGGATGATTGCCCTTCTAAGTGAACTATTAGTGAATGGTCAAAATTGTTTAAACATGGCCGAGAATCATTAGATGATCATCCCCGTCCAGGTCGGACTGTTGACATGATTACTTCGGATGTTATTGAAAAAACCAAGTGTTTGGTATTGGGAGATGCAAGATTAAAGAAGCAACAATTAGCGTCCTTATTAGGAGTTTCAGAAACGGCAGTTTTCATAATTTTACACGATTACCTTGGCATGGCAAAGGTCAGTGCGAGATGGGTTTCACGAATGCTTACGCCTTTTCAAATGCTTACTCGAATGGAGAAGAGTGAAGAATTTTTGGAGCTTTGTGGAACGAACCAGATTTAATTATCAATCGACTTATCACCGGAGATGAAACTTGGGTCCATAATTTTGATCCTGAATCGAAACAAGAGTCGATGCAGTGGCATATTAGAGGTTCCAGTCCTCCCAAAACGTTTAAAGTCACCCTTCTGCAGGAAAAATAATGACAACTGTTTTTTGGAATTCCAAAGAATTTTAAAAAATGTTTATCTGAAGAAGGGTGGTACAATCACAGAAGAGTATTATGCAAGCTTAATGAATCGCCTCAGAGATGTTATTAAAGTGAAAAGACCTGCTGCTTCATGATAATGCACCAGCCCATAAGTCAAGACTTTCAAAAGCTGCTAAATGTGGCTTTGTAGAAATTGACCATCCACCTCATAGTCCAGATTTATCCCCCAGTGACTATTTTCTGTTTCCAGAAAGAACGCAAAGGGAAGAAATTTTAGGGACGATGATCAACTTATAGCGGCCGTTGGAAGCCATTTTACGAGTAAACCAAAAGAAGATTTTTATAATGGGTTAAAGATGTTATTGAAACGATGTAATACTTGTATTGAAAAGCAAGGGGTCTATATTGAAAAATAAATTTCTGTTGTTCTAATCTACTCTTATCATGCCTAGTCCGAGAATATAACGACGACCCTCGTACATATGTCCATGAACTATGTTACCTGGAGATGGTTCGATTACTGCCGGCAACACGAAATCCCGACCGTCAGAAGGCGCGCGGGAAGCTTCTACTTTGACTTCTGACGCTTTATAGCTAGCTTATTCTATACTTAAACTATAAATGCAAATTGTCAGAAGTTCCTCTTAATATGTAAGTTTTCAGTCATATTTTGCAACTTTGGTATCTTAACACAACCCTTTAGCGTCCACTTACTCTTCTGATAATTTTTTCCCTGCTTTTACTCATGGTTCCTCAATACGTATGCAAATTTCAGCCGTGCCAATCGACAGTTTTGTTTCTGGGAAGATCTACACATTCAATCGACCGCCCACGCTCTCAGCTTCCAGCGTGCCTTCATGCACATATGTACGTTGCACCCATGTAGCCAGCTCTTAGACTATTAATCATCTTTTCCAAATGATGCATAATAGTATTAAGACTAGACTGCCATTATTAAATATCCAGATACCCTTTAGCACGAAAAGACATCGTGCACATTTTAATACAAAATCGTGAATTAATTCGTCAACACAAACAAGTCATTCTTATAACGTCATTCTGAGAACACCAAATAGGAATATTCACTCAGTATTTAATTGACAATGGAGATATTATTGCGTCCTACATTTTGGAAACATGGCACGGAAGCAACAAGGTATGCAGTCGTGCTTTTCAAAAGAAATTAGCATTAACGCGGGCATGCCACAGGGATCAGCAATAAGTCTAAACACTCTTTCTCCTCTACATAAATGATTCTATTTCTTCGACGGCTAACCCCATCCATTGCTTTGATGAACACTCTTCATTTTAGTTCTTCCCAATCTACTCACAATAGTAGATTAAAGCTAAAATCGCCATTTCAACAAAAGCATTTAACGTATCATTGAAAGGGGAAGTAGTAAACTAGGTAAATTTAGTGCTAACAAAACCCAGAACTGCCTTTTGTCCGTCAAAAAAGATTGATCATTTCGGGTTGTACGTATGAATGGATCAATTCTTAAATTCTCAGACCTTATTACAATATTGGGGATGGCTTTATCTTCAAATCTATATAATAATCTTATAAATGACTTTCTATGATACCACCTCGGACCAACTTTGCGGGAAATACGTGGTTCGCTCATTCACATCACCAATAGGCAGCATAAATCTGAAATGATCTGGAATGATCTTTTTAGTTTCTGTTTTCCTCTCACTTATGATATATAAAAATTTAAGGTCGTTCACAGGCATCACTTTGCAATTCGAAATCCCACTGTACCGGGTGTTTTTGAGCGCTTTAGCGTGTTAGGCTAAACTTAACCTGTTCAGGAGCACAATTATTAAAATAAAGCAAAATTTCGACATGTTTGGACCTATAAGAAATTCTTGGGCAAGAATTAGGTATCTTAGATCTACAGCAGTAAGTTTCGTATCACATATCTAGTTCTCTTCCCGAATTACAACCGATGAAGTATTTTTTTCCAAGTAAGTTGCAGGTAATCGCTCAGTACATGAAACAAGACCACGGTCCCCAAAATGTCAACACTCATCTGAAGCTGAGAAATAGTCTTATCTGAGTTTTCCCCTTTTTAATAAATTATTTCCAAACAACGTGGCACTGTTCTGTTGATGTGCTCTTGAAAGGCAAACTTCTATATCACGAACTCAGCAGAAATTCATATTGTAATGTCGAAAATTTTTTTTAACTAAGCATCTTATTCTAAAAAATTTATTCTATTTATTGGAAAGGATCATGTGAACCAGAGATGGGCAACATAAGGAAGACCAGATACGTATGTACATCACATCAGTATAGATTATTTATAAAGAAGATTGAAACTCCTTGACATCTGCTGAAATCGCCTGGTTGACTAAAATATCGATTTGCCACTTAATCTATAAGTGGATCTTACTGTTATAAACGGAGAGCTGGCTACAGGGGGTGTAACATACGAGGGTCGTTTTATATTCCCGGACTAGGCAATTCACAATGTTAATGTAATTTTTCATTTGATTGATTTTAAATCACATATGCCATAGTAACGTGTTTGACAATTTTCAAAATAATTGCAGCATTATTAGTTCTAATATCTGTTAGTTTGTGTTGTAACGTCTCAAAATGGACCAACTTGAATATCGAGCTGTTAAAAGTTTCTTACAAAACAAGGAATATCTCCAAAAGTTATTCGTGAAGAAATGTTGATTGTATACGGGGATGATTGCCCTTCTAAGTGAACTATTAGTGAATGGTCAAAATTGTTTAAACATGGCCGAGAATCATTAGATGATCATCCCCGTCCAGGTCGGACTGTTGACATGATTACTTCGGATGTTATTGAAAAAACCAAGTGTTTGGTATTGGGAGATGCAAGATTAAAGAAGCAACAATTAGCGTCCTTATTAGGAGTTTCAGAAACGGCAGTTTTCATAATTTTACACGATTACCTTGGCATGGCAAAGGTCAGTGCGAGATGGGTTTCACGAATGCTTACGCCTTTTCAAATGCTTACTCGAATGGAGAAGAGTGAAGAATTTTTGGAGCTTTGTGGGAACGAACCAGATTTAATTATCAATCGACTTATCACCGGAGATGAAACTTGGGTCCATCATTTTGATCCTGAATCGAAACAAGTGTCGATGGAGTGGCATATTAGAGGTTCCTGTCCTCCCAAAAAGTTTAAAGTCACCCCTTCTGCAGGAAAAATAATGGCAACTGTTTTTGGGATTACCGAGGAATTTTAATGATTGATTATCTGAAGAAGGGTGGTACAATCACCTAAGAGTATTATGCAAGCTTAATGAATCGCCGCAGAGATGTTATTAAAGTGAAAAGACGCGGAAATCTAACGCGAAGTGTCCTGCTGCTTCATGATAATGCACCAGCCCACAAGTCAAGACTCTCAAAAGCTGCTAAATGTGGCTTTGTAGAAATTGACCATCCACCTCATAGTCCAGATTTAGCCCCCAGTGACTATTTTCTGTTTCCAAAAAGAACGCAAAGGGAAAGAAACTTTAGGGACGATGATCAACTTATAGCGGCCGTTGGAAGCCATTTTGCGAGTAAACCAAAAGAAGATTTTTATAATGGGCTAAAGATGTTATTGAAACGATGTAATACTTGTATTGAAAAGCAAGGGGTCTATATTAAAAAATAAATTTCTGTTGTTCTAATCTACCCTTATCATGCCTAGTCCGAGAATATAAGGACGACACCTCGTACATATGTCCATGAACTATGTTACCTGGAGATGGTTCGATTACTGCCGGCAACACGAAATCCCGACCGTCAGAAGGCGCGCGGGAAGCTTCTACTTTGACTTCTGACGCTTTGTAGCTAGCTTATTCTATACTTAAACTATAAATGCAAATTGTCAGAAGTTCCTCTTAATATGTAAGTTTTCAGTCATATTTTGCAACTTTGGTATCTTAACACAACCCTTTAGCGTCCACTTACTCTTCTGATAATTTTTTTCCCTGCTTTTACTCATGGTTCTCAATACGTATGCAAATTTTCAGCCGTGCCAATCGACAGTTTTGTTTCTGGGAAGATCTACACATTCAATCGACCGCCCACGCTCTCAGCTTCCAGCGTGCCTTCATGCACATATGTACGTTGCACCCCATGTAGCCAGCTCTTAGACTATTAATCATCTTTTCCAAATGATGCATAATAGCATTAAAGACTAGACTGCCATTATTAAATATCCAGATACCCTTTAGCACGAAAAGACATCGTGCACATCTTTAATACAAAATCGTGAATTAATTCGTCAACACAAACAAGTCATTCTTATAACGTCATTCTGAGAACACCCAAATAGGAATATTCACTCAGTACGTATTTAATTGACAATGGAGATATTATTGCGTCCTACATTTTGGAAACATGGCACGGAAGCAACAAGGTATGGTGTGAGCAATATACGGAGTTGACAGAATCGTTTTTTGTACCGAATCAACAGTTGTTCAAAATAAATGAAAACCCTTATATCTTAAAAATAGGAATATTCCAACTTTCAGTCGAATTCTGATTAGAAAATACATTTTTTAAACAGTATTTGTCACAAGATCAAAGAAGATTCTTATCGTTCTGGTCTCTCATATATCTTTAATCATAAATGTGTACCAAAGAGCGTTATTATTGGGTCTTCCAGGGGGATAATGATTTTCTTTGATATTGCGACGAATACGGTTTAAAAAATGCATTTCCTCATTGAAACTTAGGGATCCTATTTTCAAGATATGCGGATTTTCATTTATTTTTAAAAAATACTGGGTCCGTGCAAAAAACGATACTGTCAACTCCATATATTGTTTACACTATATCTTGTTGCTTGTATTCTATGTTGCCAGATTATAAGACGCTATAATGTCTACCTATATTGTTTATTAAATGCAAAGTAAATATTATTTCGGTGTTCTGTGTATGAAGTTATGAGTGAATTTTTAGCAATGACCAATTAATTATTACATTTTTATATTACATATTTGCTCTATTTCTTTTCGCGGATATCTGGATAAGTATCATTGGCAGCTTAGTCTTTAACGCTATTCAGCATCATTTGGAAAGAGAAGAAAATCAACAGAAAGATCCGCTTATCGATTAAGTTGCAAATCAGTGTTTTAGCCAATTAGGTGTTTTCAAAGTATGTGATATCATTTCAATGGACGTTCAAAAGGAACTTCAATCTTCTTTATAAATCTATATTGATTTACTTAATATGACTACACTTTTTCGTATAAAATTAATCGTTATGCAGATAATGAAGAAATTTGAACTAACACTTGAATTCTAACTTAAGAATTTTTTGCTAAATTACGCGTCATATCAAATGATTGCGTGGAACATAATTAATGGATGTCTAAGGTATGTATCCACGTATTTTCACATCTATGAATTATGCAGCTGTTTTAGAAACATTTGATAAAAACCAAAAACTACCCCTAATAAACCCCCCTTCTCCAACGCTGGATTTCTCCCAAAATCCAATCAGACCTAAGCCAAACGAAAACAAGCCTGAATACAAAATTTTAAATACGTAGGTATTTAAGTTCTGCGTGTTCGTGTGCGTGTGCGTGTGCGTGTGCGTGTGCGTGTGCATGTGTGTACGTGTGCATGTGCGTCTGCATGCGCGTGTGCGTGTGCGCGTGCGGATGTGGGTGCGGTGCGTGCGGGTGCGCGTGCGCGTGGCAGTGTGAGTGTGAGTGTGAGTGTGAGTGTAAGTGTGAGTGTGAGTGTGAGGTGTGAGTGTGAGTGTGAGTGTGAGTGTGAGTGTGAGTGTGAGTGCGAGTGCGAGTGCGAGTGCAGTGCAGTGCAGTGAGTGCAGTGAGTGAGTGAGTGCGAGTGCGAGTGCGAGTGAGTGCAGTGCGAGTGCAGTGAGTGTGAGTGCAGTGCGAGTGGAGTGAGTGTGAGTGTGACTGTGGTGGGTGGCGCGTGCGAGCGTGCGTGCGTGCTGTGTGCTGTGTGCGTGCGTGCGTGCGTGCGTGTGTGCTGTGTGCGTTTGTGCGTGTGTGCTGTGTGCGTGTGCGTGCGTGCGTGTGTGCGTGTGTGCTGTGTGCTGTGTGCGTGTGTGCGTGTTTGCGTGTGTGCGTTTGTGCTTGTGTGCGTGTGCGTGTTTCTGGGTGTGCGTGTGTGCTTCTTGTGTGTGTGGTGTGTGTGTGCGTGTGTGCGTGTGTGCGTGTGTGAGTGGGTGCGTGAGTGCGTATCTGCGTGTGCGGTGTGTCGTGTGTCGCGTGTGCGTGTGCGTGTGTGCGTCGTGTGTGCGTGTGTGCGTGCGTACGTGTGTGCGTGTGCGCGTGTGTGCGTGTGTGCGTGTGTTCGTGTGTGCGTGTGTGCCTGTGTGCGTTTGTGCGTGTGTGCAGTGTGCGAGTGTGCGTGTGTGCGTGCGTACGTGTGTGTGCGTGTGTGCGTGTGTGCGTGTGTGCGTGTGTGCGTGTGTGCGTGTGTGCGTGGGTGCGTGTGTGCGTGTGTGCGTGTGTGCGTTTGTGCATGTGTGCGAGTG